>CM060263.1:20760444-20913926 GCA_030684275.1 Acipenser oxyrinchus oxyrinchus | reverse complement strand
AGTCCCCTGAATGTCTCCCTTGAGTTTAAGAGTGTGCTCAGGGCATATATATATATATATATATATATATATATATATATATATATATATATATATATACACACACTACTGTTCAAAAGTTTGGGGTCACTTAGAAATTTCCTTGTTTTCGAAAGAAAAGCAAATTTTTTGTCCGCTAAAATAACATCAAATTGATCAGAAATACAGTGTAGACATTGTTAATGTTGTAAATGATTATTGTAGCTGGAAACGGCTGATTTGTAATGGAATATCTACATTGGCGTACAGAGGCCCATTATCAGCAACCATCAGTCCTGTGTTCCAATGGCACGTTGTGTTTGCTAATCCAAGTTTATCATTTTAAAAGGCTAATTGATCATTAGAAAACCCTTTTGCAATTATGTTAGCACAGCTGAAAACTGTTGTACTGATTAAAGAAGCAATAAAACTGGCCTTCTTTAGACTAGTTGAGTATCTGGAGCATCAGCAATTGTGGGTTCGATTACAGGCTCAAAATGGCCAGAAACAAAGAACTTTCTACTGAAACTCGTCAGTCTATTCTTGTTCTGAGAAATGAAGGCTATTCCATGCTACAAATTGCCAAGAAACTGAAGATCTCCCCCAACGCTGTGTACTACTCCCTTCACAGAACAGCGCAAAGTGGCTCTAACCAGAATAGAAAGAGGAGTGGGAGGCCCCGGTGCACAACTGAGCAAGAGGACAAATACATTAGAGTGTCTAGTTTGAGAAACAGACGCCTCACAGGTCCTCAACTGGCAGCTTCATTAAATACTACCCGCAAAACACCAGTCTCAACGTCAACAGTGAAGAGGCGACTCCGGGATGCTGGCCTTCTAGGCAGAGTTGCAAAGAAAAAGCCATCTCTCAGACTGGCCAATAAAAAGAAAAGATTAAGATGGGCAAAAGAACACAGACACTGGACAGAGGAAGATTGGAAAAAAGTGTTATGGACAGACGAATCTAAGTTTGAGGTGTTCGGATCACAAAGAAGAACATTTGTGAGACGCAGACCAAATGAAAAGATGTGGGAGGAGTGCTTGACACCATCTGTCAAGTATGGTGGAGGCAATGTGATGGTCTGGGGGTGCTTTGGTGGTGGTAAAGTGGGAGATTTGTACAGGGTAAAAGGGATCTTGAAGAAGGAAGGCTATCACTCCATTTTGCAACGCCATGCCATACCCTGTGGACAGCGCTTGATTGGAGCCAATTTCCTCCTACAACAGGACAATGACCCAAAGCACAGCTCCAAACTATGCAAGAACTATTTAGGGAAGAAGCAGTCAGCTGGTATTCTGTCTATAATGGAGTGGCCAGCACAGTCACCGGATCTCAACCCTATTGAGCTGTTGTGGGAGCAGCTTGACCGTATGGTACGTAAGAAGTGCCCATCAAGCCAATCCAACTTGTGGGAGGTGCTTCAGGAAGCATGGGGTGAAATCTTTTCAGATTACCTCAACAAATTGACAACTAGAATGCCAAAGGTCTGCAAGGCTGTAATTGCTGCAAATGGAGGATTCTTTGACGAAAGCAAAGTTTGAAGGACACAATTATTATTTCAATTAAAAATCATTATTTCTAACCTTGTCAATGACTATATTTCCTATTCATTTTGCTATATTTCCTATTCAAACTCATTTCATGTATGTTTTCATGGAAAACAAGTGACCCCAAACTTTTGAACGGTAGTGTATATATATATATATATAATATATATATATATATATATAAAAGAGTGTGTGCGAATCTGACACTACACTGTTACAGGATCACAGCATTGAAAATGTTTACTCGTATATACAAATGGAAGAGGCAGGAAACTTAATGTTATGCATTAGTCAAAATGTACGACAAGACTCATAATGCTTTAGTTGGAACTGCCCATTTTGCATATTTAAAAATGGAGCACATTACCAGTTTAAAAAGAGAACTGCAGGGAAGAAAAAAGCTGTTGATGTTTCAGATTTCAAAGGCAATGTGTACTTATAGATTTACCAGTCTCCTTGTGTTTATGCATGCGTACCACCAAAGTACTTTGTTGAAGATTAAACACCACCGATAATGTACTACTGACAAAATTCAGAGGTGGTTTAGAAAATTATTTGTAAAATTAACAATGTAACAGATGGTCACAGTTAAAACTTAGTTATACTTTCATTAAGTTTCTTTTAGTTTTACCAAAGGTGCTGTGATATTCTTTGTTTTTCACAGACACTGATTAACACTAGCTTAGGAATACCTTATCTAAAATACCACATGCTCTAAGATCACTGTTAGCCACGGTCTAGAATCCTAGCTGTGAGTGTTGGACGTTATGGATAAACCAATATATTGTGTAACTCAACATAATCATAATGGTGGTAAATAGAATGGTAAAAACAGAAATTAACTTAAATTCTACAATTACTGTAGGAACAGAGAACAATCTGAACTGAAATTGTTTAACAAGAACTTATGAAATTCAAACAGGTTTAAACTGAATGAAATACATTTAGTAAATATTATACAAAGATTCAATGTCTAATTTTAATGTCAAATAACTAAAGTAATGTGGAGAAGCATTTTATTTGATACTTTTGTGAATTCAAATCCTTAAGATACTGTCTAAGAAATAATTATGAATGTACTTTTTTTCTTCTTTATAGTAACATTGCACATTGCCCATGAAATCATTATTTTGTTTGACTGATGTAAAATCTGTGTCTATTACAAATGTGTCCACAAATGTACTGTATTGTTCCTGTTAATTGCTTAATTGCATTTATTTATTAATTTATTCAGTCAATAGTATCAGTTTGGTCATGATACCCTCAGCAGCGGTCATTACCTGAGCCTGGTCAGTGATGCCCAGAGCAGCGGTCATTACCTGAGCCTGGTCAGTGATGCCCAGAGCAGCGGTCATTACTTGAGCTTGGCTTATAATAGAAGTAATGAGTTTGGTTAGTGATACCCTTACCCGGGTCATTATCCAAGCTTGGCCAGTGATGCCCTCGGCAGCGGTTATTACCTGAATTCCACCACTTAACTATTTATTTTATTTAATTTTTTTATTGCCTCTCTGCCACCAAGTGCCCTCGCCTTCCAGCCCCATCCCCTGATTCCAGTCATAAGGATACACAACTTACAGGTCACAGACAGTTGTCGGATCCATGAACAATACTGTATAACCCTCCTTGACCTTTGGATAGCTGCCTGCCATGGATTACCAGAGGTTTCATTTCCCCTACTATCTCCAGCTATCTACAATCAAAACATTAGGCATCCAATTCAACCTAAGACTAAATGGAATCAACTGCCCTTCTACCACAAGCATCTTTATTACGTAGAATTCAAAAATCCTCACCCAAATCCTACCACATGTTATTTGCAACATGTTATTTGCACTAATTTCTAAGGTGAGAAATAGTTGTTTTTCTCCCTACATGGACCTCCTCATGGAAACTTGCATGCATGATTAGTTTTAATTTTTTTTTAGGGGGGGCGGGTTATGAACTGGAGAATTCAGATGCTATTCTTCTTTCAATCCAGCAACAAATCCTTGCATCAATGACCTCTACACGACAGAGATTTACTATCTTCTCCATCTCTGTCGTTCCTAAGTGGACCGACTTCAACAAGGAGTCCATATCAACGACCATAAAATTCCTTCAACCTTTTGCCCCTACAACTCCATCTACAAGTACACAAGTACAATTTAGCCAGGACTTTCAATAATTCGGGACCAGCAGCCAGATAGCCCTCAATCACTCACCATACCCATACAAGCAGTCATGGTCCTGACATTGAATTGGTGTACAATGCAAATAAAAGATTATTTTAAATTGAAACTAAATGATTTTAGCATTTTTTAAAAATGCTAAGAAAAACAGCTGCCGCAAAGCATTCCCTAAAAAGTCACTACCAGCATGCGTGTGGTTAGTACATTGTACCCGAGACTTCCGAGTCGTTTGTAACTGGTTTGCGACTTTTGCGACAGCCACAACATTTTTAGTACATCTGCCTCTGAGAACTTTATTTAATTTAGTGTAGTACTGGTGTGACAGGATGAATGATGTGGTGCAAAAGACTGCAAATGTCCAAACGTATTCTCCCAAAACAAATAATTTAATAATCCAACAAGAACAGAAAAATTCACAAAAATAATCCAAACAGAAAATAATACACTCCGATACCAGCGATGGTAATCGGGGCAAAACAAAACAAGGTCGACGTTCCAAAAATAAGAAACAAAAGACACTCAACCACAATCCTCTGTGCACGAAACTGTGCTCTTTCCAAAGGGGACTGTGGTGCGTGCGCTGTGTTGTGTTGTGCTGTGTGATGAGGGGCATGCTCTGGGGTTAATGCTGGCTCTGTAGCGACAGCCTCCCGTCCTCCTGCTCCTCTACGAAAACACAAAAACAACACGTAACAAAAACAAACGTACACCAGCTCTGGCCAGTCAATTATTGTCTCAGCGCAAGGGGAAGTACTGACGTAGCTGCTTCCCCTTTGTACCCAGAAAACTCCTCCCTGCAATCAATGCGTCGCCTGGTTTCTCCAATAGAGGACTGCCCTGCAGCTGACTGCAATGGAATAGTCCTGAGTACTTACAGCTACGCGCCCCTCCTAATATGGTTACCTTCCGGTTTCCACCTACCACCTAGGTGGCAGATCTAGGAGGCAGCTTACCTTCCCCCTTACACAGCGCCCTTTCTAATCGGGAGGGAGATTTACAGCGTCGATCCTTTCTCTCTCTATCCCATATGTCACCCCTCAGAGTGATGCCGGAGGAACACTCGGCCAACTCTACATTCCCCAATGGTCCCCCCTCCCTTGAAAAAAAATCTGCATTTTGATGCTCCTTACCCGCACAATGTTTCACTGTATAGTGGAAGGGTTGCAGCGCCAGATACCACCGAGTTATCTGAGCGTTATTGTCCTTAATCTTATGCAACCACCTTAAAGGAGCATGATCAGTGATGAGAGAGAAAGAACGCCCCAACAAGTAATAGCGAAGAGCGTGAGTAGCCCATTTGATGGCTAAACACTCCTTCTCAATGACCGAGTAGTTAATCTCCCTAGGAGCCATTTTTTTGCGCAAATAAATAACAGGGTGTTCTTCCCCGTCAACTTGTTGGGACAGGACCGCACCCAGACCAATGTCGGAGGCATCGGTCTGCAGGATGAACTCTTTGCTGAAATCTGGTAAAACCAGAGCGGGAGCTTGACAGAGTTGCTTGTTGATCAAATCAAATGCCTCCTGGCACTGCCCTGTCCATTTAACTATTTTTGGAGCAGCCTTTCGGGTGAGATCTACCAGGGGGTTAACTATGGTGGCATAGTCAGGGATAAATCAGCGGTAATAGCCGGCTAACCCCAGTAGCGATCTCACCTGTGACTTGGTTCTCAGGATCGCCGTCTCCACCAGCGCCTGGACTTTGGAGGCGATCGGCCTCACCCGGCCATTACCCATAATGTAGCCAAGATATTGGGTCTCCTGTTTGCCAAATGCACACTTGCCCAGCTTGGCTGTTAGCCCTGTCTCCCTCAGAGACTGGAGGATGGCTGAAACTCTAAAAATATGCTCCTTCCAGATGGAGCTAAAAATCACCACATCATCAATGTACGCGGCGGCATACTGATGATGGGGAGCTAAGACCTGATCCATCAGTCTCTGAAAGGTGGCGGGAGCTCCATGCAATCCGAAGGGCATGTTCCAGAAATGGAACAAGTCATCTGGGGTAGAGAAAGCAGTTTTCACTTTCGAGCTCTGAGTCAGTGGAATCTGCCAGTATCCCTTCGTCAGGTCCAAGGTCGAAATCAACCGCGCCTTACCAGTCGGTCAAGGAGCTCATCCACCCGGGGCATTGGATATGCATCGAACTTGGAGCCGTCCTTTTTGCCCACCATCATGATAGGACTGCACCACTCGCTCTGGGAAGGTTCAATGACTCCAAGCTCGAGCATATCCTCCACCTCCTCGCGAACAGGAACCCAGCGACTCTCTGGGATCCAGTATGGTCTCTCCCGGACCCTGACCCCTGGTGGAGTAATAATAGCATGAGAAATAACATTAGTCCTGCCGGGCAAGTCAGAGAAAACTTCATTAAACCTTTCCACTAACTGGTAGAGCTCTCGTTTGTGATCCGGAAGTAACTGTTCCCCCGTCGGAATATGAGTTGTAGCTGGTGGATTGACAGTAGGACCAAAATCCTCTTCCAAACTGTCACCAGCTACAAATAGGGCCTCCCTTTCATTCCAGGGTTTTAGCAAATTGATATGATAAATTACGGTTTTATTTCGGTGATCGGGTTATCTAATTTCATAATTTACTTTACCAATTTACCGAACCACCTCATATGGCCCCTGCCACTTAGCATAGAACTTACAGTCCGATGTGGGAAGTAGCAACAGTACTTTATCACCTGGCCGAAAAGTCTGAATATGTGCTTGTTTATTGTACTGTTGCGCCTGGCGATGCTCAGCTAGTTTTAGGTTCTCCTGCGCCAAACGACCAACCAATACTAGGCAGTCTCTTAACATAATTACATATTTGACTATGTTTTTAGAAGTTTTTGCTCCTCTCACTCTTCTTTCACAAGATCAAGGATACCTCGTGGTTGCCTCCCATACAGCAGCTCAAAGGGAGAGAACCCGGTCAAACTCTGAGGCACCTCTCTCACTGCAAACATTAGGTAAGGGAGGAGTTTAGCCCAATGTTTTTGCTCTTGGTTGACAAACCGCTTCAGCATCTGTTTCAAGGTCTGATTAAAACGTTCCACCAAACCGTCCGTCTGCATGGTGATAAACGGAGGTTTGGATCGACTTAATTTGCATCAATTTGTATAATTCTTACAAACATTGTGGCATGAAGTTCGTTCCGTGATCAGTGAGGATTTCTTTTGGAATCCCTACTCGATATAATATTCACTAACTCTTTAGCAATGGCTGCGGCACTAGTGGATCTCAATGGTACTGCCCTGGATATCTGGTTGCGTAGTCCACCACTACCAAAATGTGCGTATATCCAGAGTCAGACTGGCTCAATGGACCCACTATGTCCATAGCAATGCGCTCAAAGGGAACTGAGATTAGGGGCAGTGGGACCAGCGGGGCCGGGCGAACCCGCCCCGGCGCTACTTGCTGGCATTCCGGGCATTCCGCCACATATCGCGCCACCTCACCAAAAACTCCCATCCAATAAAATCGAGCCAATATTCGTTCCCGAGTCTTATCGATATCTAAATGGCCCGAACAGGGGACATCGTGAGCCAACCGCATGATCTCGCATCGAAAAGACTGGGGAACGAGTAATTGTGTTACAATCTGGCTTGTGCTCGTGGCTTGGGATACTCTATACAGTAAGTGCCCGACAATAATATGGTGGGGATATGTAAGCAGCCGGCTATCCTCTACATCCTTCCCTTGATAGACCGAACCTGCCCCCAGATGTGTGCCAGCGAAGGATCGTTCTTTTGCTCCAACGCTAGGTCCACATCTCGGTCCCAGAATTTCGGGATATCGAGCGGAGCTAAAGTAGCTTCAGCACTGGGGGCCTCAGTAACCTGCCCCTGCCGGTCACACTGGGTCCCAACCCCCTTTCCCTTACATTTGACTGATCCTGAGGGTTCCCCCACCAAACCCCAGCCTTGTTTCATTAATGTTCCTTCTCATTTTTCAACCCTTTGCTCTTTTTTTGTTTTTTTGGGCGAAATCTAGAGTGGAACAAATCGGTGTCCAGCGGAAAGATATTCCCAATAGTTTCCCCCGCTGCTCCCATGGTCTTACCGGAGACTGGCTTTACCGTTTTGTTAATCATGCTGTCAAAATGCGGCCAGTCTCGACCTAAAATAACTGGATATGGCAGCTTCTACGTCACAGCCACGATTACACGGTGGGCATGATATCCAACTGTCAAATCTAATTTAGTGAGGGGGTAGTCCTTGTTATCCCCATGAATACAGGAAATGACCACGACCCTTCGTGACCACCAAGGTAGCCCCTTCAACAGAGCTCGCCCAATCAAAGTCTGACCACATCCTGAGTCCACTAATGCGTGGGTGCTCACCTCACCAACCTGTACATTAACAATGCAAGGCCCCTCCCAATCATTACCCCTGTTCTTACCTGGTGCTGTCAGAACCAAATGGGAGGTCACCCCACACTCTATGGCTGCTGGACAATTCCATGCCAGATGGCCGACCTCCTGGTACCGGTAACAAGTGGGGCGAAAGGGTGCCCACGGAGCCTGCGTGTCCCATTGCTGGTTGGGCTGCGGTGATGGGTACTCTGCTCTTACCCTGCTGAGGGTCGCTCTCGCTGTCCATTGTGTTGGAGGGAGGCCGCCCATGGGGTGACGCTGCAGTGCTGGTCCGTGGGTGGTGGGGGTGAGGCGTGGTGGTGGTGCCGCCGCTTGCGGTTTATTGGAGGCAGGAGCAGGTAGGGCAACCACTGGAGCGGCAGGTAGAGCGTCCTCGAACCCTTCAGAACCTGACCGCTGCATCCAGTGTGGTGGGACGATGGCGACTGACCCAGTTTCTTGTGTCTGGCCCCAGCACCATCATTAATTGCTCAATGGCAATGAGCTTGGTGACCTGCTCTGCGCTATTGGTGCAGGGGCAGAGCCACCGGGTCACATGGTCCACCAGTTGTTGCGCTCCATGCGGGGTTGCAGTCCTGGGGGTTGCTGGTATTCCCAGAACCGGCGCCGGTGGGTTTCCTCCATGATGTCGAGTCGCTGGAGAATGGCCTGCCTCACTCTATCATAGTCGAGGGCATCTTCATTGGATAAGGCTTGGTAGGCTGCCTGGGCCTCCCCAATCAAATTGGGCCCCAACTGGGTCGCCCACCAATCCCGAGACCACTGCGCTGCCGTTGCCTGTCTCTCAAAGGCAACTAAGTAGGCCTCGGGATCATCCTCCAGTGACATTTTTACCACCCTTATCTTTGGTAAGGGTGGCGTTGGTTCTGTCGCCGGTCCCCACCGATTGGCTTCCAGGAACATGGCATGCATCCGCTCGATCATGGTCGCCATTCCCTCCTGGTGTCTTCGCTCCTGTGCCTCCAATATCGCTCCCAACGCGGCAGCGTCCATCCTGAATCCCTCTTCTGAACATCAACTGTGACAGGATGAATGATGTGGTGCAAAAGGCTGCAAATGTCCAAACGTATTCTCCCAAAACAAATAATTTAATAATCCAACAAGAACAGAAATATTCACAAAAATAATCCAAACAGAAAAATAATACACCCCTATACCAGCGATGGCAAAACAAAACAAGGTCCATGTTCCAAAAATAACAAACAAGACACTCCTTAACCACAATCCTCCGTGCACGAAACTGTGCTCTTTCCAAAGGGGACTGTGGTGTGTGTGCTGTGCTGTGCTGTGTTGTGCTGTGTGATGAGGGGCATGCTCTGGGGTTAATGCTGGCTCTGTAGCGACAGCCTCCCGTCCTCCTGCTCCTCTACGAAAACACAAAAACAACACGTAACAAAAACAAACGTACACCAGCTCTGGCCGGTCAATTATTGTCTCAAGCGCAAGGGAGGTACTGACGTAGCTGCTTCCCCTTTGTACCCAGAAAACTCCTCCCTGCAATCAACGCGTCGCCTGGTTTCTCCAATAGAGGGCTGCCCCGCAGCTGACTGCAATGGAATCGTCCTGAGTACTTGCAGCTACGCGCCCCTCCTAATATGATTACCTTCCGGTTTCCACCTACCACCGAGGTGGCAGATCTAGGAGGCAGCTTACCTTCCCCCTTACACAGTGCCCTTTCTAATCGGGAGGGAGATTTACAGCATTGATCCTTTCTCTCTCTATCACAACTGGGTATCATGAAAATACATGTGTCACACGGATGGCTTGTGGTGGTGACATCAGCCCAGGAAATAGACAGACACAGTACTGCGAGATGAAGCGCTGATGCAAAAACAGACACAAAACACATTGCCACAAAACAAAAGGCACGATGGCCAAAACAAATCAAACAATAATTTAAAACAAGTATCATGCTAGTGTAATGCCAGCACAAGTAGCAATTGTTTTTAGCTAATTCTTACAGTCTGTCCGTCTTCTTTCTCCAAACTCTCTACAACTCTTACCCCCCTCCTGGACCGACTGCTTCGCTTTTATATATGTGGCCATCTCCCAATCGGTAATTACTTGATTAATTTGGGAGATGGCCACATTACACGCAAGTTTTAGCTGGATGGGGGATTTTAACATTTTAAATAATAATAACACAACACAAACACGATACGAACAGGGGCGGGGTGTACCCCGCCACAGCATGTATTTCTTTCAAAACTGCATATTCGAGGCCTCATAGAAAATAGAAATGCACAGCATATAATAATCCTTATATAACGCCTTTCATAGTGGACCACCATCACAAAGCACTTTACTAGATACTAGACTAGGGTGTGTGAACTATGCATCAGCTGCCAAGTCACTTATAACAACGTCTCACATGAAAGGCAGAGCACAAGGAGGTTAAGTAACTTGCTCAGGGTCACACAGTGAGTGAATGGCTGAGCTGGGATTTGAACCAGGGACCTGCTAGTTACAAGCCTGTTTCTTTAACTACTGGACCACACAGCCTCCGAATGTTTAACTTGTGTTATAGACCACATCTATAGAACGATCTATATTAGACGGTTGGTTTCCTTTTCTTAAAAAAAAACAAAAAACAAACTAGAAGCAAACTTTGCACCTAACTGGATTACAGACAATTAAAAATATAACTTCTATGCACCCAATTAATAAGAAACAATGTATATTAAACAAAAAGACAAGCTGTAGACAAGCATTTCCTAACAATGCAGACTTAATGAGCCAAACAAGGCATAAATTACATTAAAGCACAGTTATTACTGTTAATTAGCAAAACAATAAAGTTTTTTTTTTTTATCCAAATGGTATTTTCATTCTATATAAGTTAATACGTCGCGTGCATGCCATGTGCACGTCGTGTCTCTCACAGCAAAGCGAAGCTGATAACAAATACACAGCTGATTAAGTCCAATGTAGACATTTTGAAGGTTGTTATTTTATAAGAAATTTGTCAAAATATAACCACTGTTGTGTGTCGTGTGTAACATTATAAGCAGAAGCAACCTCCTTTTACAAACAAATGTTGAGCAATAGCATAGTTTTATTGTTGCAGCAGTTTCGCTTCTAGAACAAAAACCATAGCAACCAGTTATGTTTTTCTGGAGAAATTGGCACACAAGGCCAATCTTTATGGAAGAATGTGGTTACACCAACCAATTAATCATATTTTAGCATTGTGTCATTTGAGGAATAACCCAGTTCCACAAAACTGTGTGTAAATATCTCAGGTATTTTTTATATTTAAGTACACAGGCTAATGTCGTCATCATTCAATTTGAATTACAGTTTACAGAGATACAGGTGTGAAATATTTCAATGATGTTCCCTAATGTATTCTTGTTGTTTAGAACAAGCCCCTTAGCGGCCTCAAAGGTCTCTCAAACAGGTCTTGTCTCCAAGTTCAGCTGGTACACCACATTGTAGACATTGCCTGTTTCCCTGCAACACTCTGGATGCAACTTGGTACCAGTCTGGTGTAAAATAAAAGTGCATCATTGGTTTCATTATTAACCAACCAAACCAAATTAGCATTGTCAGCTGGCAAACCTACACGTGTTTTGTCATTTAAAAATTGGAACTTGAATATTCAAAGCAGATTATTCTCAAACTACTGAAGGTATTTATTTTCAGGTCTAACCATGATTTATTCCTGCTGTAAGGAACGTCAGCCTTGTGTGGGCTGTCAGAAAACGGCTCTTTTTTTGTCCAGATTTGATGTGGCTATAGCTAACAAACTACTTTCATATATATATATATATATATAATTTTTTTTTTAATTCATAAGGCAACTTCATCTAGTAAATCTCTGCTCAACAAGGTGGAAAATAATGTGTCAAAGAAAACCGAATTCCATTTGTGGCTGATTTTCATCCAACAGTGCTAAATTACAAACACGCAATTAAGAAATGATTGGCTAATTCTATATAACTCCAGAAAGCCAAACACAAGCCTTCTATGATATATTTTTCGCCAGCCTCCTAATCTCCATAAATTGTTAGTAGACCTGATTTAAAACAACCCATCATAAATCCTGGATCTCACCACTGCACCTCAAACAGATGCACTACCTGTGATCATCTTGAAGAAACTGTTACTGTCAATAGTACCACAACAAGTAGAGCCTACAGTATAAAACACACTGTCTCCTGTAGATCTGCCAATGTTATTTATATTATACAGTGCACATGTCCTGACTGCGAGAAACAGTATGTGGGTACTCGTCTCAGAAACCACAAGTCTGCTGTAACTGCTAACATGTTAGATACAAGGATTCACACACTGAAGACTTTATTTCCCCATGGACTGAACCTGGAAGACAACGCATCCTTTTATGATTGGTTTATCAATTACTTTTCTTTTTCATTATTTATATATATATATATATATATATATATATATATATATATATATATATATATATATATATATATATATATACATATAGTTTTTCCTTAATCAAATTGAAAAATATCATATATAGTATTTCATATAATCAATAGAAATATGAGATATTAGATTATGATATTTGACAATACTACTATTTTAACAGCAATTTTAAAACTATTTGTTACGAATTTGGGGGTGAATTTAGTATTTATTATTTTGTTTAGGAAAAACAATATAAGCTAAATCCCATTGCTGTGTGGCGTAGGTATATTGGAATGCATGCACATTGTAGGGTGGAACAGATGCTTGTGCAAGCTCTCTCTATGCAGCACTCTGGTCTGTGGATTAGCATGGTAACAGTGCGAGCTGTCCCTCTGCAGCACTCTGGTCTGTGGATTAGCATGGTAACAGTGCGAGCTGTCCCTCTGCAGCACTCTGGTCTGTGGATTAGCATGGTAACAGTGCGAGCTGTCCCTCTACAGCACTCTGGTCTGTGGATTAGCATGGTAACGAGTTGCGAGCTGTCCCTCTACAGCACTCTGGTCTGTGGATTAGCATGGTAACGAGTTGCGAGCTGTCCCTCTACAGCACTCTGGTCTGTGGATTAGCATGGTAACAGTGCGAGCTGTCCCTCTACAGCACTCTGGTCTGTGGATTAGCATGGTAACGAGTTGCGAGCTGTCCCTCTGCAGCACTGTGGTCTGTGGATTAGCATGGTAACAGTGCGAGCTGTCCCTCTACAGCACTCTGGTCTGTGGATTAGCATGGTAAAAGTGTGAGCTGTTCCACCTCCATCATTCCCATCTGATTTGTGAGCAGGAAAGCTCCAGGACCATCAATTCACACTCTACCCTCATGTTCTTATTTAGAACATCTGTACAATTATTCAAATACAATGTCCCATGGCTAGCAATTGTAATGGAAGGTTGGCTCAGGTACAGCGATGTGGAAAATATTATGTATTAAACTCACTTAAATGGAATGCAATTAAGAAATGTTTGTCTACTGGTTACAGTTGGCATGCTTCTTTCTGTTACAAATACAACACTTTTAATTGCTGGGCCAGTGCTCATTTTCATCATGATTTTCTTTTATCAGCTTCCCATTTTCATAAATTCCTTATTAAGAATACAAATGTTGTAAATGCACTAGCTTCTTGATTAAATTGATGTCCTAAATAAACTGCATTTTAATACTAAATGCATTTTAACCAAGGCTTTCAAAGCATTTTCTAACTTATTGTTTGCATATTAATGTGTTACACTTATCTTTAATTTTGAATTTTCATATTTTAAGATTTGTTAAATATTTTAAAAGTCTTTGCCAATGTGACAGGAGGACAGTCACTGATCAGGCAGGCAAAAGCATGAATCACACAAAATTCATTAGATTTCCTTCGTACAAATACCTCAATTTACCAAGGCAGTATTTCAATTCTTAACCAGCATCTAATTATAACCTGTTCCTGCAGCCTACCACCCATAATGAGGCTTTCTGCCTTCACATCTGGATCATTTAAACCAAATTGAACAGTTCATTGATTGATTGGCCCACCAATCAAGGTCCACAATTTCTCCCATTCCTGCCACATTCTGACATGGCTGGAATGGACGGAGCTAGAAACCAATTTACATGCAGGGGAAGGGATTTTCTTTTGCCTTATTCCTGCTAAATTAGAATAAATTAATAACAACAATGTGACACCTCACCCTGCTACATCCATGAATAATATGTATGGTTTAATTAAGTGATAGTGCCTATCGATGAAGGCTCTAGCCTGTGCTCAAGGTCAACTACCAATGATAAAAGCTGGAGCAGAGTAAGTGATAGGTAGCAGTCACACAATCTATTTCACTTTCAGCTGTGCTCTGTTTTCACCTACATTATTTCTCCAAGAGCGCTTCAGTGACATGAACCACTTAATATTCAAACGTCTGCTGTGAAACCTGGCAGATAGAAGCACAGAAATCAAGTAGCCGCAATCCAATCATAGTGGGGCTAATTAAGACATTAGCATACACCACTGAGTGGCAGGCGTCACATGAGCAGGGATCCTGAAGGACACTCGAGCTATTCAGGGTGACTTTATTTATGGTTCACACCTGCCATGGGAAATAGGCCCACCACTGTAACTGTATCACAGCTGTTCATTATTATGTATAGTCTTACTAGAGCTCAACAACTCTCGCTAGTCACCAATGTGGATTACTGCTGGTTACCATTTCCCTGTGTTATTTGCTTTGTCTGTGAAGCATCTAATGCAGGCTGTGAATACCATGACAAGTATAAAATATTTTATTCCTGTAATGCATGATCAGTACACTGCAGTGAATGGTTTCACTGGGCTTCGATGTGTGATTGCACATTATTTAGCCTGTATATTCCATGTTGTATCCCATGTTGTCCATATCGCAGCATTTATTTCCCCAACATAATCCTGATTATTTTGATATTTTTATTCACACATCATAGGTAAAACGATAATCTGGGGATTTTTGCTTGGAAACAATATGTGAATAAAAATGTCAAAAGAGCCAGCACTTTGTTTTAAAATACAACAATGCGATATGGACAACACAGGGCACAGAAAATGGCAACATACTGCGTTTCTTGTAAACTTTGCAGGGTTTTCTGTAACAGTAATTTTGTAATTGTGTGGAGTAGTTTACAAGGTAAATAAAGATGTAACACCAGCTCATTATTAAGAACAAGGTACTGTCATGGGGGAGAGACAAACCTCAGTCCTAACAGTTCTTATTTTTGTATATTTCAAAAAGTCTGAAGCAAAAAAACTGTGAAGAAAGTAATATTAATATGCTTTGCCACTCAACAACTACAGTTGGTGAATTTGGAGATAGACCAGTAATATCAACAGATGGGCACAGCTTGGCATTACACTGAAATAATAACTTTTAATAATAACTGTTTTCTTTCAATATCAGCATGAAACAAAGGCATGAAAACAAAAAAAACAATGTCCAAACACTTCGGGTGGTAAATGCATTTTATTCCTTTCACAGTACAAAGGGATTTTTCCTATTGTAAAATAAGGTCCTTTTTTCACAAAATGTATCCCTTTTTTCACAACAGGTGGTTTAGATCAATGCTAAGCCCTCCTGTTATGGTGGCATCCTTAATGTGATTTTTTTTTCCGCTTGAAATTTAATGTTCATAAGGGTTGAGGGGAAACATGGCACTGCCAAAAGTCAGGCAGGATCCCTGTGAGCTTCCCCTCAGAGTGATGACCTCAATCCTGACCTGAATACTCCCTGAGTACAGGCAACTGACTAAGCATGCTGCACCACCTAGTCTCTACCAATAGCATTTGCCTTATCAATTGACTTGTGGTGTTTGCAAATATCTACAGTGGTTCTGGGTTCTGATGCTCCAATATTGAGTTTTATCATTGTTCTCTATACCTATTTTTACCTGGCTTTGAACAAGCTTTTAGCTTGTCTGGAGAATTCTAATTGCCAGCCATTGAACATCCATCCTGATACCGTTCAAACCATGTGACAAACCGACATCCACCCTGATACCGTTCAAACCATGTGACAAACCGACATCCATCCTGATACTGTTCAAACCACGTGACAAACCGACATCCATCCTGATACCGTTCAAACCACGTGACAAACCGACATCCACCCTGATACCGTTCAAACCACGCGACAAACCGACATCCACCCTGATACCGTTCAAACCATGCGACAAACCGACATCCACCCTGATACCGTTCAAACCATGCGACAAACCGACATCCACCCTGATACCGTTCAAACCATGCGACAAACCGACATCCACCCTGATACCGTTCAAACCATGCGACAAACCGACATCCACCCTGATACCGTTCAAACCATGCGACAAACCGACATCCACCCTGATACCGTTCAAACAATGCGACAAACCGACATCCACCCTGACACCGTTCAAACCATGCGACAAACCGACATCCACCCTGACACCGTTCAAACCACGCGACAAACCGACATCCATCCTGATACCGTTCAAACCACGCGACAAACCGACATCCACCCTGATACCGTTCAAACCACGCGACAAACCGACATCCACCCTGATACCGTTCAAACCATGCGACAAACCGACATCCACCCTGATACCGTTCAAACCATGCGACAAACCGACATCCACCCTGATACCGTTCAAACCATGCGACAAACCGACATCCACCCTGATACCGTTCAAACCATGCGACAAACCGACATCCACCCTGATACCGTTCAAACCATGCGACAAACCGACATCCACCCTGATACCGTTCAAACCATGCGACAAACCGACATCCACCCTGATACCGTTCAAACCATGCGACAAACCGACATCCACCCTGACACCGTTCAAACCATGCGACAAACCGACATCCACCCTGACACCGTTCAAACAATGCGACAAACCGACATCCACCCTGACACCGTTCAAACCATGCGACAAACCGACATCCACCCTGATACCGTTCAAACCATGCGACAAACCGACATCCACCCTGATACCGTTCAAACCATGCGACAAACCGACATCCACCCTGATACCGTTCAAACCATGCGACAAACCGACATCCACCCTGATACCGTTCAAACCATGCGACAAACCGACATCCACCCTGATACCGTTCAAACCATGCGACAAACCGACATCCACCCTGATACCGTTCAAACCATGCGACAAACCGACATCCACCCTGATACCGTTCAAACCATGCGACAAACCGACATCCACCCTGATACCGTTCAAACCATGCGACAAACCGACATCCACCCTGATACCGTTCAAACCATGCGACAAACCGACATCCATCCTGATACCGTTCAAACCATGTGACAAACCGATAAGAATGTTTGGGTTCCAGTTTGCTTTCAGGATTTTATTTACAAGAAAATTATATTAAATAATAACTATACTACCTTGGAGCATCTTTTGGACAACTTGTTGCTGTTGGACTGCCACTTGAACTACACAATAAGCATCAACAAACAAACAAACAAACAGTCGGGTGAGATCATTCTGGGTTTTTTTTTATTTGTTCTTTTTTTCTGCTGGACTTTGTTTTTGTTTGCATTTTGGAATTGGATTTGTTTCTTTTTTGCTCGGTTGGATTATTTGGATTATTTTTTGGACTTGATTTGTTTGGGACATTGCTTTGCATGAGTGATGTGTGTGATAGCTTTTGTTATAAATATGATATGTGATATATTTTGTTATACCCTCGTTTTTTTGTTTTATTCGCTGTCGGCTGAAGCTTTTAGTTTCAAACCGTTACAAAGGCTTTCCATTCAAATCAGCTTTTGAATCAATCCTTCCTCATATTTATGTAAATAAATGACTGGAGCCCTGTGACAGGCTGACAGAGGTAAGGAGACTCAGAGTCAGGATGTGCAAGGAAAATAAGACTTTTTTAATTGAACAAAATACACAAAACAAAAGGCACGATGGCCAACCAAAAAGGCAAACATAAAATACAGGCTTTGAACACAAACTATGTAGAAAGAACCACTCACTCTCACACAGTTCTTCTCACTCTCACAAACACTCACCAACTAACATACCCAACCACTCCCTTTTATACAGGTGCCTGGGCTAATTGGGCAATTCACACCTCATTAGCCCAGACACATTCCACACACAAACTCACTCACTGAACCACACCCCAAACTCACTCATATCCACTCTAAACAATACAAAAAAACACAAAACCACCACAAAATAGGCTGCACCCCATCACAAGCCCCTATTATATTGTTTCCAGAGAAAGCAGAACCTGAAATAGAAAACTTAGTATCTCGTAGTCTACCCATCATCTGTCTAGATTTGACATAAGTACAAAGTGCAATATTTTTGACACAGGAGTACATTATTCATTTTTGGAAGAGTTCAGTGCACAGTAGACTGATTCGATCATTAAGCAGTTTGACTTTGTGGGTGGTTATCACTAATATATCAAGTATTTCAGATCTGTACCATTCAAAATCCTTCTGTCATTTAAACTCATTCTGTTGAGGTACTTAGGCAAGTTATTATGCAAATCCATCCTAATCATCCATGTTGAAGCTTTCAGAATACATCACAGGAAGGTTGGGATTTGTGTTATGTTTTGAACAAACTGTTCAAGAATGAATAGATTGTAAATCTTGCTATGCCAGCAGCTCCAGACACTATTTGTTGCACAGTTGAGGATGTTTCCATGCATATTCATTAGTGTTCTTCTTATTCAAATTAAAACATTTACTTTTTACCAAACAAAACTGAACATAAATCAGGAAAATGCATTTCAACTGCTGTTGTGGTTTTTAAGAGTATTAACTAGTTTTAGCAGGATGTCTGTGTCTGTCTGTCTGTCTTATGTATGGTTCTTATTATGGTCTGATTACAGATAGACAATTACAACATGATGTGATAATATTCCATTCAATCCATTTAAAGTGTTACATGACTCTGTTTTGATTTCATAATAACACCATGTGCCATAAATAGGACTGTTTATTTTTCAAAGGCTCACAAAATACAGTAATAAATCACTCACCTTTTTAGAGTCTTTTATTTTGAGCTGCTGTTGTTCTTTACAAAACATAAATATACTTTGTCATTTAATTTTTAGTTTATTAAGATTATTTTTTTATTAATTATTATTTTTTTTATTATTATGTTCATTAATGATGCCTTTTATGTTTGTATTCACATTTAAAAATATATATTTTATATCTAGGAAGTCATTAATATACAGTATATATCAATCATCATTAATTGGTACAGTCATATACGTTTGATCTTGTGAGTATGTATGTAACATACTGACACTTTTGTGAAAAAATATAATCTTTATTGTCATGCTGTATCTTTTTTAATACATCACATTTTAACAAACATTCTTTATTATGGATAGTTATCCCCCCTTTCATTCAAGCAGATGTTCCCAACGTGAACAGCAACTGTACCATTTTTTTTGCAAGGAATTACAACAATTTCAGTTTAATTAGCTTGTAACAACTGAGAAGAGGGATGATTTTAGATAACAAGGACCAAAGAAAAAAAGTAATACAACTAAACTTATTAAAAATACATTAAAAAAATCAGTGACATATTTCATATTACAAAACTGAAAAGCTTTTTTATTTTTCTTTAAGTGTTTACCTTTAGGTTGAATTTCAAGGAATTCTACCAGCACATCAATCAAATTTCATGATGTGTTGTCTCTTGATTGGTTAACCAATCTATCCTGCCTCTATAAAACACTGCCATTTCTAGCAATCCCTCTCTTTTTGAGCTGTGTTTGTTTTGCTGCAGATTCCTTACTATTATTACTACGTACCTGGTTTGACCATTTCGCTTTATTGGTTCTGGCTGACGACTCTCACTCTTCGGATCTCCCTTGCTTACGGACTTCGGACCATTCTTTCGGATGACCCCTCTTGCTTGTTTGCTGAGATATGGAGTTCCCGATCGAGGCTTTCTTTCCATCTGATTTGGAAGACAGCTCCTCGCATTCCCCTGAATAAGTAAAAGCTTGTGCACAGAAAGTATTATAAGGATTGGCCTACAAGCAAGCTCTTAAAAGCGCTGTTCGACAAGGCCTGGCCGATCTACTCCAGTTGCCCGGACTGCTCGTCTTGGCGCCCCAGCGCTGCAGAGTCTGCCTTGCAGGCCCCAGACCAGCCCTTCACCTCCGCGCGGTGTATGACGTCTCTGAGGACGCCTCCGCCTAACCTGCCAGCCTACACACGGAGATAGGGCTAACTGCAGCCGCTGGTCGAGGCCGTCTCAACCATCAACATCAGGCTTGACACTCAAAAAAAAGAAAGCAGCTCGTCCTGCTTCATCAGAGCCCACGCTCCTGCTTGTCTCTTGGTGACATCATGCGCTCCAGCGCCGGCTCCATGGCAACCAGCTGCTGATCAAAGCTAAGTTTTTTCAATTAATTGCTATACAGTACCATGCCATTACATTACATCTCACTGCCAGACCAGCTAAGTGCTTTCAATTTGTTGCTATATTTCTCTGTTTAACCCATGATAAATATAATTGGAATTTTATTAGCAGCAATCACACTTATGGTTTTCTGAGATCTTACCCACTCAATATCAATGACATATCCTGTAATCCTTTAATTGAATCATGCAATACCCTCATTTACTCTGCTATCTAAATTATTTCAATTGCATTCCTCGCTATTTAAAAACTCTCTATAAAAAATAAAAAAAAATAAATAAATATATACTGCCCCTCATAGATTAATATGAATTGGATGGTGTCGGTGTGAAGGACTCTCTTACTGTTCAGATGGATGCAGCAAAACATACGTCTATTGATCAAGCCAGTGAATGCCGACCAGCTGCGGACGAAAATCTGGAGCAACATTTCATGCAAGAGACTGAACAAGACCAATCTAACATGGAAACAAACCATCAGAGATCTGAAAAAAAAATATTGCTGCAGCTATAATGCATGACTTTTCTTCTGTTTGCCATTAAGGAGCTGTGAACACACAAATATCTTAAGGCTCTGAACCTGCTGTGGAGGCCCGGCTCTACCAGAACACTGGATCCTACACTCACCGCTACTCTCGGAGCTTCCACTTTTGCCACCTCTTCCAGCGCAGCTGCACCTGCTTTCCTGTCTGCTGCTCCTCCTCTGCACCATTCCCGGTGCCGGCCAGCAACTGCTTCAAGATTCTGCAGTCATAGCCCAACTGTCACAATCATGCCACATCCAGCAGCATCCAGCCGATGTTCACCTAACCTCTGCCTCAGCCAAAGCAGTCCCTCCTACCAGCGCAGCTTCCAAAATCTTCATGCACATCAGGCTCCTAGTTAGCCTCAGCATTCACGGCAGGCTCCCAGCTAGCCTTAGCATTCATGTCAAGTTCCTAGTTAGCCTCAGCATTCACGGCAGGCTCCCAGTTAGCCTCAGCATTCACGTCAGGCTCCCAGCTAGCCTCAGCATTCACGTCAGGCTCCCAGCTAGCCTCAGCATTCACGTCAGGCTCCCAGCTAGCCTTAGCATTCACATCAGGCTCCCAGCCAGCCTCAGCATCAATTCCTGACTCCCTCTACCTACGAAGCAGCCTCCTTCTCCAGCACAGCCTCACAGTCAGTAGCTGCAAAGCTTCTAGAAGTGCTCGCAAGCAGCAGCCACTCTGCTTCACCTTTCAACCCTGCTCTTTCCACCTGCCCAGCACCACAGCACACAGCCACACTCCATCTTGCAGTACTCTGCTCAACCTCAACCTGTCATTGCTTCGGCCTTCAAAGCAGCATTGTCCAGCAACTCAGCTGTGCATCCTGCATCAGCTCTCGATGGAAGTTCTGCCTTCTTAGCAACTCCATCCATCAGGACAGACACAGCCACGCAGCCTCGCAGCCCGTAGACTCAGCTGACCTCGCCAACCTGCATAACGACATCTCCAGTCACCAGACTGGAAGCAAGCAAGGAAGGACATAAAAATGTGGACAACTCTACTGCAGCACTGGAATGGGCTATCTATGTTCCACGAGGATTGCTTAGCGGCTGCAGATCTCGCTCTGCTCACAGACACTTCTCATCTAGGCTATGGGGCAATACTGGCCAATCAATGGTTTTTCGGCCAATGGCCCCCTGAAATAGCAATTCTATCACCGGAACAGAAATCCACTGCATTATTGGAATTGTACCCAGTAGTTGCTGCTGCTTTCATCTGGGGCAGATCATGGTCTAGAAAATCAGTTCTGTTCTATAGCGACAATTCAGCCGCTGTCCAAATAATAAATAAAGGCCGATCTTCAGTACCATTCATTATGAAATTACTGCGAAGGCTCATATGGCTATCTGTGTCAAACAATTTCTTAATTCAAGCCAGGCATGTGCCCGGTTCCTCCTAATAACGTTGTCGATGCTCTCCCATTTACAGATCTCCAAATTCCACCAGATCATGCTAGCAGCATCATCTCACCCTCTGCAACCTCCTCCCTTCCATCACCTCATCATGGAATAAATTCATCCCTTTCCAGTTTACTTCTCTCTGCTCAGGGCTACATGACAGCAGCTCTGGCTCTAGCAACCAACTCATCATACAGAACAGCATGGAATTCATACTCCTGATTCTGCACCCAGCACTGAATCATCCCAGCACAGTTCAACCACAACGGGATCCTGGCATTCGTCATGCACCTCCGGGACATCCTCCAGCTGTCACCCACTACCATTAGATCCTATCTGTCTGGGATTCAACACCATTACCGACCAGTGCATCCCAGCACCCACCCTCCTTTCACTGCCTGCAGTCAGCATGACTCTCCACAGAATCGAGAAGTCTCTCCCACCTAATTCTCCTATCAGTATGCCGATCACAATGGACATCTTCCTTAAGATGATTTCCATCCTCCGTAACAGATGCTTCCATCCAGCAGACGACAGTGTAATGGAAGCAATCTGTATAACTGCCTTCTTCGGATTTCTAAGATGTGCAGAGTTCACGGTTGCATCCTTTTCCAGCTTCCCAGCTTCAGGAATCAGAGTGAACAACCTCTCCTGCAATAAAGACCAGCACGTCTTGCTGTTTTTGAGGAGATCAAAAAACCAATCAACTTTGTTCTGGACATTTGATTCAATTATCAAAGATTAACTCTTCCCTTTGCCCTTACAGTTGTCTGGCAAAACTCATCGCTCTCAAGAAACCCAGTCACTCAGATCCGCTGTTTACCGTCTGCTCAAGGAACATTGTCACTAGGAACTGGTTTTCATCTCATCTGTCCTCTCTCATAACTAAAGCAGGTCTGCCACAGCAATTCTTCACTCCTCACTACTTTAGAATCGGAGCTGCAACTTCAGCTGCCAGAGCTGGTCTAAATCAACATATTATTAAAACTCTAGGTTGCTGGACTTCATCAGCAGTTGAGACATACATTCGAAAGTCAGCATCAGACATTATTTCAGCCCAGCAATCCCTAGCTAGCTTGCCCGGAGTAGGGGCGCCCTCTCCGCTTGGACTACCAGAGGTTTCCACCTTAAAGTGCAAAGAAAAAAGAAAGGTGGGTTTTCCTCTCCGCTGCGCGGATAGCTTTCTTCTAGGTTGTCTTACTAATCTTGCTATGTCCTGTTTGTATTCTATTCTATAGTGCTGTGCAGGGCGGAGTCTTCTTTCTCCTCACAGGTGTGGGACTTCTCTGGGGGGATATTGATCACTTCCCCTAGCTTCACAGGCACCCGCCATTTAAGCTCTCTAGCCAGCGGGACCCCCGGCCACAATCATCTTACCTTTTGCATTGTGTACTATTCTGCTATGTTTCCATCTATACTGGACCTTTAGTTCCTCTACTCTATCAAACTTTGTAATTATACTAACATCTGTGTGGCATCTGAGGATTGGAGGAGCGGATGTGCTCATTAACCTAGGGGTTATGAGCAAGGATATAAATAGGGGTCATAGCGGACGTGATCTGTTCCTTTTGTGAATGGTTAGGAAAGAACTTAAAAGGAGACCCTGCATGTAATAACTGTGAGTGTTCTGTTAGTCTGTCTTGTAAACATTGTTTGTTTGTTTCATTTGTTAAAAGATTACTAACACGATCCGGAGCTGCAGCCGCAGGCCAGCATTAAACTCGGACACCAGCACTTCACTTTCCACTGAGAACTGTCTTTTCACCAAAAGTACTTAAATCACACACCGTAGGAACTGTGTCTGTTTCTTTGTGTTTTGTGTGGGTAATAAAACTGGACTTTTTGGTTGCAGGTTAAACCCATGGGATTTTACAAAACCGAAGTGATACACGCCACTGTAATCACTTCCAGCATTATAATTTACAGGTGTTTTGCCTTAAGGCTCTGGACATTGTAGTAATTTATCAATAAACACCCTTGCACCTGTTAGTAATTGTCTGTGTGATATGTACCTGCACTGCACTCGCCTGTATCCACTCACCACTTTGCCACACGGTTGTCAGAAGAGGGATGGATTACACAGCACTGTCGGCACTGCTGGAGCAGCTGGACAGCAGACGGGAGGCTGAGAAGAGACAGAGAGAGGAGAGGTACACAGCGCTGATCGAGAGGGTCGGTCTGGGAATACCGCGCACAGTATCAGCGGGACCTACCATGACGGTCCCGAAGGCGAGGATGCATAAAATGACGGTAGAGGATGACCCGGAGGCATACTTAGTGGCGTTTGAGATGCTGGCTACCACCGCGTCATGGTCCCGAGAGTTCTGGGCGAGCCAATTGGGACCCTGCCTGATTGGTGAAGCACAGGCAGCATACCAGGTGATGGCTGATGATGACGCCGCTCAATACGACCTGGTGAAGCTAGCCATTCTCCGCCGTCTCAACATTACGGAGGAAACTCTCCAGGTGAGGCTCAGGGAGTACAAGAGGTCCCCAATTAACACGCCCCAGGGTGGTTGCGCAAAAACTCTGGGACCACATGGTACACTGACTCAACCCTGCTCAGGAAACAAGCGCCAAGATGGGTGAGGCCATAGTGATTGAGCAGTTTTGCCATGTGGTCGGCGCCGAGACCCAAGCATGGATATGACACCACAACCCCAACACCCTGGAGCAGGCAGTGAAACTCACTGAGGACTTCAAGGACTCCCTGGCATCAGCCTTGGGTCGCCGCCGGCTATGCTTCACCTGGGAAGCTGCCGGCCATGAAGAAGGGGGGGAGGTCAGGAGACCAGCTCCCCCCGCAGCAGTTTCGCTGCAGGAAATTCGGTGGCCGGAGCCCCAGAAGAGGGAGCTCCCGGCTACAGAGAGTAGGGAGGAAGGTCAGGAGACCACCCCCACAGGCCGCCGGGCGGCCACAAGATTGCTGTGGCCGGAGCAGCCGGCCTGTGTACGCTCAGCCTGGCTGCTACAGCTATGGGAGGAGGACCTCCCGCCGTGGCCGCCACCTTTGGTCCGTTATTGCCCCTGTTCCTGGGCCGGGACTGTGAACCGGGACTAAGGGGAGGTGGCGAAAAGGCCATGTGTGCTGCACAAGGGCGTGGTGTGTGACGGGGTACACCCCGCCCCTGTATTATTTGTATGTTTGTAGTATTATTATTATTATTATTATTATTATTATTATAATATTTGTATTTAGGACGGTGGGAAAGCCGTGTTTTTAATGTTTATTTTTAATTTAAAAACCGTTTTACAATATATATATATATATATATATATATAATCTTAATTTATAATCCAGGGCTGGCAATGGAACGTGAAACAAGCAACACCGCACTGGTGCCCAGTTTTATTATTTTTATATATTTTCTTTTAGCCCGCAGAGGGCGCTGTTGGCTGTGGCCTAATTATCATGGCCACCTGAATGCATAACCAAGCACAGTACTTGTGGGCCGACCAATCCCGCCTCTCAGCCACTTAGAGAGAGGGAAAGCCAACACACCGTCTTCCCCACCTCTCCGTGTCATCGCCATGACTGACAGGCAGATCTTACAAGGCTGCTGCCCTCTTCCTGCAGAACCATGCATGCGCCAGACAGTCAACACAGATCTCCCCTGTTACAGATGGATACGGACAGTTGGAGCCTTCTCACATATTCTAAATCACTGCGCTGCCTCACAGAATTTAAAGTATCGGATGGTAGCCATCTTGCTTTTACAGTTACAGATGTACAGCTGAAACTATGAAACTGAGTGACCATTTACCTGCAAAAAATCCCAACGTAGTAAGCAGACATGCCGATTTGGATGAAGAACAATTAAATGAACTGGAAGATAGCAACAAAAAAAAAGCCAAGTTAGTATACACAATTGGGGTAATCTTGACCCCCACCACTTTTACAGTTGTGTCTATTTGCTTGGTGCTGGCCAAGGTTGCCCCAATTGTTTCTTATAACTTAGCTTGTGTTTTTGATACAAGTTAGAAGAAACAATTGCAGCAATATTACCCCCATCGGTTTTACAGTTGTGCCTATGTTTTTTGCTGGTCAAGGTTGCTGGTCATGGTTTCTTGAAATTTGGCTTGTGTATTGATATCTCCACTTTAAACGACTGGGCACTTTTGATAACTTGCCATTTTTTCACATTTCCAATGTGTTTTTGTTTCAGATAAATATAACAATTAGCCTCTCCGTGGCTACAGTACTAGTTGTGTACCTGTCAGTGTTTTTCAGGAATGGAGCAATGTGGGTTCATTTGAAATAAATTGTAGGAACAATTCAATAATTGATAATTATCTTACATATTTATCTGGGTTGATTAGTTCTCTTACTAACAATATTTAATTGACATGTTACAAAGATTGAGGATTTACTATGAACACACATTCAAGCGCAGACACAAGGAATGTTTAATCAAGTACACAAATAATAAACAGAAATCA
The DNA here is from genome assembly GCA_030684275.1 of Acipenser oxyrinchus oxyrinchus. Classification (NCBI taxonomy): domain Eukaryota; kingdom Metazoa; phylum Chordata; class Actinopteri; order Acipenseriformes; family Acipenseridae; genus Acipenser; species Acipenser oxyrinchus. Next base: position 20,887,114 of record CM060263.1, on the reverse strand, counting down.
GAAAAGTTAGAAAGTAAATCTCTTAGTCTCTAAGCACAAACACAATTAAAAAAGCTCTCATTACATTCATGCTGGCTAGCAGGCAATTAAAATATGACACCGTCTGTCTCCTCACACACAAACAACAGCTTCAACAGCAAATGGTGACGTAGTAGCTTGTTCACACACACACGCCCACATCCAAGCACAGAGTAAATCTGAGATAATGCAGACAATCTTAGAATATATCACATTAAGCTTATTAATGGTATATAGATTAAGGCTATGGCAAGTTTGTTTTTAACAACATTCTTCATACAACAATATGAGGTAGATTACTTATAGTTACTTCATTAAGTTTCACTAAAAGTTATTTCACAGGCAAAGTGTGCAAACTAAATAATTAACAGTTCAATCCTATGTGAATGTGTTACAATTAATGAATTTTGTTCCATGAAAGGAAAATGCAACTGGAATTATACTCAACAGTTCCTTGTAGCGTAGACTTTTGGTCCGCTGTTTTGGAAACTCAATCTGTTGAAGTGTCCAGTACAAAAAGCTCACAACTAAGTCTTCAATCCCACGTTGGATCAAACTTGGCAACAAAGCTTTCAATTCTCAATAGAATCAAACAGCTGCAGTTATCAGTCCTCGGTATAGGATCCACAACAGCGCCCGTCCACTCTGTCCTCTTCACTGAATCTTTTAGCTACGCAGGTAGCAGGGCACAGTTTCTTTTGGATACTGTGGTTTTAGGTGTACAACAGACCCAGACTGGTTTGTCTGATAACAGTCGCTGTAAGTTTTATGGCAGTCTTCCAGCCGGGCCTCAGTCTCCTTGTCTTGGGTCCGTTTTCAGGCAGAGTCCCAGAGTTGCAGCTTTGCTTAGCAGAGTGACAGCACCTTGTTTAGTATTCGATGTGGAGCGCAAAATGTTCAGTTTTTCTTGGATATTTATAGCCTTTTTCACTCTGCTAAATAGCCATTTTCATTAGATCATTTGTGCATCTTGCCTTTTTTTAAACTCATAGTACTTTGATGTTTTAATGTCCTTTTCCACTGGGACAAAGCTAGTTTATGTCTTCCTTGCATCAAAACAATTGTTGTTGCACATGTGAATTCTGTGTACATAATTCAACTGTCCGCTTAGCCTAATCCAGTTCAGGCGCCAGTCCTCTAATCAGTAGGTCACATAGTTCAGTATTCCTGCCATGAACCAAGGGGCCCTTTTGCATGAGACACAGCAGTTTGCTTTTTTCCTAAGACACAGCAGTTTGCTTTGTTCCTAAGACACAGCAGTTTCATTAATTAGTCCAGTTATATCATTAATATACGTTCATGTATTTCATATTCAGGGAATATGTCCCACAAAATACTCAGAGCTGCCAATTTAATAAGTGTTAACACAAAACTACGTTTATTAAAATGACTTCCCAGTCTGTGTTGTACTTGTTGGGTCAGATATGGCAGAATGTTATTGTTTTGGATTTTTAGAACAATGTTACTGAGTGGTTAAGGGAGGCTGTGATGGAGACAGAATTAATTGTTATGAGGAAGTGAAAAAAAGAAATTCAGACAGCTTCATAAGGTGATGATGGGCTTTTCAAAAACAGTAAAAAAAACTCAGAACAATTGCAAATATTAATAAAATGACAAGGGAAAATTTTAGAATTGGTATTTATTTAATGTACAGTTTGTATAAATAATATTGCAATTAATAGAGGGTGTCAATACTTTTGGACCCAACTGTTGCTGTGTGAAGTTATCTAACAGCAAGGTGTGACTGGAAACTGGAAAGTGTGTTTATTGATGCATTACTCAGAACTAATAAGGGAGCATTAAAATGCATAAGATTAAATGTGACTCGGTCATCCTATAAATAACACTGAGCTTCTTCTCAACATTTCAATTACAGTCCCCCTGTCAATAGCTACAGAGTGAGCGTACCCTTTCTGCCAAGAAACAGACAATTAAAACACCTGCAGGTTGCTCATTAACTTTCACCCAGCAAGAGAATCAGGAAATCATATTCGTTAATTAAAATCTATTCAGAGGAAACTAAATCAGTGAGCAGATTGAACTCAGTTGATTAAGCCACATGTGACTATTAGAATCATACAATGACATTTTCAGAACATAAAAAAGGCAATCATCATTGGCAGCTACTAACCATTATAAATGTGTCTCATAGTAAAAGCACAGCAGTGTAATAAAGCAGTGAAACCATAGTAAAGCATAGGTAAGCAATGCACAGAGCGGCACAGTAAAACATAGGTAAGCAATGCACAGAGTGGCACAGTAAAACATAGGTAAGCAATGCACAGAGCGGCACAGTAAAACATAGGTAAGCAATGCACAGAGCGGCACAGTAAAACATAGGTAAGCAATGCACAGAGCGGCACAGTAAAACATAGGTAAGCAATGTACAGAGTGGCACAGTAAAACATAGGTAAGCAATGTACAGAGTGGCACAGTAAAACATAGGTAAGCAATGCACAGAGTGGCACAGTAAAACATAGGTAAGCAATGTACAGAGTGGCACAGTAAAACATAGGTAAGCAATGCACAGAGCGGCACAGTAAAACATAGGTAAGCAATGTACAGAGTGGCACAGTAAAACATAGGTAAGCAATGTACAGAGTGGCACAGTAAAACATAGGTAAGCAATGCACAGAGTGGCACAGTAAAACATAGGTAAGCAATGCACAGAGTGGCACAGTAAAACATAGGTAAGCAATGTACAGAGTGGCACAGTAAAACATAGGTAAGCAATGCACAGAGTGGCACAGTAAAACATAGGTAAGCAATGCACAGAGTGGCACAGTAAAACATAGGTAAGCATTGTAAAGCACAGTCAGAAACATTTATAAAGGAGGCCCCACTAAGCATTCAATCTTGAACTGGATGTGACATGAAGACTTCATTTCAATTACTAACTGATATTGAGTAACCCTTTCTGAGTAAGTAATAAACACACTCATTCAAATGCAGTTGTCCCATTTCAACCTTTTCTGGCCTGGGGCGAGTTGTAACATTTACATTTCTTCAGAATTCTGTGTAAATTGAAAATTGACAATATACCCTTCATAGAAGATAATAATGTGATGCTTGCCGTGATCTTATTTCTGGAGCATTGTACTTTAAACTTGGCTAGACAACCTGGCTTTAACATCACACAGCGAAAGTGTGATAAAAGCAAATTGGTAAGCCAGTTTCTGTTTGAGCACAGAAGGCTAAACTTGTAAAATGTTGTGAACATTCTCTCAGGAATCATATTCTAGTATAAAACTAAACATAGTGGTTGGACACTGCAGTTTTCAAAACACAATATACATTAACTTTACTAACTTAAACTTGTAATATCCAAGGCTTAAAAAACATCTTCTTACCTTAGTTCTCACAAACATCCTTATTATCTTTGGGAATTAGAAAGGTCAGGTAAATATAAAATGGTCTCCTTGCACAAAAATAACACTCTCAGCGAGTTACAGCACCAGCTGGAAACCAACCTAATCTATTCCCATATAATCTAATTTGGGATGCCTGGTTTTACAAGATGTATCAGCATCGATTTAGACATTTCAAGTTGGTATCCCTGTGAAGGGTTTGTGGCGGAGACAGACTGCACTATGATTGTAGTCGGTGGACTTAATTACAAAAAAAAAAACCCCAAAAAAACCATCAGGCAATTTCGCAACATATGGCCTAGTCTCTGCTTGAGAGAGGCCCAGGACTGAATAGTCTGTCGTAGCATGTTTACATCAACCTACTGGTGCCCAAACTACCCGAAATATAAAAGTGCAGTATTATCAACATGTTATCCATTTGATTGGCATGCAGACCCACTGAGGGTTAGGGATTTCTTACTAGACCCCTTGCTCACAATATGATATATATATTTTTTTGCAATGATGATTACAGAAATTGTACAAACAGATAATCCATGTATTTGAGATTGGGACAATTAGGTTCTGCATTTATACATCTATCCCAGAACCTTTTGGTAGTGTATATTGGGCCCTAATGGCTTAATAAAACTTAGACAATCTTGGTGGTTAAAGCTCAGGGTTGATGCAAGTGTTTAATATTTGTGTTTGATTATGATTCATAAACCAAAGGTAACCATATTGTAAGTGAAAGGAGTGAACTTATTCCTGGGTTCAATGCTACTTATAGACATGCAGCATATGAATATGTATCACTGTCTGGGACTGAAACAAGGACCAGGGGTCACAAATGGAGATTAGATAAACCAACTCCTCAGTAATGTTGTTGAAGCTGACACCCTGTAATCCTTCAAGAAGCTGCTTGATGAGATTCTGGGATCAATAAGCTACTAACAAGCAAAAGATGGTCTGAATGGCCTCCTCTCGTTTGTAAACTTTCTTATGTTCTTATATCTATGTCTGTATTTCAAGTCCATTTCATTAGTCCTGTGAGAACTAATGCACTGAAAACAAAACAAAGTGGACTCTGATTGATTATTAAACCTGGAGACAGGAATGCGTTATGAAGGTGTACTGTATTTTACTGGGATATGTTGCATCTAGAGTTACAGTAGTGTGCAAATGTATTGGAACACCTCAAGGATCACTGACTGTACATATGGACATCCTGCTGTAGAACCAATAATAGTCAGGTTTCCAAGCTAAATAAAATGCTATACCGGGCTTTACTACACCTCTTTGTGATGCTCTTACGAGTCGAGGAATTATAACTCAAACTGTACGTGTGTAGAAGTCATGCCTTAGGTCTCTCTTCATTTGCACACTCCAGAAGAGGACAGAACCTCTGCTGAGTTGTGTGATGACCTTTCACTGACAGACACTGCTTCCCGTGCACCCTGTAGAGAACTCTGAGGCGATTTAACAAGGATCATCCTTGCCCTTTTGGTAAAAGCTAAAGGAGATGATGAGTATTAGCAGCGCCTTTATTTATTTATTTGAAACTTGATATTTCTGCATGGCACATACATATGTGGAAGGGCTATATACTGTAAGTAATTATCTGTAAATAATGGTTGAGTTATTATATTGTACTGGTACATTAATTTATTCCAATTTAACAGTCTATAAGTGTGCATCATTTTCCCATTAATTTCAACAAATAACAGTATTTGTTATCTTATTTGTATGTCTATGTATGTGTGAGTCTACATATATTTTGTAAGTACTTCATTTGAAATGCCATTATTTTTTATTTATTAATAAATTTAATGTGTCCAATTATAATTTTTCCCAGATTTTCTCTCAATTTGGAATGCCCAATCGCTTTTCCACTCACCGAAGCAATTCCCCACATGGCTCAGGAGACCTGTAGGTTCAGTGGGCATCCTACCACCAAGCCAGCTTCCTTTTTCACCCAGGAACCCGAGAGCGGATGCCAGCAAGCTATCAACCTCTGGAGAACAAAGGCCAGCCCTGCAGGTGTCCGCCTCTGAGCTCACTGGGCGCCTGGCCAGCAGGGTTCGCTGTAGCACGATGAGGAGAAACAGTCCTTGATGGTTTTTCCTCCCCGACCCATGAGAGTGCCAGAGCCAATGTGACGCTCCCTTCGGAGTCCCCAGTGATGACTGGCCTACTTCGCACAGCCAGGACACAAACCTGCTCTGTCTGACCCTACACACCACACAGCTGCGCTTCTACCAGGTGAGACACTCGGGGACCCCCTTGACATGCAACTTTAATCCCTGAATTTTACAGAAATGTACAGTAGTCAGTCGCATAGTCAACTGTGGTGGGACCAGAGTAAAGTCGGATAAATGAATAAATGAATGAAACATAAATGAATGTTTTAAATACCATTATACACAGCTGTAACAATTACTATAATCACACACTTATTGTTTTGCGATTCAGCTTTTATTAGGGAGCTCCCCTAAATCCCTTGTTTAGAAAGATACAGGGTATTAATGCTTGTGACAGGGTAGCCATCTACCGTGTGGATGCGTGCATTCACTGCTGAGTGACAGGCTGGAGATCGAGGTTGAAGTTTATACGCCCCGCAGATGAACAGGATTTGTCTATGTATCAACACACTGAACAGCTCATACAACAAAGTATATGATAACTTTAGTGGGATTTACCATCTCTGAACACTCTGGCTACTCACCCAGCTGTTGGCGGTTCCGTCTTGCTTACTCACTCTGGTATTCAACCCTGGTTCTGGTTCTCTCTCATTCACTACTCACTCACTCTCTCTCTCTCTCTCACACACACACACACTGTGCTGAAGAGCTTGATAATGGCGGATAAACGGTTAGGGCAGATGTGATGGGCAGATACACAACGGATTACTGTATTTTCATTTGAAAAGAGGGTGTTCCATGTGAGGTCACATGACCATTTGAAACCAAAAGAAAGTATGATTTAGCAGGGGTTGCCAAAGTGCGGCCCATATGTAGCATTAGCTACATGAATGCAGCATAAGTAATTTGCTGCCTGCTGCTCTTAACTGAGTATCAGAATACCTGGCCAGGTTAAGTTAATTCTCTATTCAATTGCTAAATAAGTAATTTTGTCCTCATTTCTAAAATGGGCCTTTCAGATTCATAAGGTAAAATTAGGTGAAGCTATATCAATTTACTGTCAGTTTTGGTAAGGGGTTTATCTCTGCACTGGTCTCTCTCTTGTTGTTTTAACTATGATCTTTTCCTTAATTTCCACATGGAAGTTCGAATTACATTCAGGTGTTTTGCTAATTGCCTTGGCATAGGGCTTATTGAGCTTGATTTATCATTATGTCTAAGTATCTTAATTGGGAGCTCTTTAAGGCTATTACTTCCTGGGAAGGGTGTGGTTCCTTTTTCTGGGGGTGATTCTTTTTTGTGTGTGATTTTTTGTGGATGCAGAGTGTTTGGAGGAAGGAGCAGGGGTTTTTTTGAAGAAGGTTGCTGGTCTGTAAAGGAGAGACCGGGAAGCAGTAATCTTTTGGTTGTTAGAAACAGTGTATTTTTTTTAATCTTCCATTTTCTAGTTTGAAAGTAACCAGTTATTTAATCTCCTGCCCAATTGAAACTGTCCACATCATCCAAATGGTTTATTTTTATCCTAAGAGCAACAACGGTGACTAATCCATTTATTATTCAAATCATCACTTTTTGTCTCCTTACCTGGTTGGAAACTCCAAGCTCGACAGGACCAAGGAAGAACTGGGTGAGATCCCCTCATGGGGAGGAATCTTATTTTTTGCTGCTGGATTATCTGGTTTGTTCTGACTGTTTGGGATTTATTTATTTATTTTTTTTATTTATCGGGGTTTAACAAGCACCCCGTTCAGAAGTCTCATTTTGTTTTTTTTGGTTTTGTGTTTAAACTGTTCTGGCTCAACTGCATTTTCACTATGGACCTGATATAACAGCTTGGGACTTTTAAAGTATTGGTTGTTGTTGTTTCATGGACATTTTTTTCTATAAGGACTGCCGGATGGACTCATTGGTAAACATTTTGACTGGTCCAAATACTGTCTGATTAAAACCCATGTACACCAAATGTTTGATACAGCTATCTACAAGTATAATATTCCACGCATATTCAATAACATCTGCTATTTGAATTCTGGTGTTGCCTTCTGTTTTAATTTTCTTCCTAGTTTCTATGTGTTGTAAACAATCCTGACTTACCCAGCAATTTTTCTTGGTTCTGTCGCTCAATCCTACTGCTTTGGAGAATATATAGTGTTCGGGGTAGTGTATTTGTATTTCCGTCACAAAATACTAGTTATTGGATGTTGCTTAAGGATTGGGTTTGTTACACATGGGCAAAATGCGGCCTGTGATGGCACTGTCTACAGCCCTCGTCAAAACATTTCTAAGACGTTTCTATATTTTCTTGGAATTAAAAGACTTGGGCCATTACAAGTTAATTTTCAGCTCAATATCGGTAGGGTGGGCGAACGGAGCATGATCATGTTCATCTATGGGAAGGACTGTGTGTGCTGCAGCAGTCTCGATATTAGAAATGTGCAGCATGAACAGTATTTCAAATGCGCTATATGCACATTTATAAATAACATGATGTGTGTGTAGAAACAACACTAAGAATACGCGGGACACATTTAAAAGGCACGTTTTTACTTTGTCCCTTGCAAGCAGACAAGTGATTGACAGCAGTGACGATGGTAGGACTGGTCAAATGTCACAAGGCAGCTTAGATAGTAGATAGTAGATTGATTCTGCAAATATGCTAGACCATTTAAATAAATGGATTTGTAATATAAAAAGTAAGTTTCACAGTGCACAGATTTAGTTTAAATTGGATTACATTTATAACATAAAAAAATGCTTCATATTAATTATTTATATATTCACATTACCAGCTTTTTCAGTGGCAAATGCATTAATCCAATGTTGTATAATAACATTCTTTACAAATTATTAATGTGTAAAATGTTGTTGTTATGACTTTTTTACCACTAAGAAATACTACAAAAAATATTGCATAATGTGTATAATTATAATTTTGTAACAGACAAATAAATGCCCTTTAAAACGTGTTATAATACGTTAAGTTTCTGTATATTATAAATAAAACCCATGCATTTATTTGCAGTACAGAGTCTGTCTCGGTGCCACGCCCTCCTGACAGTCTTGGCAGAGTGACAGATGTGTTTTTAGGGGTAGGCTCTAGCGTAATATATATATATATATATATATATATATATATATATATATATATATATATATATATATATATATATATATATATATATATATATATATATATATATATATATATATATATATATATATATATATATATATATATATATATATATATATATATATATATATATATATATATATATATATATATATAAAAATATAATTAGTGCCTATAGAAAGTCTACACCCCCTTACAAAATTTTCACCTTGTGTTGCCTTATAGCCTGGAATCAAAATGCATTAAAAAATTTTTTTTCATTTATTTACATATCCTACCCCACAACTTCCAAGTGAAAAAAATATTCTAGAAATTTGTAGAAAATTTATTAAAAATAAAAACTGAAATAGCTTGGTTGGATAAGTGTCCACCCCCTTGTCAAAGCAATCCTAAATTAGCTCAGGTGTAACCAATCGCCTTCAAAATCACACACCAAGTTAAGTGGCCTCCACCTGTGTTAAATTGTAGTGATTCACATGATTTCAGGATAAATTCAGCAGTTCCTGTAGGTTCCCTCTGCTGGGTAGTGCCTTTCAAAGCAAAGACTCAACCATGAGCACCAAGGTGCTTTCAAAAGAACAAAGTTGTTGAAAGGCACAGATCAGAGGGATGGGTATAAAAAAATATCAAAGGCCTTGAATATCTCTTGAAGCACGGTCAAGATGATTATTATTAAGAAGTGGAAGGTGTATGGCACCACCAAGACCCTGCCTAGACCGAGCAAGAAGGAGACTGATCAGAGAGGCTACCAAGAGGCCAATGGCAACTTTGAAAGAGCTACAGGCTTTTATGGCCAAGACTGGTCAAAGTGTGCATGTGACAACAATATCCCAAGCACTCCACAAATCTGGCCTGTATGGTAGGGTGGCTAGAAGGAAGCCATTACTCAAGAAAACCCACATTGAATCCTGTTTGAAGTATGCAAAAAAACACTCAGGAGTGTCTGTAGCCATGTGGCAAAAAGTTTTGTGGTCTGACGAAACTAAAATGGAACTTTTTGGCGTAAATGCAAAGCGCTATGTTTGGCGCAAACCCAACATGGCGCATCACCCAAAGAACACAATCCCCACTGTGAAGCATGGTGGTGACAGCATCATGTTATGGGGATGTTTCTCATCGGCAGGGACTGGGCACTTGTCAGGATAGAAGGGAAAATGAATGGAGCAAAGTACAGAGAAGTCCTTGAGGAAAACCTGGTGCCCTCTGCAAGAAAGTTGAAACTGGGACTGAAGTTCACCTTTCAGCATGACAACGACCCAAAGCACAAGCTACACTGGAGTGGCTAAGGAACAAAAAGGTAAATGTCCTTGAGTTGCCCAGTCAAAGCCCCGACCTAAATCCAATCGAAAATTTGTGGCATGACTTGAAGATTGCTGTCCATCAACGCTCCCCAAGGAATTGACAGACCTTGAACAGTTTTGTAAAGAAGAATGGTCAAATATTGCCAAATCTAGGTGTGCAAAGTTGGTAGAGGCCTATCCCAACAGACTCACAGCTGTAATTGCTGCCAAAGGTACTTCCACCAAATATTAACTCAGGGGGGTGGAGACTTATCCAATTATGATCTTTCAGTTTTGTATTTTTATTTTATTTTTAATATATAATTTTTTTCTCAATAAAAACTTTTTTCCCCTTAACAGTGTGGAGTATGGTGTGTAGATAAGTCGGAAAAAAATCCTCATTTAAATGCATGAAACTCTGAGGCACTGACACAACAAAATGTGAAAAAAGTTCAAGAGGGTGTAGACTTTCTATAGGGACTGTATATATAGATCTTTCAATTTAAAATCACAATCTAGCTTGGAATTAATTTTTCCAATGAAGTTTTAATATTTTACTGACAAGGAACTGTAGTCGAATTTGGTGTGTAAAAAAGCATTTTTAAACGTTTTAAAACTTTGCCCACCCAAATATCGGTACAAGCAGCACACATCGCAGCCCGCCACTACTGTAGCTTTAAAGAACATGAAAACGTGACATACGTGCAGCCAGGGGGGAGGATGCGGTGATTACTGTACCAGATAATCGCCGAAAAAAGTCACCTGCATGAATCCCACTTAAGCAGAAACTAGGTAAGTGCCTTGAAGTCTAATAATATGAATTAGTTGTGGGTTTCATAAACATACACACTATAATAATTACGCGTTAAGCTCTAAAAATAACTTGCTTATGAACTGTGCATAATGTGAAAAGTGCTTAACGTGGATTAAGGTGTTGAAATACAAAACAAATGCTTACAAACTTTGCAGATATCAAGCTTAACACTTCCCAATACTATCCGAAAATAAATCGCACTTTTGTAATTAAACTGCGTGGATAAAAATGGGGAGAGTCATTCCAAACCACTGCCAAAAAGACCTTGTAATAAATTCAGATGACTGAAAAAAAGGCATTTTATATTTTATTTTGAAAACATTTGTATGCATTTGTGACAGGATACCGAGTGGTGACGTCAGGCCAGCACCAGGAACAAAAACAAAGACGTACTGCAGTGCAAAAAGACGTGGCGTGTGCCGTTTATTTTAAATACAAAAATAAAATAAATATTTAAACAGAAAAACAGTGCTCACAGAGCAAAATAAAAGATTCAAACAAAACAGTCACGAACACAAATAATATTACAATCCCAGGACAGGCTGGGCAGTTGCTGTCACTGTTCCCAGAATCTTTTCTATTTTAAATAAAGCTCGCTCGCTCGCTCGCTCGTTCCTCCTCTGAACACCCACCCTGAGTGCCGAGAGCTGCAGGCTTTTATATTAGTGACCGAGGGATTAACTAGCTAGCAATTATTTATTAATCCCTCAGTCACATTCTGCACAAGTTTTCTAATGTGGATGGGGCTTCCCATCCACACTGCTAAACAATACAAAAAAACATTTGGCTATGCCGTCAAAACAATAACAAACGGCGATTCGCAATCATAACTACAAAACAATAAACCATAACGATAATAATACAACAATAATCATAATAACAACAACAACAAAACAACTACAAAATAATAAACTGCACAGGGACGGAGGGGTACCCTGTTCTATAAATAAATACTATATTTAAACAGGAGGGTTTTGCCCTGCACACTGCTCCTGGCCCTGTTACAGCATTTTTTTAAAATAAGGAATCCCAGTGGATGTCACTAAATCAGGGTAACTTCATTTTGCACATTAAGGTCTTTTCACATTGAGCAATTCACATTACCAGGTTGTTGTTTTTAGGGCTTAACTTATTTTAGGATAGTATTGGGAAGTGTTAAGCCTGATCTCTGCAACGTTTGCAAGCATTTGTTTTCCATTTAAGCACATTAACCCACAGTAAGCATTTTAGGGTGTCCCCATAAACATACACATAAATGGCTGGTTTCACGCATCCTGATTAGTGTTAATTTAGGTAAGGTAAACCAAGATTAGTGCTAATCTGGGTCTGTGAAAAAAGCCAATAAAGTATAAATACAAATATGATAAAAATCAAATCTAAGTAAATAAATAAATGAAAAAAGAAACCAAAAAAGAAAAGGCAGTCGAAAATATGTATGTCTTGGGACTGTCTATAAAGGTATGTTATATTTACTGCATATATTGGGGTTTAATTATAGGTGAATTTTATTATGCAACCCGCCACCCAATGTCCCAAAACTTTGGGAACCCCTGATTTAAAGCATTGAACCCATCAGTGAATAATATTGCACCCGTAATGCCATTTGTACAGCGCCATTGCATACTGTAGTCTAAGGGGGCACTAGATTAAATGGAAAGGGAAAGTGGTGTAAAAAAGTAACCCCCAGACTCTTTAGCACATAAAAAGTGTTTGTCACAGTTTATGTGCTGGGAACCAGGGCCATTTCAAGGTAATTTACGTCCCACTTCCAGGAGCTAGCACATCACTGTGAATTTTGAATTACCCTTTTTATACTTTCCCAAAGACTCATCTACTGTATATAATCACCTTGCACCTCAGTTACACATGGGGAGACTGACCTCCAATTCCAATCAGTCTAGCTTTCAGAAATATCCCCAGAACCATTATATTCCAGCTGTTGCTCTTGGCACTCTTGGCAGCAAAGCAACAGCCATCAAAAAAAAAAACAATCTTGAATTGTTCTTTCAACAGCTTTAACTTTTTGTTTGGTTATCTTTTGGTTATTACAGCATCTGAGGACCACCACAATGTCAACCCTATCAGAATGCATTACTGGTAAAGGCATTGCTGTGTGGAGTGCAGAGTGAATCAGCGAGCAGAAGCATGTAGAATTAAATCCTGGTCTTGCTGAGTTGTTGATTTTGACTGAGGACCCAAAGGGAGCTCTGAATTTGCCTTTGCACTCCATAGTAACAAGGGAAGAAATGGAATGAGGCCTGCACACAGCGACCCCTACTGGTCATGCTTTCCTCTCTTCTCCATTTAAGTAGTTTGGGAACAGAGACATGATCTTCAGTCATTTTAGTAGTATGTGGGATGTATCGGTAAGGTGGCATTAAAATTGGGGAGGAACCAGGGGTTAGGCAAATTACGTCGATGATTGTTTATGGGAATAGAAGTTTTCCCCTTTGGTGTATTGCTTCAGCCTTTCAGCTGCAGTTTGAGCATTAAAACGATTATAAACACATATGGTTAATCATGTCCCTTAGAGATTGTTACTAGCTTCATTACAATAATCAGACGGGTATGCTGTGCAGGCTCACATGTCACCACATGTTAACGTCCAGACCTATTAACAATCACTTTAACCTAATCACAATTGAAGAGTTAATGACCAATGTGCAGATTCTTGACTTTGTGGGTGGGCCCAAAGGCTGAAATGTTATGGACCAACTGGCAACTGCATAAGATGGTATCAGTTTACACACAACTAAAAAACCTTTTTAAGGTGACTGAGTATGGGAGCGTGCCTTAGTTTTTATTGCTATATGCTATAAACATTAAAACACCTCACATATAGAAAATAGTCATATAGATTGACTAATCACCACTTCATTTTTTCTTAAATCATGCATTTGATAATGTCTGCTGTTCTGTTTCGAAACATACTGTTTTATAACATTTTGCTGGTTAACACTGTTTGGAATTTTTTTTAGAACATTAATAAACTATTTATTAATGTTCTAAAATGTCATATATATGTTAATGGATTGCAAACTCAAACGCACTTCCGTCCATCTAAAGCCATGTGCTCAACAATTACAATCATGTGATATGCGAGAGTTCATTGAATAATTGGCACTGATCTGTGAAGTCACCTCTTACCAGAATCCATTCCTTTACATGCCATAACCTACCCTTCTCCTGATTTAGGCCTAAATCCCTCTTGTTCAGAAATAAGTAATCTCTTCAATCTTGGACATTGTGGGCTGCGACATCAAACACTGTGTTCTAGTACAGGGGGATTCTACCTGCATTTGATGTAGGGCTTTACTCCTACCCATCAATCTGCACTAAACGCTGGCAGCAGAATGTGGTTGGATAATACAAAGCCTTGTATTAAGAAGGTTATTTCTGCTGAATATAATTTATGACCCATTATTACTGAACCATATAAATTTGGAAGTGGTGGTGGTGCGCAACAGGGTTTAGGATGAGTCTTCCTCGTAAAACTTTACTGCCTTGGCAGACACAGTTGCACCGATCAGAGGAATCCACAGATCTTTAGAAGTATGCTCTATTATACTGTGGGACAGCTGTTCCTAAATCTGATTTACAAAGTCAGATTAATCTTATATGCCATGCCTGATCAAAAATCAATACTGAAAAAATGAAATTTCCGATACATCTGAAGCCTACCAGCCAACATGAAAGCATGATTGTTTGGAAAGAAAAACACAATATGAAAGCCAATCAGCCCCCAAATCATATTATTGGTGGATCTGTGACCTTATATAACATGTTAAGTGGAAATTCCACAACACACCCAATTCATCAACTAGTTTTTAAATGACTGTATTCACCATATTGGTATGATTGAGGTCACCTGCTTTAAAAATCATACTTGATGCCCCTCTCGGAAATCCATTCAACTGCAAAGTAATTTCAAAACTGTGACATCACAACCTCAGCCACGTAACGATATTCTCTTCGTAGAGATGGAGACTATATACCATTTCAGGTGTGCATTCTCTATCATTCTAAAAGCTGGGTTAGTAAACCTGGTAAAAAGTGATAATGTTATTAGAATATTTCCTATTATGGCAGGGTAGAAAAGCCCTGCACATAAAGGGGGCAGGCAAAGCCCTGCTTGGAAATATATGTATTGTTTGGTGTTTATTGCTGACGGGAGAATATATTCTTTTAAATAATAATACATTGTTTGGGAACTGGTGAATTTGTGTGTGTATTTAAAAAATGCATGTTGTGTTTATTTAAAAGGAGTATGTTTTTATATTATTTGAATGTATTTTGTATTTATTTAAAATACAATCTTTTGTTATTGTTTGGCAGCATGGATGGGGAGCCCCATCCCACAAAACTCATGTAGAATGTGACCAGCTCTGAAATGGATTAATTGAGTCTCACTTTGGAGATGGTCACAAGTATATAAACCTGCAGCTTTTGTTGTTCTGGGTGGGTGTTCAGAGGAGAGAATGAGAGCAAGCGGAGAAGATCTAAAACGAAAGGAAAAAGAAAAAGAAAACGATTGCTACTAGCGCTGGGAAGCACCAGCACAGTACTTGTTTGTGTTTGAGACTTGTTTTGTTTAAGCCTTTTTATTTTTGCTCTGAGAGCAGTGTTTTTTGTTAAGATATTTTTTTTATTTTTGTTTAATAAAAACGGTGCACAAAAGCACTTTTCACCCGTAGTACCTGTCTGTGTGTTCAGTCAGCTGTCTGGTCTGGGAATGTTACACTTGGCTACCCTGTCACAATGTGAAATATGAAATAAATAGTAGTGATAAAAGTGACATTAACAGTTTTGTTTTACATTCTCTTACTTTTTTATTTTTTTGTTTGTTTATTTAACCAGGAGATTTACCTATTGAGACTGAGGCATCATTTACAAGGGGGTCCTGGAAAACAATAAAAATACATTTACAAGTACAAGCAACACAATAAAAACATTTGTGCTTCAAACTTAATCAGCAGCATACAGAGATCAAAGAACAGAATAAATAAGACATGTATCTATTTATTAATGTGGACTGAAGGAGAAGCATTGGCAGGAGGTTCTAAGAAATTCCGAAATACAATCTTCATAACCAGAGAAAGAAAAATGATCAAATTCGATCTTCAAACTTTAGAACCCTTGGTACAGCTAAATGAACAGGTTCCTAAGAGCACACACTCTTATGATCTTTTATCATATGATATGGTTGTGTTTTTTGGCCAATCAATGTATAAAACTGATTTGATGAATCTCTGATATAATATCTGATTAAGCAGGGTTCAGTAACGGAGCACAGTGTGAGATCTCAGCATAAGATTAAAGATGATTTTGTGATAGAGAGAGAAAGGGTCAATGCTGTAAATCTCCCTCCCAACTAGAAAGGGTGCTGTGTAAGGGGGAAGGTATGCTGCCTCCTAGATCTGCCACCTCGGTGGTAGGTGGAAACCGGAAGGTAACCATATTAGGAGGGGCGCGTAGCTGCAAGTACTCAGGACGATTCCATTGCAGTCAGCTGCAGGACAGCCCTCTATTGGAGAAACCATGGCGACACATTGACTGCAAGGAGTTTTCTGGGTACAAAGGGGAAGCAGCTACGTCAGTACCTCCCCTTGCGCTGAGAAACTAAAGCGACTGGTCGGAGCTGATATATATTTTTGTTTCGTTATGTGTTTGTTGTGTTTTCGCAGAGGAGCAGGAGGACGGGAGGCTGTAGCCACTAAGCCAGCACTAACCCCAGAGCATGCCTCTCATCGCACAGCACAACACAGCACAGCGCACGCACCACGATCCCCAGAGAAGAAGAGCACATTTTCGTGCACAGAGGATTGTGGTTGTGGAGTGTTTTATTATTTACTTTTGGAGACTGAGTTTGTTCCTGTTTTACCCCGATATCATCGTTGATAGCAGGGTGGATTATTGTTTTTCATTTGAATTATTTTTGGTATTTTTGTTTGGACATTATATATCTACTGCACCGCACCACTCATCCTGTCACAGTTGATGTTCAGAAGAGGGATTTCAGATGGACGCTGCCGCGTTGGGAGCGATATTGGAGGCACAGGAGCGAAGACACCAGGAGGGAATGGCGACCATGATGGAGTGGATGCACGCAATGTTCCTGGAAGCCAATCGGGGGGACCGGTGACTGAACCAACGCCACCCTTACCGAAGATAAGGGTGGTAAAAATGTCCCTGGAGGATGATCCTGAGGCCTATTTGGTTGCCTTTGAGAGGCAGGCAACAGCAGCGCAGTGGCCTCGGGATTGGTGGGCTACCCAGTTGGGGCCCAATTTGAATGGGGAGGCCCAGGCAGCCTACCAAGCCTTGACAAACGAGGACGCCCTCGACTACAATCGAGTGAGGCAGGCCATTCTCCAATGACCAGGTATTACAGAAGAAACACACCATCACCGGTTCCGGGAATACCAGCGACCCCCAGGACTGCGACCCCGTGTGGTGGCGCAACAGCTGGTGGAGCACGTGACCCGGTGGCTCTGCCCCGGCACCAATAGTGCAGAGAAGGTAACCAAGCTCATTGCAATTGAACCATTCGTGAAGGTGCCAGACACGAGAAACTGGGTCGCCACCCTTCCACCACGCTGGATGCAGCGGTCAGATTGGCTGAAGGGTTCAAAGACGCTCTACCTGCTGCTCCAGTGGTTGTCCTACCTGCTCCTGCCTCCAATAAACCGCGAGCGGCGGCACCACCACCACCACCACCACGCTTCACCCCCACCACTCGCGGACCAGCACTGCAACGTCACCCCATGGGTGGCCTCCCTCCAACACAATGGAGAGCGAGGGCGACCCCCAGCGGGGTAAGAGCAGAGTACCCCTCCCCGCTGCCAAATTGGCAACGGCACACACAGGTTCCGTGGGCACCCTTTCGCCCCACCTGTTACCGGTGCCAGGAGGTCGGTCACCTGGCGTGGAACTGTCCGACGGCCATGGAGTGTGAGGTGACCACCCACTATGTCCTGACAGCACCAGGTAAGTCCAGGGGTAATGATTGGGAGGGGCCTTGTGTTTTTAATGTATGGGTTGGTGAGGTGAGCACCCACGCCTTAGTGGACTAAGGATGTGGGCAGACTTTGATTAGGCGAGCTGTATTGAAGGGGGTACCTTGGTGGTCACGAGGGGTCGTGGTCATTTCCTGTATTCATGGGGATAACAAGGACTACCCCCTCACCAAATTAGATTTGACAGCTGGATGTCATGCCCACCACGTAATCGTGGTTGTGGCAGAGAAGCTGCCATATCCAGTTATTTTAGGTCGAGACTGGCCACATTTTGACAGCATGATTAACAAAATGGTAAAGCCAGTCTCAGGTAAGACCATGGGAGCAACGGGGGAAACTATTGGGAATATTTTTCCACTGCACACCGATTTGTTCCACTCTCGATTTCGCCCAAAAAACCCAAAAAGTAGAGCGAAGGGTTGAAAAATGGGAAGGAACATTAATGAAATAGGGCTGGGGTTTGGTGGGGGAAGCCTCAGGATCTGTCAAATGTAAGGGAAAGGGGGTTGGGACCCAGTGTGACCTGCGGGGGCAGGTTACTGAGGCTCCTAGTGCTGAAGCTACTTTAGCTCCGCTCGATATCCCGAAATTCTGGGACCGAGATGTGGACCTAGCGTTGGAGCAAAAGAATGATCCTTTGCTGGCACACATCTGGGGGCAGGTTTGGTCGATCGAGGGGAAGGATGTAGAGGATAGCCGGCCGCTTACATATCCCCACCACATTATTGTTGGGCATTTACTATATAGAGTATCCCAAGCCACGAGCACAAGCCAGATTGTATCACAACTACTCGTTCCCCAGTCTTTTCGAGGTGAGATCATGTGGTTGGCTCACGATGTCCCCTGTTCGGGCCATTTAGGTATCGATAAGACTCGGGAACGAATATTGGCTTGATTTTATTGGATGGGAGTTTTTGGTGAGGTGGCGCGATGTGTAGCGGAGTGTCCGGAATGCCAGCAAGTAGCGCCGGGGCGAGTTCTCCCGGCCCCGCTGGTCCCACTGTCCCTGATCTCAGTTCCCTTTGAGCGCATTGCTATGGACATAGTGGGTCCATTGAGCCAGTCTGACTCTGGATATGCGCACATTTTGGTAGTGGTGGACTACGCAACCAGATATCCAGGGGCAGTGCCATTGAGATCCACTAGTGCCGCAGCCATTGCTAAAGAGTTAGTGAATATTATATCGAGAGTAGGGATTCCAAAAGAAATCCTCACTGATCACGGAACGAACTTCATGCCACAATGTTTGAAAGAATTATACAAATTGATGCAAATTAAGTCGATCCAAACCTCCGTTTATCACCCGCAGACGGACGGTTTGGTGGAACGTTTTAATCAGACCTTGAAACAGATGCTGAAGCGGTTTGTCAACCAAGAGTAAAAACATTGGGCTAAACTCCTCCCTTACCTAATGTTTGCAGTGAGAGAGGTGCCTAGGAGTTTGACCGGGTTTTCTCCCTTTGAGGTGCTGTATGGGAGGCAACCACAAGGTATCCTTGATCTTGTGAAAGAAGAGTGGGAGGAGCAAAAACTTCTAAAAACATAGTCAAATATGTAATTATGTTAAGAGACCGCCTAGCATTCGTTGGTCGTTTGGCACAATAGAACCTAAAACTAGCCCAGCATCGCCAGGAGCAACAGTACAATAAACAAGCACGTATTCTGACTTTTCGGCCAGGTGATAAAGTACTGTTGCTACTTCCCACATCGGACTCTAAGTTCTATGCTAAGTGGCAGGGGCCATATGAGGTGGTTCAGGAAATTGGTAAAGTAAATTATGAAATTAGACAACCCGATCGCCGAAATAAAACCGAAATTTATCATATCAATTTGCTAAAACCCTGGAATGAAAAGGAGGCCCTATTTGTAGCTGGTGACAGTTTGGAAGAGGATTTTGGTCCCACTGTCATTCCACCAGCTACAACTCATTTTCCGATGGGGGAACAGTTACTTCTGGATCACAAACGGGAGCTCTACCAGTTGGTGGAAAGGTTTAATTATGTTTTCTCTGACTTGCCCGGCAGAACTAATGTTATTTCTCATGCTATTATTACTCCACCAGGGGTCAGGGTCTGGGAGAGACCGTGCCGGATCCCAGAGAGTCACAGGGTTCCTGTTCACAAGGAGGTGGAGGATATGCTTGAGCTTGTGATGCATATCCAATGCCCCGGGTGGATGACCTCCTCGACCATCTGGGTAAGGCGCAGTTGATTTCGACCTTGGACCTCACGAAGGGATACTGGCAGATTCCACTGACTCAAAGCTCAAGAGAGAACTGCTTTCTCTACCCCAGATGGCTTGTTCCATTTCCGGACCATGCCCTTCGGGTTGCATGGAGCTCCCGCCACCTTTCAGAGACTGATGGACCAGGTCTTAGCTCCCCATCATCAGTACGCCGCTGCGTACATTAACGATCTGGTGATTTTTAGCTCCACCTGGAAGGAGCATATTCTTAGAATTTCAGCCGTCCTCCAGTCTCTGAGGGAGGCGGGGCTACCAGCCAAGCTGGGCAAGTGTGCATTTGGCAAACAGGAGACCCAATATCTTGGTTACATTATGGGTAATGGCCGGGTGAGGCCGATTGCCTCCAAAGTCCAGGAGCTAGTGGAGACGGCGATCCCGAGAACCAAGTCACAGGTGAGATCGCTACTGGGGTTAGCCGGCTATTACCGCCGATTCATCCCTGAGTATGTCACCATAGTTAACCCCCTGGTAGATCTCACCCGAAAGGGTGCTCCAAAAATAGTTAAATGGACAGGGCAGTGTCAGGAAGCATTTGATTTGATTAAGAAGCGACTCTGTCAAGCTCCCGCTTCACCAGATTTCAGCAAAGAGTTCATCCTGCAGACCGATGCCTCCCACATTGGTCTGGGGGCGGTCCTGTCCCAATAAGTTGATGGGGTAGAACACCCTATTATTTACCTAAGCAAAAAAATGGCTCCTAGGGAGATTAACTACTTCGTCATTGAGAAGGAGTGTTTCGCTATTACTTGTTGGGGCGTTCTTTCTCTCTTATCACTGATCATGCTCCTTTTAAGGTGGTTACATACAATGAAGGACAATAACGCTCAGATAACTTGGTGGTATCTGGCGCTGCAACCCTTCCACTATACAGTGAAACATCGTGTGGGTAAGGAGCATCAAAATGCAGATTTTTTTCAAGGGAGGGGGGACCATTGGGGAATGTAGAGTTGGCCCAGTGTTCCTTCAGCATCACTCTGAAGGGTGAGATATGTGATGGAGAGAGAGAAAGGGTCAATACTGTTAATCTCCCTCCCAACTAGAAAGGGTGCTGTGTAAAGGGGAAGGTATGCTGCCTCCTAGATCTGCCACCTCGGTGGTAGGTGGAAACCGGAAGGTAACCATTTACTCATCCTGTCATAATTTCCATTACATGAGAGTAGATGTTAAAACTTCATGCTGATTTGAACTCGGTCCTCGCCAAGATAAGCACTAAGACATAGCTTTACAGTAAACTAATGTGATCCATCTGTGTCTCCATCCATTTGTGTTTCCTTCCATCTGATGCTGTAATATCCTTCTGCCTGGTGTTGATGGCTGAAGTGTAATGCTGGTTCCAGGGATCGGCTTATTTTGCCTCCCCAGCGCATCAGCACACACAACGGCTGCGATGCTGGCTCCAGGAATCAACCACAGTGCGATCTCCCCAGCGCATCAGCATGACAACCATATGGATTGAACCAAAGAGGGTACATCTCTGGGGTCTTCAAGTGTGCACCTTCCATCCTCGGTGTTTCATCGCCTAGCCCACAACACCTGAAGAGGGCTCGATGGTGATTCTGGCGTCCCAGCATCACCCCCCTCCGTCCCCCACTCAACTCAACCCAGCTTACTTACTCGTACATCAGCGTTTCTTTCTTTCTATTGTGCTTGAGATCCCTAACCAGAATCCTTCCGTCTCAACCACAGCCAGTTGCTACTCCTCTCTGCTGCTTCAGATAAGTTCTTCACTGTGTGACACAACTCTTGGCCACTGAATCAGACATCTCTGAGAAACCGGGTGTAGAGTTGCCACAAATCCTTGACAACCCACCTCCACTGGGTAAACCTGGACTCTCCATCCTCGCTGTTCTGCTTCAGCGGCTAGTTGAGCATACTGTAGTTTCTTCCTCTCATACGCATCTCATCTACAGCATCCTCCCATGGCACTGTTAACTCTACCAGGTGAACAAGGCGTGCTGATCCAGACCACAAGACAGTATCTGGTCGAAGGTCAGTGGTGGCAATCTTAGGTGGAAAAATAAGCCGTTGACCAACATCTGCCAGCATTTTCCAGTCTCTCGCAGCTTCCAGTTGTCCTGGTTGAGACTTGGTTTTAAAACCTTTTCTTGGCAGTTGCTCTCCTGGGCGGAGGAATGTTGTCTTTTGTGCGTAATGTTTTGATGCAACTGGTGGCAACTTATTGGTCATGTTACGCTTGTCTTCCAATGCCAAGGCCAAACATCACAGTCCCTGGTCATGGCGCCAAGTAAACCGTCCTTGGCTAAGACTCACTTTACATCCTATCAAAATGTGCCTTATTGTTGCAGGTGATGAACACAAAGGACATGAGGGATCCTCTCCTACCCAGAGGTTTAGGTTCTGTGGTGATGGGAGAACATCATATGTTGACCTGTTGAGGAAACTGATCCTGCTCTGTTCCATTGTCTATAGGTTTTGCCAGCCGATTTTTCATTGTTCCACACTCTCCCATCTCATCCATTCTCCCTGCTTGGCCTGGGAAACGGTACCTCATCCTCTCCTCCTGCTTTTGCACCTCGTTGACTACCACCTTCCTCCATTGAGCTGGAGCTGCCTTGTGTCATGTAGGATAAGTTGAACTGAGACCAAGACCCCCTTCCATGCTAAACTTGTCCCATGATATCACTGATTTGAAGGGCAGCCTTTGCATTCTCCACAGCTTTCTTTGCCACCCACTTTCTTCCAGGTTTCAAACAGGTGAAAACTGCCTCCCTTACACATTTGTCGCATGACTTTACTAATGTCATTTCCAGTCGGACCTTGGCACACTTAAACTCCTCGGTTAGAGCTGAGACTGGTATGCGCAGTATTCCTTTACCATAAAGTCCCACTCTGCTGAGGCAGCATGGAACTCCCAACCATTTCTTGATGTATTAACTGATTAAAGCATCTTGGGGAAGTGCGTAATTGCAACTACTCTAAACAACTCCATTGCGATCAGATACGGGTCAGGAAGCAATTGGATTAACCATAGCAACGGGCTGGTTGCAGGGAGGAGTTTGGTGGTACAAAGGGGATGCAGTTGCGTGAGTACGGCCCCTTTGTGCTGAATACGTAACTTACGGATGGAGTTGTGTCTTTTTGTGTCTTGTAGAGGAGGAGTAAGGAGCCAGGGGCTGCAGCCACGGATCCAGCCCAACCAACTGAGCACAGCACTCACCTCACGGCGCCAGCACTCACCACAACAAGTGTTGTCTGAAGAGTACAATTTCGTGCACAGGACTGTGGATTGGGGATTAATTGTTATTGTTTTGTTTTTGGCCTGCAAGCCAGCCGTGTTCCCCCGATACCATCGCTGGTAGAGGGGCATCTCTTTTCTGTTTATTTAATAAAAACACTGACATTTTTGGAAGACTAATACTGTCTGGACATTCAATTTATGTACCACACCACTCGCACTTGTCACAGTTAGTGGGATAAGATGGACCCCACTGCAATTACGGCAATGTTAGAGGCACGGGAGTGGAGACACCAGGAAGGAATGGTGGCTATGATGGAGAGGATGCACGCCATGTTCCTGGAGGCCAATCAGAGGAGGGAACCGACGGGAGAACCAACAGTGCCCCTACCCAAGACACGGGTACTGAAAATGTCGCTGGAGGATGGAGGTGGCGTTTGAAAGGCAGGCAACGGCAGCCCAGTGGCCTCGGGGAAGATGGGCTCCAATTTGATCAGGGAGCCTTAACACATGAGGAAGCCCTGAATTATGATCAGGTGAAGCAGGCCATTCTCCAGCGGCTCAACATTTCTGAGGAGACGCACCGTTGCCGGTTCCGGGAATACCAACGACCCTCAGGACTGCGACTCCGCGTGGTGGCGCAAAAACTGGTAGAACATGTGACCCGGTGGCTCTGCCGTGGCACCAATAATGCCGAGAAGGTAGCTGAATTGGTTGCCATCGAACAATTTGTGAAGGTGCTGGGGATGGACACTCAGAACTGGGTCACCCGACATCGTCCCACCACGCTGGGTGCGGCAGTCCGATTGGCTGAAGGGTATGAGGACGCGCTGCCTCCCACCCCACCAGTCCCTTTCAATTCGAAGACGACCACCAACAACATTATGTATGGGATATGCCTGCCCATTGGGTAGGTATTGCTGAGCTCTCTATATCAGAGCTGCCGGTAGGTAAGAACCTCTGTGTTCAGCTGAGTGTGCTGATAGAAAAGAGATTCTCGAGTCAAATCGAGTTGATTGTATTTCTCTTGCATTCGTGCTGAAAGCTGGCTCACCGCTTTTCCGGAATCAATGACTCTGAAAAAGACAGAGCCTTTTGCCTTTCTGTCTTTCAGTGGTCCTCGCTTGCGTGATAGGTCGCTCTTTCTTTTCTGTCTGTTGTGTGTGAGCGACTGACAGTGTTTACCTACTTCTAATTTGGGCGATATAGTGTTTACCCACTTCTCATATAAGGGGCAGATGTAGGACCTGTTATGTTATGCTGCTGCGTACTAACTTCATAAAATCACACTCATCTAGCTTTGGACCCTGAGAATATATACTTTTCTGGATATTAATGCTGCACCGCCGCAGAGGTGTCAATCACCTGATTTGCGTATATCAGTTTGCATGGCAAGGAAATCCTATTGGTTAAGAGAAGCAAAGAGCTAGCTAGCAATAGCCAATCGAGTGCGTTTTAAGACATGCATTGCCCGTCCACTTTAGTTTAGTATTATTATTATTATTATTATTATTATTATTATTATTAATAATAATAATTCTGACTGAATGTTAACAACAGTAAACACAAAGGAAAGACGAAAAGGTATGCGGATACCGTTGCAAAGTTAAGCGGGATCTTGGGGACTTTTTAATAAAAAATAAATAAATGGGAATAAATTGTATCTATTTTTTAATACATAAAACATAAATCCCTACAACACAATTGACCTTGCTGTCTAAAAACTTGTAGAGACGGCATCATCTTTACAACACCATTTAAAATAAAAAATAATACAAATGCCTATAGTCCCTTAGACAAGTTAGAGTATATAGTAGTACGTGGTCTTTTTGATAAATTGCAAAGGTGTGTGCTTACTGCGTTTCTCTTCATTTTACCGTAGATAATATTGTGTGTGACTCAGTCCGATGTTACTTATTTGGTTTGGTAATTAATAGGAAGTTGCTAAAAGGATGACAAGTGTAGTCGGATGATGTTAAAAAATATAAAAACCTTCATAAAAACCCAATTAAAAAAACACAAACAATGGTCAACCCAAGTTCCTACCATGCCACTGTCTGGCCTGGAGTACCAAATGGGAGTTTACCCACTTTGTATTTACCACTACACCACTGGATAGATATACCATCAATTTCCAACTGTTCTGTTGTTTCTTTGTCTTTCTTTGTATTGTCTTTATAACCACTAACACTGGCATCATAAAGAACATGAAATAATACGCTTGAACAGATTTACCGCTGTATCCTGTATAAAGGGTTTTGCAGCCTTGCAAACAATAACAATCTTATGCACAAACGTGAGAGTCCATTGCACGGCCATGAGACTCTTGATATCCATGTGCATGGTTTATTTTACAAGAACGAGCAGTTCAATAAAATAAATGCAATAAGCAACAACAAACACAGGATAAATAAAAGGGTTTAATAAACAGGCAGGTAACACACACACAAAGCTAAAAGTCTCTGCATGTCTGACTCGAAAAAAAAAAAAAAAAAAAAAAAGAAAACAGGTTCTCTCTCCCACAGCTCCAAAACTCACTCTTCACCCAGCCCCTCCCTCTGCCAGGCTTACATTTTTAAAGTTTTGCTTATATACTTAGTTGTATGGTAATTTATTAATCCTTTTAGATTATGGTTAACCTGGGATGCAAGCTTTATCAGGGAATCTGATAGTTAACTCATTCAGCTGAACAGCATCACATTTGGAGAATCACATTTGACTTTTCCCTACCCTGGCTTGCCTCAGTGGTCATCACCCTTCTTGCCA
The DNA here is from genome assembly GCA_030684275.1 of Acipenser oxyrinchus oxyrinchus. Lineage (NCBI taxonomy): Eukaryota > Metazoa > Chordata > Actinopteri > Acipenseriformes > Acipenseridae > Acipenser > Acipenser oxyrinchus. The sequence continues at coordinate 20,861,159 of CM060263.1, read as the reverse complement.
CCTCCGCATTTCCCTCATTGCCAAAGGTGAGTTTTTTGAACTTCGGGTCCAATAGCATGGACACAGCAAGGGATCTTCAAAAAGATTTAGATTTAGTATGAACACTAGAGTAGAATTAAATCAATTTACTTTGCATATTACCTGTTTTCAAACTTCAATTTGATAAGGTGTTTTTTCTCCTACATCATTGTTTATGAAAGCTGTTACTTCTACTTTAGGAACAGGAATAGCTACCTATAGTTTGTGTGTTTTGTAATGCTGTAAGAAGTGACAACACATTCTCACATTATTCTGTTATCAAAATATTTTTTTAAATTAGATAAAATGAAGCAGTGTGTACTCGCCTTGTGCTTTCATAGTTTCCGCATCGTTTAGCAAGGCACTTGTTCAGCAAATCTGCTGAACTGTGGCCGATGGATCCTGGCTGGAATTGTTGGGCCATTGTCACAGAGTTTCTTTGCAGATTGCGCACCAAAAAGATTAACTTGGAGGCAGTGATGTTTTGCTCTGCAGACATCTCCTCGGTTACAGTCAGAAAGGGTTTTAGAATCTGCATATAAGAAATGAGTAATCATCTTTAAAATGTATTCCGTCAAGTTCCTCATGTTTATCGATCAAAAAATCTCATTTTCATGTACCAATCAGTTTGTTGAGGATGCATTTTTATAATATCTGATGTCTTCTACATTCTAATTTATGTTAAATGCAAGTTGTGCAAAACATAAACAATGATGACGCTGAAAGTCTTATCTAATTTATTTTAGAAGGCACATATTTACCTTTATTGCGTCCTCAGTCTTGGGGAAAGATGGTAGGAAGGGATGTCGCCATAGTGACCAGTGCTGCTGAAAGCGGTTCCTTCACCTTCACATAGCGCTCCAACATTAGAAATGTGGAGTTCCATAGAGTCTCCACCTCTTGGATCAGCTTCAGTTTTTGATTTATTAGGTCACGCTGCAAGCTTGTTAGCTTTTTCTTCTCAACTGTGCTTGACTGTAAAAAAACAACAACAATTCTTCTAACTTTATCCCTTATTTCAGCAAGCTCAGGCACTGCAGCTAAGCAATCTTTCACAGTCAAATTGAGACTGTGAGCAAAACGTGGCAGATGTCGAATGTTCCGTTTTCTGACAGCTGCCACCATGTTTGCTCTGTTGTCTGTTGTGACGCACTGGACTTTACCAGTTAACCCCCATTCTTGAATGATGCTGTCTAGACATGATGCAATAGCATCACCAGTGTGGCATTCCACAAATCTGAAAAGAGGCAACCACAAAATCTTATAATTCATTATTCACAGTCATGAGTATATATATATATATATATATATATATATATATATATATATATATATATATATATATATATATATATATATATATATATATATATATCTCTATCATCATCGTCATTTTACCCACGTTGTCATGCTTAACACCTTAGTATTATTCATAATTGAAAAACAGATTTGAATCAACTATTGATACTTGCCTGGTATCCCTGTTCATACTGTGTATTCATGATTGTAATGCCTTTATCAAAGCCTACATACTATGTACATTTATAATTTTGCTGTTAATGGTAAATAAGCTGCCAGGTTCAACAGCAGAATTCTGTATAAGAAAAAAAAAAAAATGAAAATAATGTAATACTTTATCCTAGAACTGAAACTAAACGCAGTATGAAATAATACCTGTGAACATCCAGCAAGTTGCAGAAATCTTAAAGTCTTCAGTGATGTAGTGACATGTCACAGCAAGGAAGGAGTCTGTATTTACTGAGGTCCACATCTCAGTAGTCGGTAATACATAACGGATGGCCTGGAAATTAGAGTGAATGTATTTGGTTCCATATTCAAGTATAATTACATGATCACCCTTCAAAAAGCACAATAAATCCACGACACATTTATACTCACAGTTAACTCTTTTTCTTGAGTGCAACTGTTTTTTTCACTCTCTGGCTATACTTCAAATAAATCCCTCCCAATCACTATCACAAGCAGGGGGGTAACCAACAATATTGTATAAACAGACAGTGGTGGCCCACACATTCCATTCACGTTAACAATGCAGAATTGTGTTCATTTGCCCATTTTTAGGGGATGCTCCATCTGTGTCGTCTTTAACTTTTTTTTTTTTTTTTTTTTTTTAAAAAGGTGGTCAAGTAGAAAAAATATGAAAGCCTGCTGAAAATTTGCCACAGTGAGAGGAAAGTGTGATTTACTTACAGGTGCCCTACGACTTATTTTGACAAATCCTCATGTTTCCATTCCAGTGAACTATGAGGTCAAGCCAATGCAATAAATATAATGGCTTCATTCAAGCAACATATAATCATTTTGCACACACTGATCGTTTTTTTCAAGTGTGTCATGCTTTGTGTTGCTCTATAAAAACAGATTGGACAAAACATATTTTCATACTAATCATACAAGTCTGTCCTTTACCTTGAAATTTTAAGTTTGCAAAATATTTCAGACCGGATTTATTTTTTTGCTCTGGAAACACTGGAATAAGATATTTCACAAAATCGGGACGCTGACAATCGCAGATGTACTTTATTGCAATAATAATTTTGTAATCAATCCCTTTTTTTTTTTTTTTTTACAGATTTTTGACCTTAAGTCAAATCTTACATATAAATTTTATTTGGCGGGTTGCACAATGACTCTTGCGGGTCTGCAGGTTTTAAAGTCAATTTGCGGGCCTGACCTGCGAAATGTGGGTCACTTGAGCCCCTTTACACTGGCATGATCTACCTGGGTCAGAACCTACCCGGGCAGGGCCCGGTGTCATGCAGGTCGGGTAGGCGATTTCACATTGCTTTTGACAAAACAGGGTTGACCTGAGTGAGAGGCACAAGTGCACAATGCCCATACCAACGTCCCGGAAGCAGCTTGTTACGGACGCCTGTATCCAAGCTTCGCTTGATTGAACCATAGGCCCAAATTTTGATTAGAGCGAATGTTTCTACATTTCCGCTGCAGTCTGTCTCATGCTGTGTCTCAGAATAAACAGAAATGTTCCTTGCAGAAGTGAAACCTTCAAGCAGGCGTGGCTGTTTGTTATTGCGTCGGCTCACGAACATGTGTCAAGCATTTTTTCTCGCACAACCCGGGTCAAAGCGTGTCAACCCACATCCTGAGGTGGGTCACTGGGACCCAGGTAGGATTACCAGTGTGAAAGGGGCTTTGGATGGTCTGCTATCATTACCATCATGTCGTATATTGTCTTTACATTCCTTTTGTTCCCTCTTTTTCTATCCACTTTTGAATTCGAATGTTGCCTCAGCACTGCAAACCACTTACCGATCAGGAGGACTGGATGATCAAAAGGCAGTCTACGTTCTTGCTGTCAAGCCAATTTACCGGCTGAACCTGAGCAACTTTTATTAACAAGCTGCTGACCCTGGACACAAGGGATCAGTCTGGAAAGTCAATTCTTACTGATACTATTTCTGGCATCTGGGTGGTGCAAGTTAATAGTTACACAATAAGCTGAACACAGAGATACGTTTGAGGCCACAGCTGTGCTATAAACTTCTGAGTTTTATAAAGTCACCAGGATGTGAAGAGTGAAATAGAAAAGTACAAAGGGATTCTAGTTAGGATAACTGAAATGTTAGGCTAGTACCAAGTTACTCTTTAACATTTAAATTTCAGTTATATATATATATATATATATATATATATATATATATATACAGTATATATATATATATATATATATATAATATATATATATATATATATATATATATATATAATATATTTGAGAGGAACGGTAGTTCCTCGTACAAGTTAGAAAAACTTGTTTGAAACTCCCGAGAGTCTCTATACAGCTCAAAGAGTTTAGCTGTTTTTACCATGTTGCAGCGGCAAAACTAAATCACTTAGAATTACCATCTGTACCAGTATCAAAAGTTTGAAACTTTCTTACCTCAAATGTGAAAAAAACGTACATACCTCTTATACACAATGAGATATAAGTCGTCAAACTAAGGTAACATTGTTATTCTCCTCCTTCTTCCTCTTCCGTCTACTTTTTAAGGGTGTGTAGCGACTATTCAAACAGAAAAGCTAAATAACTGGACATCTACCAATCATGTGATTCCACATGTTGGTCAACGTCAAAACATACCAGGGAATGCAAGCAGTTTGATATCCACACCATTTATATTAAACAAATTATTTATGTTTTAAAACAGCACATATCGCAGGAAAACAAAAAAAATAGCGTGGTTTGAACTCGCAATATGATGTTCTTGAAGAGCACACGACCTTAGCCCGCTGCGCCGTTGTTGAAATGTGTTCGTTTTTTAAGCTTACATCCAAGCCTGACCAGCTTTGATTTCCTGTCTGAAAATTTCTAGTTTCCTGTTTGTTTGGTAGATACCATAGAATGGAATTGCACACAAGAGTGGCATGTAGCTTCCTTGTCTAAATCCACAGCAATTGAACATTTATATACCTATATAAAAAGTACAAGTTTCATGTAAAAAATAAACAAACAAATAAATAAATAAATACAATTAATTATATATATATAGATGTATGTATGTATATATAGCGCATCAAAGAGTCACCGAGGTTGAAACATTTAGCTATGAGTCAACAGTAGCTACCAACACACAAACGCACACACACACACACGCAAGCTCACACACGCACACTCACGCACACACACACACAAACACACGCGTGCGCACACACACTCACACACAATCAAGTCCTTTGGTAGATACAATATAATGTGAACGTGAGCTGATTCAAATAAAAACACTTTCAATCTAGGATTCGTTTGGTCTGTGTGTGTTTAATATGCAACCGCTTTGCACTAGAAATCGCCGTCATGGTCAGTGGACCATACTGTCAATTTGTATGTTTTAAACACAGCAAACAACAGTTATTTTCGCAGCGGTTTCCATTACATGAGAGTAGATGTTAAAACTTCATGCTGATTTGAACTTGGCTCTCGCCAAGATAAGCACCAACTAAGACGTAGCTTCACAGTAAACTAATGTGATCCATATGTGTCTCCATCCATTTGCGCTTCGCTCCATATGATGATGTAGATATCCTTCTGTCTGGTGTTGATGGCTGAAGTGTAATGCTGGCTCCAGGGATCAGCTTATTGCCTCCCTAGCGCATCAGCACACACAACGGCTGCGATGCTGGCTCCGGGATCAACCATAGTGCGGTCTCCCCAGCGCATCAGCATGACAACCGCCTGGATTGAGCTAAGTAGGGTACATCTCTGGGGTCTTCAAGTGGGCACCTTCCATCCTTGGTGTTTCGTCGACCAGCCCACGACACCTCAAGAGGGCTCGACGGTGATTCTGGCGTCCCAGCATCACCCCTCCGTCCCCCACTCAACTCAGCCCAGCTTACTTACCTGTACATCAGCGCTTTCTTTCTATTGTGCTTGAGATCCCCAACCAGAATCTTTCCGTCTCAACCACAGCCAGTTGCTGCTCCTCTCTGCTGCTTCAGATAAGTTCTTCACTGTGCGACGCAACTCTTGGCCATTGAATCCGACATCTCTGAGAAACTGGGTTGTAGAGTGCGCCACAAATCCTCGACAACCCACTTCCACTGGGTAAACCCAGACTCTCCATCCTCGGTTAGAGCGGAGACAGGTAGCTGCAGTATTCCTTTGCCATAAAGTCCCACTCTGCTGAGGCAGCATGGAACTCCCAACCATTTCCTGATGTGTGAACTGATTAAAGCTTCCAGCTCCTCTACTGTTTTCAAAGAAACCTCGTACACAGTCAGTGGCCACAGCAACCTTGGCAGTAGACCAAACTGAAAGCACCAGAGTTTTAGTTTGCCTGGTAAAACGCTGCTGTCTATGCTCTTCAACCCTTCCACAGCTTATTGTCTAACTTCTCCCACACGAACTGTGTCCTTTAGATCCCCGTCATACCATCTCCCAAGGCTCTTCACTGGCTTCTCAGACACTGTTGGTATTGCCTCACCATTAATGAAGTACGTTTTATCTACTACTTTACCTTTAATTATAGAGATGCTCCTTGATTTAGTGGGCTTGAATTGCATTCGTGCCCATTCAATGTTATTAGTTAATTTGCCCAATAACTGATTAGTGCAGGCTACTGTTGTAGTCATGGTTGTCATGTCATCCATGTATGCTCGAATTGGTGGTAGTCGCATTCCAGAAGCCAAGCGCTCTCCTCCCACTACCCATTTTGATGCCCTAATGATTACTTCCATTGCCATGGTAAAAGCCAGTGGAGAAATGGTGCATCCTGCCATTATTCCAACTTCTAGGCATTGCCATGTAGTGCTGAATTCTGAAGTTGAAAAACGAAATTGCAAATCTCCAAAGTAGGCTTTCACTAGATTTGTTATTGTCATCGGTACACTGAAAAATCAAATGCTGCCCAAAGAAGTTCATGTGGCACTGAACCATATGCATTAGCCAAATCCAGGAATGTCACATGGAGCTCCTTCCTCTCCTTTTTAGCTGATTGAATTTGTTGCCAGATCACATTGATGTGTTCTAAGCATCCTGGGAAACCTGGAATGCCCGCTTTTTGTATTGAAGTGTCAATGAAGCAGTTTTTTAATAGATAAGTTGACAATCTCTGAGCAATAATGCTGAAGAAAATCTTGCCTTCTACGTTTAATAAGGAAATAGGGCGAAACTGACTGATGCTTGTAGAATCTTTTTCTTTAGGTACAAAGACTCCACCTGCTCGGCGCCATGCTTTTGGTACAACCTGTTTTTCCCATGCTACTTTCCACAGTTTCCACAGGATTCGTAGAACTCCTGAAGCAATCTTGTACACTCTGTACGGAACTCCATTAGGCCCTGGAGATGATGAAGCCCTTGCTTTTTTCACAGCTCGCTCAACTTCTTTCCACTTAGGTGCACAGTCCTCCATTTGGTATTCTGGTGGATTGATAGGTGGGATGTCTGACGGAATTGACATAGACTCCTGCCTTTTTGAATCTGTATGTGTTTCCTCCAAATATCTCTCCAGCTCAAACTTAGATGCTTTTAGTGTGCCATTCTTCTCACTGGTGAATAACTTCTTTACAAATTTGAATGGGTCTTTATAAAAGTTAGTTCTCGCACGCTCCTTCTTTTTGTAGCGTTTCCGTAGGCGCTCAGATCTGCGCATTGTTGCAAGCTTATCTTTTATGACCCTTTGTAAGAGATTGAGTCCCTCCTTCTGACTTTCTTCTGTTCTCCATTGCTTCCTCAGCTGTCTCCTTTCTCTAACTAAGCGTTCAATCTCCTGCTGCTGTCTAGACTTTCCAAGAATAGTTTGTACTTTTATCTTCCTTTTTTCAACTCCAAACCTCTCGCTTCCATATGCGTAGATGATGTCCCCAAATTTATCCAGTTTTTCAACTGTTCCACTTAACCTTTCCAATGCAAAGCAGAGATCTGTGTTTACTGTGTCCCATGCAGTTTTCTCACAAGCTCTTGGCCATTTCACTCCAGGCTTGTGCCCATTGAGGTTCTTTTCTCTCTTACGCTGGTTTGTCTGACTGGGTTCACAAGGATCATTAGGTTCATCACTAACTGTGTCCATGCAAGTCCTCCTCACATCTATGACAGGGGTGCTGATATCCTGCGAACTGTGGTTTGCTTCCTGTCGCTGGATTTCATTCGACTGACTTGACTGACTTCGTAAGAAGTACTGATCAATGCGAGGCCCTTGTCCCTTCTCCCTCAAGCATTTCATTCTCCCTTGAATCTTCAAACCCCTGACCGTTGTCGCCTTGCTCCAGCCGCAGTCACAAACCTGGAGTTCCATGCCTTTGCTAACTGCAGATCTTGAACTAGTCTTTTGTGAAGTACTCTCCATACTCATATCCGTTTCCGTTCCTAAGTCCTTAACCGTGTTGTCTAACGTTGAGTCATCTTCCGCCCCCGCTCTCGCAGACTCTAGGGGTATTTTCCTCTTTAATTTCTTAGAAGCCTTGGGTGGGTGTCTCCAGCATCCTGTAAACACAGAGCTGGATACTGCCGACAAGGGTAGCTAACCCTTGCCATCCCCAATGGGGTCTCTTTCCTCCAGTCAGCTGTCTCTCCAGGCTGTCACAAGGTCTTTCCCTTGTTGCCAGCTGCACTATTCACAGCAGTCACTGGACGTATCCAGATCTTCATGATTTCCATTACATGAGAGTAGATGTTAAAACTTCATGCTGATTTGAACTTGGCTCTCGCCAAGATAAGCACCAACTAAGACGTAGCTTCACAGTAAACTAATGTGATTCATATGTGTCTCCATCCATTTGCGCTTCGTTCCATAACTAGCTCAAAAAAATAAAAAAGTGACATCATTATGATGTGAAATAATGTATAATGTGATATCTTGTAACAATTGTAAGTTGCCCTGGATAATGGGGTCTGCTAAGAAATAAATAATAATAATCGATGTAAACCATTTAAACATGTTTAAAAAGGAAAGAATGCATAAAAGTTGCAGTTATTTTATCACTGCATTGATCATTAATACATTTTAAAAACAAAGTCACAGCATGCATTATATTCGGCCTGGGACATTTCAATTTCAGTGACATTAAATTTGACTGTATTATGGCTACATCTGTCTTCTTTTCATACATTTGCACTGTAAAACCACAGACGTGTGAAATGTTTGTAGGTAAATGGCATGTGTGTATAGTAAAAAAAAAAAATTAGAATGCTTTTTTCCTAAACAGCAGTGTTTATACGTCATTAGGTGTAACACTGGTGTTTGGTCATTTGGAACTCTAAATAATTGTTAAACGTTATGCGTGTAATCTGTGCCATTTTTGTTTAGATTTTAAACACCAGCCCTGTTATAAACGTGTATGAATGTTTAAAAAGTGTTACAAATCATAAACACGTCCAAAAGTTTATATTAAAAAAACACCACACGGTGTTTAAATCCTAAACACATTTCAAATCATAAACCCAGTGATGTGTTTTAAAAGTGTTTTTCAGTGTAGCTTTTATACTTTTTATTCTATTATTTCACAAACACAACATTTTAAACAAAAGCTCTTCTCTTGTTCCTTGTGTACTGAACATCCTTCAAAGCATTGTTTCAGCAGACCCAAAACATGCACGTGCATTTATGGACACATTTGATGACTGTGCAAATGAGGCTTTTCATGCATCTAACAAAGCTGGTCATCACATTACCTGCTACATGTCTAGGAGCACTTGTAAATCGTCACTCCGTTACCTCTGTACCCTTGGTTGCCATTTTCTTTGTGTAAGAAAACTTGTACATAACATTTATTCTGTGGTTACAGTGTACTGCCAAATAACATCTTTGCAAAAAGCCTTGGAAGATGATGATGAGCACACTATGACAGAACTGTGCAAACCTTATTTCAACACACCGGACGTGCATCCCCAGGAACATCCAGAGCTCTTACTGAGTGATGCATCCATTCTCACAAAGTATCATGCACAATTTCTGACTTACACACAACACTCAGCTGACACACCAAAACACACTTGTGCTTCTTGTGACAAGCTGTGCCACAGAAGACAATGTGTTGAAATAGCTGCCATGCAAACAACACCAAACAATGACAAGTGGATGAATTTAAGGATTTACTTAGATAATACCAACACACCAGCAAAGTATGTCTGCCACTACTGCCTGCAAAAGTTTTGCATCAACAAACTGCCTCCCCGATGTGTCCTCAACCAAATGGCTGTCCCCAAGGTCCCTCATGAAATTTCATGCCTCAATGATTATGAAAAAATTCTTATTCAACATGCAAAAGCATTTCAAGCTGTCTCAAGAATGTCTCCAGTTTCCACTAGCAAGAAGTTGCCTCACCAGCAGAGGGTTCAGAAAGTGCATGGCCGAACCTTTCATCTGCCATTGCCTCTTCAGGAAACACTGAGCAAACTGCCACCGCCAAACCAAGCCTTGCCAGATGACCTGGAACTGCACATCCTGGTACACGGTGCACCAACAAAATCCAAAACTGTCTGGGAAGACATTGTGGATCTCAATAAAGTGTATAATGCTTTACGGAAGTTGAAGGAAATCATCCTTTGTACAAAGACATCATCTTGCCTCAAAACTCTGTCAACTTGCTTACTAATCACAACTTGAACACATTTCAGTGTCATTCTGACAACGAACAAGAAGATGATGATGAAATCATTGTGGAGGAAACAACCAAAGAACAACCTCACCCCAAAGAACCTTTGCTACGTAAGGTTCAACCTGAGGAAGAAGCTGTCATTACACAATTACACAATACATCCCATACACAGTGAAAGAAAGAAAGGTACAGCTACTGATCTTTACCAAATGCTTCACATACAGGATGACGCTCTGGAAGACTGGGAGAAAAAACTAGACCTACTGTTTTTCCCAGACTTGTACACTCATGGCATTCATGGAATGCATGCTAAACGGACGCCTCATTTGAATCCAAGAGAGTTTGTCAAAGCTCGGCTTCAGTCATGCAATGTGCAATTTAGGCTGAATCAGCAATATATCTTTTACCTGCAGCATCAGGCCATGTTTGCAAACATGCCCATCAGTGAACTTGTTGCACGAGATCCTGTCAGTGTATCTCGGTTCATGCACAACAAGTTTCTTGCAATCTTGAATTTTATCACATCCCCAAATGGCCCTCTGGGCAAAGTTACACATTACTTTTGGTGCAGAGAGTACCAGGGTCGTGGAATGCAGCACTTCCACATGCTTCTTTGGGTGGAAGATGCACCACTTATTGGAGTTTCCCCCAACTCACAAATTGCACAGTACATTAATCAAGATGTTGTCTGTACCATTCCAAATGACCTGATAGCACCTGTACTCAGAGACTGTGTCTTGAAGTGGCAGCAACATAAATGCAACAAATACTGTCTAAGATCCAAGAAAATCAAAAACAAGGTGGTTATAGTTTGTCGCTTTGGATTTCCCAGAAAAGAACAAACCATTGTGGTAATCCGCAGACAACCATCAAGTGGATTAATGTATCAAAGGTATCTAGCCGCCGGCTGAAATCCAAGGAACACATTGACATGCTAGCAAAAGAAAATCCTGACTCAACCGACATCTACTTTCCTTCCTGGATTGACTCATACTACCCAAAATGCCCGGAGGCTCTGCAAGACATGAGCCTCTATGATTTCATTGCATGGCATAATGTGGTGACATAGAAACCCAAAAATGAAAACATCCCTTGTTACACGTTTCCCTTTGGATACATCAAAAAGAGAAGCACACCCTACTTAATCAATCATTACCATTATAGTGTACAGGACTACCCAGAGAACTACTTCTATGCTATCCTCCTACTTTTCAAGCCATGGAAAGACCGAACAGACCTTCTTCCTGAAGGGTGTCATTCCTATGTGGATGCCTTCCGTGCATGTAAGGATAGCCTGCAAAAACTATGGCCTATCATGACCAACTACAACAAATAGCTGCAGCTGATGAGGAGGTAACTCGACTAGTAGAGAAAAAACAAAAGGAAATAGAGACTGAAGAGGACAATGAGCTTGAAACAGAAGGACCTGAAAATCCAGTTCACTTTGCTCCTCTGCAGGCCGCAGAGGCAATGGCTGAATTCAGAGATGTAGTGGCACAACCTCTTCTACAAAATGCAGAAGACATGCTCAAGCACCTTAATAAAGATCAGCAGAGAGTGTATGACCACATTGCAAAACTTTGCAACAACAAACTGAAACAAAAGCTCCCATCCTCCGCATGTTTGTGAGTGGCACTGGAGGCACAGGGAAGAGTTTTCCTATTCAAACTGTCACAGCATGGGTGAGACAAAGCCTGGGAAAAGAAGTGGCAATCACAGCACCCACTGGAGTTGCAGCATACAATATCAATGGGATGACCATTCACAGACTACTAATGCTTCCAGTGGAGCATGGAAAAACACCGGTGTATCGTAACCTCTCTGATGAGGTACTGCAATGCCTTCGTACATACATGCGAGATATGACCCTCCTCATTAATGATGAGGTGTCCATGATTTCCAATGTCACCTTGCTGTACATCCATCTTCGTCTGTGTGAGATTTTCCAGACTGCTAACACCGATGATGGCTGGTTTGGAAAAATCAACATCTTACTTCTGGGGGATTTGCTACAGCTTCCTCCTGTGCATGAGAAACCACCTTATGTGCCAGTTACTCAAGAGGAATTGCACAAACTGACTGGCTCCATGGGATCTGTGGATCTGTGGAATTTGTTTGCATATGATGAACTCACACTTAATATGCGCCAGAAACAGGACACAACTTTTGGTAACCTCCTTAACCGTGCCCGACTCGGAGCCACCAACCAAGCTGATCACAGATTGTTGACTTCACACTTGATACCTATGGAAAGAGGCGATATTTCCAGCTACAAAAAACACATTATCAAACACATGAAAGACTTAGATGACAAAGATCCACACTCAACCTGCATCATGCCTACTGTAGATGCCTGTAACCAGATCCAGACTGCATGCTTGATAGTATGCCTGGAGAGGAAATTCATCTTATTGCAATTGACACTGTGGACTGCCCTCGTAACTTCCAGAGAAATGTGTTGAATAAAATGAACGCCTACAAGGTTGACTGCTGGACTGGAAACTATCATACGAGTCAAAATAGGCTGCAAACTGATGCTTCGCAAGAACATTGACATTGCCACTGGTCTCATCAATGGGGCAATAGGGAAGCTTCAAGCTGTTTCCTACCATCTGGAAAACACAAGTATGGTCAAAACCATAACCATCAAATTTAACAATGGAGTCACCCGTGCGCTCCAAGTTTGAAATCATGGACAGAGTCTACATTGTTCGAGAGCAGTTCCCAGTCATTGGTGCTCATGCAATCACCATTCACAAATGCCAGGGGATGACTCTAAAAACAGATGGATCTTGGTAACTCCATTTTTTCCTGTGGACAAAGTTTTGTTGCACTTTCCAGAGTTACTTCCTTAAGTGGTGTCCACCTTATCAACTTTGACCCCACCTGCATTTACGCATGTCAAACTGCAGTTGAAGAGTAACATCGGCTCAGAAGGATTTATTGTCCGAAGTTGATAAGCTTGAAGGAGACTAACATGCACAAGGGACAAAAGATAAAAGGTAAAAGATTGTGTGCATTTCATTCACCAAGCCATCATTAATGTTCAGGAACAGCAAAGCCTCAATCTTCTAAGAGAACACTTGTAGTTACACATCCATTCAGAGGCTTGAGCAACCCCAATTTCACCTCATGCTATGCAAATGCAACATTGCAGTGCCTTCTTCACTTGCAACCTCTGAAGGAGTCATTAAAACACAGTCAACAAGAGGCTATCAGGAGCTTTGCCATCCACTGCATTTCTAACTACTCTGGATATTTGTCACTTTTTAGGAGAACCTTTTAATAGAGGTGAGCAGCAAGATGTTGCAGAATTTCTCACCAAATTGTCTGAAATTTGTCCTGAAGTGTCTCGCATGGTTTCAGTCACAATAAGTCATGACATTCTATGTACTACATGTAACTACCGCTCATCAAACCGAGAGGTGTTGCATGTTTATCCTCTACATGAACCTCCTGGTACAGATTCCATGTGTTTGGAAGAACTCATTTGTAGAAATGACAAATGGGCAATGATTCCTGGTAGCAAATGTAGGCCATGTAAAACTTCTCCAATCATGAAACGTGAACTTATTCAATCAGCAGGAAGAATGACTGCAGTCCAACTTATGCTTTGGGAAACCAAACCAGATGGGACCGTTACAAAGCGACACAATGCTAAGTTTACTGCTGTGCAGAAGAGCAAAATTACTGTGGACAACAGGAATTACCAATTAGCTTCCATTATCATACACCAAGGACAGGATGTTACTTCAGGACACTGTGTCTGTTCTTGCTGTGGGTGCTACTGGAAAATGGGTGCATGCAAATGATGCACTTATTGAAGTCAAACCATGGCCAAGAAATGCAAAGGACATGTATATTGCCTTTTATGAAGAGATCTAATGCTTTACAAATGCCTTACATTAGCCTAAGTTCATAATACCACTATATCAAGGAGAATAATGTTTTTTTTCCAGCATTACAATATATTAGTATACTACCCTTTAGCACGGACATGTGTATGTACCTTTTGAACCATTCATAATATTGTAGTTTTGTACCTACGTAAATATGAATATATCAATACCTACCAAAATAGACATATTGTTTTCACCACTCATGCAACTATAAGAATACAATGTTTACACTTTCAATAGTGTCCAAAAGTCCCTTCTACCATTATTTTACTTTCAAATCTTTTCTCATTTCTCTTCTATTACTCTACTTAGTACTCTCTTCTCTTGTCTGTCTGTCTATTTACCATACACATTCTCAAATATCTTTCCCTCGCTTTATTCATTATTTGATGAAATAAAAAAAGGAGTGATATCTATAACAAAAACATTGTCAATGTAAAAAAACAAGTAAAATGCGACAGCCGTTTAAAGGGGTGATATCAAACACAAAAGGCCAAGTTAGGAGAAGCAATTGGGGCAACCTGGTCAAGCATCAAGCAAATAGGTACAATTGGAAAGGTGCTAGGGCCCAACATTCACACAATTCTTGCTTCTAACTTGGCGCCTTTTTTTGATCGCTTCTCTCCACTTTATCGCTCCAAACTCTCTTCCTCAGATCTCCACCATTCTTCTTTGCCTTCAGCTGACAAGGGAATCTGCTGATATCCCAGCATGCCTTTCTTCTTAAAGGAGACCGCCTCTATAACTCCCCAATATCGCATAACAAAAGGAATACGCTTTTTTTTCTTTCATTTTTGGTACAATAATACTGAAAATAAATCGTAATTTTATACCGGTTACTTTTATATAAAAATATAGCGATTTATTTTCGTGTATTAATGATACTGCTGATAAGTTATTAAGTAATGTAAAAGAACCCTTTACTTCAGAATACGGGCTGCAAAAGTCTTTATTAGTGACCTATAAGCTTCTAATAAGCTCTTGATTAATGACAATGAAACCTTGCTGCTTTATTACCAAGTTATTAATCATATACAAGTAGCCGGTCTTTACTACAGTATAAGGCATGCACATCCTTTATTAATGTCCAGTAACCTGTTAGTAAGGCATGTTTGAGAATAAGCATAATAAGTACCTAACAAACCCTTATTAGGAGGCTATACATGACGTATTATGTGTTAATTAGTCACAAATAAGTACATAATAAATGCCTAATATGTAGTGCTTAAAATAAAGTGTTACCCCGACTTGAGTCATTACAACTCTGTCATTTACATTCTCAGACTCTGACCTAATGAACTTTAAAGTTCACTGCCATGTGCTTGACAACTGAATGTGCATGTTGACACATTGATTGTAAAAGAACAAGGACCAGGGGGGGCTCCCGAGTGGCGCATCCAGTAAAGGCACTCTGTCTGGAGTGCAGGCTGCACCCTATAGCTTGGAGATCACCAGTTCGAATCCAGGCTATGTCACTGCTGACCATGGACGGGAGTTCCCAGGGGGCGGCACACAATTGGCCAAGTGCTGCCCGGGCGGGGAGGGCTTAGGTCGGCTGGGGAGTCCTTGGCTCACCATGCACCAGTAACCCTTATGGCTAGCCGGGCACCTGCAGGCCTCCCTATGTGCAATTCAGAACAAGTGCTTGTATTCGTCTTTCCCAGGTTATTGTGGGGGATGCAGCAGTGAGCTGGGCTGAATAATTGGGCATTCCAATTTGGGAGAAAATCGGGGGTAAAATAATTGCGATTCCAAATTAAAAACAAAAACAAAACACAAGGACCAGGGTCTGGTAACATTTTTAATAAACTAGCAAGAACAATTAATTGCATGATATGCATTACAACCTGCGATGTGTTTGCAGTAAAAAAATGTATGAACATTAAAAGGTCATGGAAATAAGATTATTTGACACGTTTCAGGAATTATATTATAACTGAATGTTAGATCATTTGCTGATATTAAATCAAAAATTGTTCAAACACCATCAAAAACAGTTTGTGAATCGGACCCATAATTGTTTATTCAATTAATTTAAATGTCGAACTACCCTCGGTGTTTCAATAATTAATCAAGGGAGCAAGATTATTAAAATCAAACATTCCACATCCATGTAACAGAGCAGAGGCTGGGCACACACATGAAAGCACACCGCAAGCGCTTTAACCACTATGCAATAAAGTTGGGCTCCTCTGTAATTGTGGTTAGAAAGCTTTAACATGATCTCATCGACAATCCATAAAGGCAGTGCATCACACACCACTGCCTGTTATGCTCTTGCCCCCTTTACCCTGGAGATCACCTGCATCTATGAGATACAATTTACGGCCTCAATGTAACAGGGCAGAGGCTGAGTGCGAACTGGCGACCATGCACACCGCAATAGATTGTCTTAACCACTATGCAAAAGAGCTAGGCTCTCTGGAATCATGGTTATAGAGCTCTTAACCTCATTTTCAGAGCAGTCCATCACACAACACCGCCAGTTACACATGTTCGTCTTTAGTTTGTTTCTTCTGCTTATTTAAATGAAAACAGTATGTTGTTGAGATTAATTGCATAGACCAATATTTCCAAAAACAATGATCATAAATAATTTAGTGATGTGATGTCAGCAATATATCACTGATATCAAATTACAATTTCTGAAAATGCTTCAATGTCAAGAATAAACAGATCTTAAAATAAATTGTGAACATATCACTTGTTAGATAGAACACCAAATTATACCCAACTGTCGTGTGTATATACTGTTACATTGTTGGCTTAGAAAATTCCATTAAATCAAGGAGTTGTCCTGACTGAATAAATTAACTGACAAAATCAGACAGGAAAATTTGACCCAAGCTCCATCAATAAACTGTAGCACATCGTCCAGCAAAAGAAATCAATGTGTAAGAAAGTGATTAATTCACAGCACAATCCATTGATTAAATGTCAATGGCGTATAAATAAGTCTACCAAATCAAAAATCACTGTAAATATATGGTTTGGATTTCAATTTTACTGGACACAATGCCTGTTATAAATGTTTTTCCTATAGGCCACTCATTACCAACAAGGGACTAAAACCAAATCCACACATTGGCCACTGCAGAAATGCAATAGGCTGCTGAACCTAGCACATGGGTTCCAATGCTGTATGCCAAATCACATGCACAGGAGTCCAGCATAACTATAATTAAGCACTCAATAGTGCTGAATTTAGAAATACAAAGAGAAAAAGAAAATCAATGACAAACAGTCACTGGATACAGAGAAAAATACTTAGTCAAAACGTATGTCATGAATACAGTGAAAAATACTTATAGTCAAAACGTATGTCATGAATACAGTTAAAAAGACCTATAGTCAAAACGTTTGTCATTGAATACAGTGAAAGAGATTTATAGTCAAAAAGTATGTCAATGAATTTTAGATTCTTTTAGTATTTCTAAGTAGCAGATTCCAGGTTCAACTTTATGTCATTTTGAGATTTTGTAACACATTGCAGAGCAAGCCATTGATTATCCGAATGTCGTGTACAAGCTATTGCACACAGATGTGCTGTCTGTGACGGGAAGCTCTCATGGCCCCGGCATTGTGTCTGACCCTAGTAGTGAGTTTGAGACGACTTTTTTCAACCTCCTGCTTGAAACAGTGCTGGCTGAAATTGAAACAAGATTCAATTTCCTGCAAACATTTCATATTAACTATGGATTCCTATTTGATATATAAAAAAATGCTGCTGACACTGAAGAGTTTGAGAAGCAGTGCAGGGACTTCTCAGATTGTGTAGCTCAGGACCTGTCTGGGTTGGAAATATTTCAGGAATTTAAAACACTGGCAAGGATGCTACCTGATCACCTTTCACCCTTGGATATTCTGCAGTTCATTCTCTCCCGATGACTGTGCCCTGAGTTTCCAAATGCTGTCATTGCATTGCAACTGTTATTGACTCTTCCAGTCTCAAATGCCTCAGGAGAAAGGAGTTTCAGCAAATTAAAACTCATCAAAAACTACCTAAGGTCACAGATGTCACAGGAATGATTGAATGCAATGGCTGTTCTTTCAATTGAGTCAGAGGAAGCTGAAACTGTTAACTTTGACAATGTGATCTACAAATTTACAATTGAGAAATCAAGACGGAAAGCCTTCTGACTGGTAAGTGAAAGATTTTCAGTTATTTATATTTGCTTAATCAAATGCGTATATGTTGTTATTGATAATCTTATATTTTCATTTAAAAATAAAGTTTTCAAAAATATATTTTTGGATTGAGGGCAGAAGTTGGGCTTAGGGGTGGGGGGCCCACTATTTCATATTTCTAGAGGTCCATTTCTCAGGGCCCACAAAAGTCTGCTGCCGGGCCTAGGCAGAAGCTGTGTGCTGATTTGAAATGGCAGATATTTAAGGTCCTGTATAGCCATAACATGTTACTGCGATACTATGATTTATTTTGGGCTAATTGTAAGTAGACTAAGATAAAAAGAAAATATGCTGAAATAGTTGTTTCAATTTAAAATAATATTTAATTATCTACAATGCATCAGCATGGTTGTTTTGTATTACATGTAGGATAGACAAAAAAGCCTGCTGGTATTCATTTGATTTTACTACTGTACTATTTAAGCCTATTTACATATCTATATTTTTACATAATGCAATGTGTACAGAGAACACATTTATGTTATTTGAATATGCCATCATATTTATTAGGCTATCATATATATATATATATATATATATATATATATATAAATTACTAAACAAACATAAATCGATTGAAAACATACAAATACATACATAGTACTTTAATTAATGTTTGTATATATATATATATATATATATATATATATATATATATATATATATATATATATACAGTCACCTCCAAAATTATTGGCACTATTGATAAAGATGAGCAAAAAAGACTGTATAAAATAAATGATACCAGTACTGAGCTATATTGTAATTTTCCAACATGTGGAATATATTTGACTTTATTAATGATTCAATGGAATCAACCAAAATTACACATTTCTCAAATTATCCATTTATTTCCCCAAAAAATGAAGTGTCACAATTATTGGCACCCTTGTTTTCAGTACTTTGTGCACCCTCCCCTTGCAAGGATAACGACACTGAGTCTTTTTCTATTATGTTTAATGAGATTGGAGAACACATTGGGAGGGATCTTAGACCATTCCTCCATACAGAATCTTTCCAGATCCTTGATATCCTTCGGTCTGCACTTATGGACGGCCCTCTTCAATTGAAACCACAGGTTTTCAATGGGGTTCAAGTTCGGAGACTGAGATGGCCATTGCAAAATGTTGATTTTGTGGTCAATTAACCATTTCTTTGTGGATTTTGATGAATGCTTGGGGTCATTGTCTTGCTGGAAGATCCACTTGCAGCCAAGTTTCAGCCTCCTGGCAGATGCAGCCAGGTTTTTGGCTAAAATGTCCTGGTACTGGGTAGAGTTCATGATGCTGTTGACCTTAACAAGGGCCCCAGGACCAGTGGAAGCAAAACAGCTCCATAACACCAAAGATCCACCACCATATTTTACAGTAGGTATGGGGTTCTTTTCTGCACACGCATCCTTTTGACGCCAAACCCACTGCTGGTGTGCGTGGCCAAAGAGCTCTATTTTCGTCTCATCTGACCATAGCACCCGGTTCCAATCGAAGTGCAAATGCCGTTTAGCAAACTCCAGGTGCGTACGTTTGTTGGTTGCTGTCAATAAAGGCTTTTTTCTGGCAACCCTTCCAAGTAGCCCATTGGCATGGAGGTGGCGTCTGATTGTAGATTTGGAGACTGAAGTTCTGTAATTCTCCAACTGTGGCCCTTGGATTTCCCTTTGCATCCCGAACCATCTGCCGCACTGTGTGTGGGGGCAAGATACACTTGCCTCCTCTACCAGGCAAGTTTACCACTGTTCCAGTGGTTTGTAACTTTTTAATTATTGCCCTAATAGCGGTAAGTGGAATATTTTGTTTTTTAGCTATTGTTTTGTACCCATTGCCTGATTTATGAAGGTCAACAACCATTTGTCTCTTTTCATTTGTGAGTTCTTTGCCTTTCCCCATAGTGATGGACAAATGGATTTCATATGCGTGTTACCTCATTTTTATACCCCAGTGAAACAGGAAGCCATGCAAGGCCACAATACAGTTCCTTAAGACTGAGATGAACTTAAAGAAGTAGAATGTTAATGCAGATTTAATTTTGTTTGATTTTATTTATAAGAATCTTTAGGGGTGCCAATAATTCTGACACCTATCTTTTTGAGAAAAAAATGTATTACTTGTTAATAAAAAAACTTTTCCTCTGAGCAATTGTATTAGAATAAAAGAATATGTTTTTCCCATGTATTTGAGCATAAAATATAGCTCATTACCTGTGTTGTTTATTTTATAAAGCCTTTTTTGCTCATCTTTATCAAGGGTGCCAATAATTTGGGAGGTGACATATATATATATATATATATATATATATATATATATATATATATATATATATATATGAATAACGAACTAACTAAACTAACAAATAAATAAATACATTATTATTATTTAGCAGACACCTTTATCCAAGGCAACCTACAGAGACTAGGGTGTGTGAACTATGCATCAGCTGCAGACTCACTTACAACAATGCCTCACTGGAAGACGGAGAACAAGGAAGTTAAATGACTAACTCAAGATCACACAATAAGTCAGTAGCTGAGCTAGGATTAGAATCAGGGACCTCCTGGTTTAAAGCCCTTTTCTTTAACCACTGGACCACACAGCCTCCTAAATCATTCAATCAATCCATCCATCCTCCTGAGATAAAGAAACACCTCCCCAAAATCTGAATAATAAAAAAAAAAGTTGCGATAAAAACAGGTCTGACCTACAACTGAACTCGGATCTAGAGTTGTAGTCCTGAGAGCAACACATATTACATGTATGCAGTGTGGAGTAGTGGTTAGGGCTCTGGACTCTTGACTGGAGGGTGGTGGGTTCAATACCAGGACACTGCTGTAAAAACCCAACTGTATAAATGGGTACTAGAATTTGTATGTAAAATAACTAATTGTAACTTGTTTTTGGGGAAAAAAGCATAACCCAAATAAATACATTATTATTATTATAAATAGGCTAAACCGGTCCGAACCGACCTTTATTTCACATACCTTATGATAAATATCTACGTTTATCCATAAAACCACCTGGAACGCTCGGTTCCAAATTTCCATTTGGGATGAAAATACATTTAATAAAACTAAGTGATTATAACCTAATACTACTGAAAAAGCTACCCAAACAATCTTTAAATATCTTTGTCACAGGGTGACGAGTTAAGTGTTGTTTAAGCCCTTTATTATTATAATAATTATTTATTGGTATTTGCACTTCATATTTTATTATTATTTTCACAGTTTGTGAGTTTTGAATTGCACATTTTATTTGATTTATATTTATTTTGTGTATTTTTTTATATATGGACTTATTTGTATGCACTGTTTTTGTAGCATGAGATTATTTTGTTGATGTACACTCTCTCTCCGCCAACCCAGACTGACAGTTAGGGCAGAACCCTGATTACAGGAAGTGTAGCGGTGATTGGGCGAGGCAGTGGTTTGTCCCGCCCTTCAAGCTATTTGAGTGGACCCTTAACATGGGGAAAGAAAACAGAAGCAGGAGCAGGAGAAGCAGCAGCAACAGGAGCAGTGCAGGGCAGCAGCAGCGGCAGAAGGAGCGACAGAGAACAGACAGAGGACGCAGCCAAGAGCGGAGGCAGGAACCAGGAGTAGAAAGAAGCTGTGGCGGATCGGGTGAATTGGGCGCAGTGTCTGAGCGAGTGGAACGAGTATTTGAGAAGAGCTGATTGGAGGATTCGGCTGGTATGGTGAAACGGCAGATTTGAGAGGAAGGCGAGAAACTACAATAGGAAGGGCGTGTCGACTGGCCCTTCCACTGATTTAAGTGCCTCTCAGATTTCTAACCTTTGTTTTGGTGTTTTGCACCATAGAGGAATGCTGAAAACAGAAACCACTGTGAATTAGTATTTTAGATACCCACTGCATCTGGTTTTAGTGTGCTGTGCACTTACTCTCATACCCGATTTTATACTCTGGTCCCGCCTCTGCTGTAGTCGTAATATATGCATTGATTTGCTGCTGTAGTTGTAATATGTGTATTGTATTGATGCTGTAGTTAATATATTTATTGGTTGGCTGCTAGTATTTTGGTCTGAATGTTTTAGCTTTGTATAAATATACTACCGCAATTCTGTCCTGAACTTAGTTTTTAACTTCTTTTTTAAACAGTACTTGCCTGGGTTTTTATTCTTTTAAGAAAGATTGACTGCATATTTTGTTTTATTTGTTAGTTTATTGCAAGTTTACACAGAGAAGATCCTTTGGATTCTGACGTGACCGGCAGCTGCTGATTGGAACCACTTCTGACCGGATTGGAACCACTGGCTTGCAGAACCACGCAACATGCCGACTCTCTGTTTCTAACAATTGGTCCCTGCCTTGTGACTGACGTTTCGTCATTTGAACTGTGTGGTTTTACTGTATATTGTGTATAATTGTATTAATCCTGTTGTGTTTTGTGTGTGTGTGTGTGTTTGATTTAAATAGTTTGTTTTGTTCAGTTTTTTCCTTTGTTATATTGCTGTTTTGTTTTTTTGTTTTTTTATTAATCGCTTCTTTTGTTATTAGTGGGTTTTAATAATTGTTGTAACTAACAAAATAAAACTGCTGTCCACTAATACAGTTTTTGGTGTGCTGTCCATTCCTGGGTGTTGGTTGGTCGGTGGTGTGGCTCCCCTCCAGAATATAATCAAATCTGTGTTGCTCTTTTTTTAGCCCGAATTGTTTAGATATTCAAATATATTTCTGGGGTGCTAATCCCCAGTGACGTAGTCGGAGCTTGTATAATAGCCTGCCCTGCGACACGAATTTGGCGTAGTCGGCAGGATTTCTGATTGGGTGAGCAGCCATTTTGATCTTCCATCATGCCAGGTGAGGAAGCACAGGCCATAGGGCCACAAGTAATGATGATGCCATTTTTCATGGGAGCGCCTTGGATGGAATTTAAGGGTACAGGGTCGGAGGTGAAGCTAGCGGAATGGAGGTCTCAAATTGAGGCTATGCTTGGTATACTGCAATTTGGTGGAGAACAAAAAAAGGCTTTAGAATGCGGTGACAAGTTTGGCGGGACGAGAGGGTGTCTTTTGAGGAGGTAAAGAGAGAAGCTTTATTTCATGAGAGTGAACAGGAAGGAGAGCGGTGGGTGTCACCAGCCTGCCTGGCTGTAGAGAAACCCAGGCCTACCCGGCCACCTGCACAACTGGACTGGAAGCAATAATTTAAGAGAGAACTGTTACAAGAGGTCCAAGGGCAGATTTCTGAACTGACGCAAACTCTGCTTAGTGAATTGAGGGGTGGAGCTCAGCGACCTAAGCAGCTCCCTCTGATGGATTATGCGAGAGATACACCTGCAGATAGGCCAAGGGGAGGTTTGACTAACCAAAATGGATTTCCTGTTAGGTCGGGCAATAAGTGGGATACGCAAGGCCGTCCAATTTGTAATGCTTGTGGTGCAGTGGGACATATATCCAGATATTGTCGTCAAAATGCTTCCAGGCCGGCTTTAAACTAGCTTTTCCAGTTGCTGTGGGTCAGGTAACTGGACGATCTCATACAGACCCTATTGAAACCCTGCAAGAGACAGTTGTAGGCACATGCCCCCTAGTGGAGATTTGGGTGGATGGAGTTAAAGTGCATTGTCTTTTAGACATAGGCTCTCAAGTCACTCTGTTTAGTGAGAGCCTGTTTAATCAGCATTTTAAGAATAAGAGTATGGGGGATACTGAAGGCATTTCGTGGCTGGCGTTACATGCTGCTAATGGGCTTAAGATTCCATATGTGGGCTACTTGGTAGCTGACTTTCAAGTAGGAGGTGTGAAGATTCTGTCACGTGGGGTAGTTGTTGTAAAAGATGATTGTTTAGGTTCTAAACAGGCTATTTTGGGGATGAACGTGACAGCAGCTTGTTGGGAAGAACTGTTCCAAAGAGGTGGAAATAACCCTTTCTTCTTTGCCTCCCAGCCAAACCACTCAGTAGAGAGAGAATGGAAAGAAGCCTTTGCGACCTGTAAGCGTATCCAAGCTGCCACTCCGAAGGATGGCCTTATGGGCACATCAAGGCTCTCTTATCGATGCCCAGTGACAGTGCCAGCACTGAGTGAGGTAGCATTGTGGGCAAAGGCTCCAATGGGGCCAGGGGGTCAAAGCTATTGTGCTCTGGTAGAGCCAGTGAAAGAACCTGGACTTGTAGAGGTGGCTAGAACTCTGGGTATAGTGAACAAAGGAAGAGTTCTAGTGAGGGTAAGGAATTTGAACCCTCACTCAGTAAGTCTGAACCGGTTTCAAAAGCTAGCTATTGTTTCTCTCATTGATCCTAGGGATGTAAAAGGGGAACGGGACTTAACATTGACGGAAGTTAGCCCTGGAGTAGCTGAGGTGGGGATAACGCAAGTCAGTCCTGTTGGGTCCTCTAACGATGTAGCTTTGCCCCAGCACTTGTTTCTACGGGGAGATGGCTTGACCCCGGAACAACAGATCCAACTGGATGCACTCCTGAAGAAGTGGCAGCAGGTGTTTTCAGCACATGAAGAGGATCATGAATGGAGAGGTATTGTTGCAGCATCAGATCCCTACGGGCAATGCTGCACCGATACAAGAGGGATATCGACCAGTCCCACCCATGCTATATAGGGAAATTCGGACATTGTTACAAGGTATGTTGGAAGGAGGAGTTGTAAGAGAGAGCTGCAGTCCATGGACGGCACCAATTGTGTTGGTGCAGAAGAAGGATGGAACATGGTGCTTTTGAGGTGATTATAGAATGCTAAATGCAGTAACGCATAAGGATGCCTATCCCCTTCCTAGGATTGAGGCCTCCCTGACCAGTTTGACCCAGGCTGAGTGGTATTCCACATTAGATCTGGCCAGTGGCTACTGGCAGGTGGAGGTTGACCCCAAGGACCGCGAGAAGACCGCCTTTACTACTCCTTTCGGCCTGTATGAATTTGAAAGGATGCCATTCGGGCTATGTAATGCCACAGCGACATTCCAGAGACGGATGCAGCGCTGTTTAGGGGGTCAGGTATCTGAATCCCTGCTAATATACCTTGATGATGTTATTGTGTATTCTGCAGATTTTATGACCCATTTGAGCCACCTGGAAGCAGTGTTTGAGGCTTTATGGAAATACGGACTGAAATTACACCCGGAAAAATGTCAGCTTTTACTATAGATGCTTTATCGATGGGTTCTCGAAGATTGCCCGACCCCTAAATGAGCTGTTGCTGGGTACAGGTCACCGGCGGGGACGGAGTTCCCCTTCCATAAACTGGACTCCAGAGTGTGAAGTAGCTTTTCAATGCTTAAAGCAAGAGCTGTTGCAAGCACCTGTTCTTGCTTATGCAGATTTTTCATCCCCATTTGTACTTTATACTGATGCCAGCAGTGGTGGGTTGGGAGCTGTGTTAGCCCAACAGCAGGGAGGGTTGGAGAGGGTTATTGCTTATGCGAGCTGTAGCCTGCATCCAGCCGAACGTAATGATGCAAACTACAGTTCTTTTAACCCTTTGCAGTCCATTTATTAATTGCGCGTCAGGTCCAATTTATTTTCACACGTGCAGTTAATTTTAGACGCACTGTTTAAAAGTATTTTTTTCCACAGTCAAACGGGTTTAAAAGGCCCTGCATATCAACAAAGCACTCACTAGGTATCTCCAGCCCCGCCCCACCCTTTCGTTCACTATCGCTTTCACATATGCTAAGAAATAAATAATAATAATAATAATAGTCGTACATACCGATCAATCATCTCCTGATGACTCGTTTTATCACCAAACTCCTCAATAATGCAATCCAAGTCATAATTTTATTACTATAACATCTCAAAAAAGCTCTGCAAATGTCCGTGATGTGCGCTGATACATAAACAACCAGCTTGTTTCCTTATGACCGCCCCTATGTGATGCCAGGGGCAAGTATGACTATTCATGAGATACGCCTTTTTTTTTCTTTTTTTCTTTATCGGCTTGTCTCGGTTCCTGTCGCTCCCACTCGGCCATTGAATGGTTTTCTCGGCTTTTTCTGGAGAAAAAACGACGAGAAACCCGTTTTTTGATGATGTCGGACAATGGACGGGATAGGAATAATTGCAATGTCGGACCAGGTCCGACAATGGACCGCAAAGGGTTAAATTGGAGCTTTTGGCTTTAAAGTGGGCTGTGGCCGAGAAATTTAAAGACTATCTGTGGGGTGTGAAGTTCGTTGTGTACACCGATAATAATCCTTTGGTTCACCTGCAGACCGCCAAGTTGGGTGCCGTAGAACAGAGATGGGCAGCTCAATTGGCAAATTATGACTATGAAATTAAACATCGACCGGGCCGCGAGAATATTAACACAGATGTGCTTTCCAGACTTCCCTTAGAACGAATCAAGGGACAATATTTGAACGGAGAGGCGTTACCAGCAATAAGGCAACCAGATGACCCAATGTGCCATCTGGGTGAAGCAGAAGGAGTGGCTTTGGAAGGACAGATGTGTCGACTTGGGGCTGGAACCCGAGTCAGTGGAAGGGATTACAGGGTGAGGATCCAACCCTGCGATCAGTGATGAGGTATTTGAGGAGAGCTAGCCCCCCTACAGCTGCTGAGAGGAGGAATGAACTCCCACATGCCTTGAAGATACTGTAGCAGTGGAAACGCCTGTAACTGAAGGAGGATGTGATTTGTCGCAAGGTACAGGACTCAGGGATGGGTGAAATGTTCACACAAATTGTCGTCCCACAGAACAGTGCTCGACAACTCTGG
Organism: Acipenser oxyrinchus oxyrinchus; assembly: GCA_030684275.1. Taxonomy (NCBI): domain Eukaryota; kingdom Metazoa; phylum Chordata; class Actinopteri; order Acipenseriformes; family Acipenseridae; genus Acipenser; species Acipenser oxyrinchus. The sequence continues at coordinate 20,834,296 of CM060263.1, read as the reverse complement.
GAAGAGTACCACGAACGCTCTGTCCATCTTGGGTTGGAGAAGACTCTGACTTGAAGTGTGCCCACGCTGTCTCCTACGGAAGGCGAGGCCGGAGGGTAAGGCTCCTCTAGTCTCCATTAAAGCAACAGCTCCTTTAGAAATTGTAGCTCTAGATTTTCTCACACTAAGTAGACCCTCAGATCAGTAACAAAACATTTTAGTTATTACCGACCTGTTTACTAAATTTGCTTGGGCAGTGCCTACACGAGACCAGAACACCCTTACGACAGCATGCGTCTTATGGCATCAGATTATTCAGCCTTTTGGCTGTCCCAAAAGATTACATTCTGACCAAGGTCACAGCTTTGAATCTATCCTTATAGAGAGCTCTGTCAATACTATGGTTGCCGTAAAAGCCGCACGACCCCAAACCATCCCCAAGGGAATGGAGGTTGTGAACGTTTTAACCAAACCATACTAAACCTTCTAGGAACTTTAGAAACCCGAGAAGCAGAATAGGTGGATGGATTATTTACCAGAATTAGTCCACGCCTATAACCATTCTGTACATGCTTCTACTGGGTACACCCCATTTTATCTTATGTTTAGAAGACATGCACGCTTATCTGTAGATATGGTGTTTGGCACCATTAGTGAAAGGACAGAGGTTAGCAGTGAGGAATGGGTACAGCAGCACCAAGGGAGGCTAAACTATGCCTATGAAAAAGCAGGGGAGAACATGGGTAGGCCTGCGGAGAGGACAAAACGAGGCTATGATCAGTCTGCTAGAGACGCCCCATTAGTACCAGGAGAGAGGGTATTAATTTTGGATAGCCGTAGGCGCTCAAAAGGGAAATTAGCATATAGGTGGGAGAAACTACCCTATATAATAATTGGTAGTATTCGGCCCAACGAACCTGTGTATCGCTTGAGACCAGAAGGGAAAGAAGGACCTGAGAGAGTCCTCCACCGAAATCACCTCCGCCCCTGTATCCATTACCCAAAAGTAGTTCAACCAGCTGGAGGTGTGAATCCAACAGCACCAGCAGAAGTGCCTCCATTAGCATGGGGTTATTTGCATGAAGTAAATCCAAACAGACCAGTTTTAAACCCCCAAGAGAATGCTCCGGAGATAAGGCGCTCCCAGAGGGAAAATATTGGGAGACCCCCGTCAAGGTACCATGACTAAATGTTATGGGGAGTGGGTCGGCTCCTGGGACAGGAACCTATAAGAGTTTAAGTGTTGTTTAAGCCCTTTATTATTATAATAATTATTTATTGGTATTTGCACTTCATATTTTATTATTATTTTCACGGTTTGTGAGTTTTGAATTGCACGTTTTATTTAATTTACATTTGTTTTGTGTATTTTTTTATATATGGATTTATTTGTATGCACTGTTTGTGTAGCACGAGATTGTTTTGTTGATATACTAGGTGTCAATCTGGTCTGAGGTCGATGCCCTCCTGGCTTTTGTTGCAACTGTGCCCTAAATTACTTAATTGGACCAATCAAGCCCTTATTAGAAGCTTAATTGGTCCAATTAATCAATTTAGTGTACAGTTTGAACAAAAAACCAGGAGGGCATCGGCCCTCCAGGACCAGGATTGGGCACCCCTGATATACACTCTCTCTCCGCCAACCCAGACTGACAGTTAGGGCAGAACCCTGATTACAGGAAGTGTAGCGGTGATTGGGTGATGCAGTGGTTTGTCCCGCCCTTCAAGCTATTTGAGTGGACCCTTAACATGGGGAAAGAAAACAGAAGCAGAAGCAGGAGCAGGAGAAGCAGCAGCAACATTAGCAACATTAGCAGTGCAGGGCAGCAGCAGCAGCGGCAGCAGGAGCGACAGAGAACAGAGATAGAGGACGCAGCCAGGAGCGGAGGCAGGAACCAGGAGTAGAAAGAAGCTGTGGCGGATCGGGTGAATTGGGTGCAGTGTCTGAGCGAGTGGAACGAGTATTTGAGAAGAGCTGACTGGAGGATTCAGCTGGTGTGGTGAAGTGCCAGATTTGAGAGGAAGGTGAGAAACTACAATAGGAAGGGCGTGTCGACTAGCCCTTCCGCAGATTTAAGTGCCTCTCAGATTTCTAACCTTTGTTTTGGTGTTTTGCACCATAGAGGAACGCTGAAAACAGAAACCACTGTGAATTAGTATTTTAGATACCCACTGCATCTGGTTTTAGTGTGCTGTGTACTTACTCTCATACCCGATTTTATACTCTGGTCCCGCCTCTGCTGTAGTCGTAATATATGCATTGATTTGCTGCTGTAGTTGTAATATGTGTATTGTATTGATGCTGTAGTTAATATATTTATTGGTTGGCTGTTAGTATTTTGGTCTGAATGTTTTAACTTTGTATAAATATACTACCGCAATTCTGTCCTGAACTTAGTTTTTAACTTCTTTTTTAAACAGTACTTGCCTGGGTTTTTATTCTTTTAAGAAAGATTGACTGCATATTTTGTTTTATTTGTTAGTTTATTGCGAGTTTGCACAGAGAAGATCCTTTGGATTCTGACGTGACCGGCAGCTACTCCAGTGGATTAGAACCACTGGCTTGCAGAACCACGCAACATACCGACTCTCTCTTTCTAACAAATGGTCCTTGCCTTGTGACTGACGTTTCGTTGTTTGGACTTTGTGGTTTTACTGTATATTGTGTATAATTGTATTGATCCAACTGTATAAATGGGTAATTGTATGTAAAATTGTATGTAAAAATAATGTGTAAAAAATAATGTAATTGTATGTAAAAATAATGTGATATCTTGTAACAATTGTAAGTCGCCCTGGATAAATAAATAATCTTCCTCCAGTAACGAACCTCCCCAAAATATGCTTTCAGACAAGAAAATTGGACTAAAAATAAAGTAGCCAGGGAGTTCCAGCTGAGCAGCACCCCCTCTCAACGAAACGTGCTACAAAGTGGTGGGAGAAACTAAACAAAACAACAATAACACTCTACACGGTGTGTCTAATTACTGTGCATTTACATAGTAGTTACTTAATAAAAACAAGTGTACTTACACATAATTACAGTATTATTATACATAGTTACAATGAACTCGGAAAAATATAAGGTTATACGTCCCCATGTGTTGCTACAACTGTTTAAATAACGCACCTGTAATTTTTCTTTTCATTGTTAACATCTTGACAACTTTTTACACTTATAACTTTAAAGTCTGTTTCAAAGCTCTTTTCAAAATGTCCGCTCTAGTGCACTTATAGCGCAAGGATTATTGCCCACATTGTCAAACAGGTAACACAGCAATAACGATCAACGATGTGGTACAGAACAGAAAAGCCAGAGCATTTCTTATGTTTTTTTTTTAAAAATCACTCTCAAACAGATCTCAAACCCCAGTGCGCTAGAGTGGACATTTTGAAAAGAGCTTTGAAACAGACTTTAAAGTTATAAGTAGGCTTGCTACTTTTTGATATTAATCGGTAAAGGTCGTTAAACGTCGAATTTCCCAAAAATATGAGTTCAACTGAAATAGATTTATATAGGATAAACGTCGGTCAAACCACTCGGTATTTTTTATTTTCTTACCAAAAATAATCATTTAGAAATCATCTCTAATTTGTGCAGCTTTCTGTCCCGTCTCCATTCCGCTCTGAATGGCTAGGCGTCGCTGTCAGTCAACTCAGTGGTCTGTTTGTACTGTGGTTTCACTGTCACTGTCATTTTATCCTGTTCAGACATATCTCATTCCCTGAAGCAGCGATAGAATGCTCTCATTCGTTTAAATGCCTGTGAATCGTCAGACCGGCACCGACTGTGCACTTTCATTTGCCAGCTACGGTGTCTGTCATTCAATGCGCCGACTTTGAAATTGGCGGGTAAGGTGTAGGTAAGCTTTTTCTCGCTCTCTCTCTCTCTCTCTCTCTCTCTCTCTCTCTCTCTCTCTCTCTCTCTCTCTATATATACAGTACTGTGCAAAAGTTTTAGGCAGGTGTGAAAAAATGCTGTAAAGTAAGAATGCTTTCAAAAATAGACATGTTAATAGATTATATTTATCAATTAACTAAATGCAAAGTGAGTGAACAGAAGAAAAATCTAAATCAAATCCATATTTGGTGTGACCACACTTTGCCTTCAAAACAGCATCAAGCATCAATTCTTCTAGGTACACTTGCACACAGTTTTTGAAGGAACTCAGCAGGTAGGTTGGCCCAAACATCTTGGACAACTAACCACAGTTCTTCTGTGGATTTAGGCAGCCTCAGTTGCTTCTCTCTCTTCATGTAATCCCAGACAGACTCGATGATGTTGAGATCAGGGCTCTGTGGGGCCATACCATCACTTCCAGGACTCCTTGTTCTTCTTTACGCTGAAGATAGTTCTTAATGACTTTCGCTGTATGTTTGGGGTCGTTGTCCTGCTGCAGAATAAATTTGGGGCCAATCAGATGCCTCCTGATGGTATTGCATGATGGATAAGTATCTACCTGTACTTCTCAGCATTGAGGAGACCATTAATTCTGACCAAATCCCCAACTCCATTTGCAGACATGCAGCCCCAAACTTGCAAGGAACCTCCACCATGCTTCACTGTTGCCTGCAGACACTCATTCTGCACGCCTCCAGCCCTTCGGCGAACAAACTGCCTTCTGCTGCAGCCAAATATTTCAAATTTTGACTCATCAGTCCAGAGCACCTGCTGCCATTTTTCTGCACCCCAGTTCCTGTGTTTTCGTGCATAGTTGAGTCGCTTGGCCTTGTTTCCACGTCGCAGGTATGTCTTTTGGCCGCAAGTCTTCCATGAAGGCCACTTCTGACCAGACTTCTCCGGACAGTAGATGGGTGTACCAGGGTCCCACTATTTTCTGCCAGTTCTGAGCTGATGGCACTGCTGGACATCTTCCGATTGGAAGGGAAGTAAGCATGATGTGTCTTTCATCTGCTGCAGTAAGTTTCCTTCGCCGACCACTGTGTCTACGGTCCTCAACGCTGCCCGTTTCTTTGTGCTTCTTCAAAAGAGCTTGGACAGCACATCTGGAAACCCCTGTCTGCCTTGAAATTTCTGCCTGGGAGAGACCTTGCTGATGCAGTATAACTACCTTGTGTCTTGTTGCTGTGCTCAGTATTGCCATGGTGTATGACTTTTGACAGCAAACTGTCTTCAGCAACCTCACCTTGTTAGCTGAGTTTGGCTGTTCCTCACCCAGTTTTATTCCTCCTACAGAGCTGTTTCTGTTTCAGTTAATGATTGTGTTTCAACCTACATATTGAATTGATGATCATTAGCACCTGTTTGGTATAATTGTTTAATCATACACCTGACTATATGCCTACAAAATCCCTAACTTTGTGCAAGTGTACCTAGAAGAATTGATGCTGTTTTGAAGGCAAAGGGTTGTCACACCAAATATGGATTTGATTTAGATTTTTCTTCTGTTCACTCACTTTGCATTTTGTTAATTGATAAATATAATCTATTAACATGTTTATTTTTGAAAGCATTCTTACTTTACAGCATTTTTTCACACCTGCCTAAAACTTTTGCACAGTACTGTATATATATATATATATATACAATGACAGTTACTTGTTAGATTAAAAAATGTGGTGCAAGAGGAAAACACTAAATGAGTATTGTGCAGAATACCCTGACTTTGAAGTGAAAACTGTAAAGAAACGTGGGATAGGCGATGAAGAAAATATCCTGGTATCTAAACTGATATATAACTGCAAAGCAGATGTTACCGTGAAACAAACAGAATGGTTGAACACATGCAATCACAACAAGGTCATAAAAATATGAAGGATAGCGCTCAGAAACTCTCTTAAAAACCTACAATGGAAGCTTGCTTGGTGAAAATGCTGGAAAAAAAACAAGAATTCAGTGCTGGTTTCCCTCGTGGTTTAATGCATGGTGTGTGTTTTGAAGCGATTCTGCTACTAGGTGAGAGAGGTGTCGTGGAAACATAGTATCCGAGTCCAGCTGTGAGAGGGGGAAGCTCAGACTCTGAATAATTAGTGCAAGTTAGTTCTATTCAACTATCTGTTTTGTTCTGTGCCTATTTTTACTAGGAAATGTATGCTATAAAAGTCTGTGTAATAAACGTTTATATGCTGCGTTTTCTGCGGTTTATTTGAGACATTTCTTTTTAATTGTGTAGGCTCTTTATCTATACAAGGTATAGCTCTGCATTGACTAAACGTCATTTCAATTTGAATTTTGTTCTGTTGAAATGTTGGTGCCCATGGTTTTGTTGCATGTTGAATAATAAAGGGGTTTCGCAATGGCATAAACAGTCAGTTTTTTTTAAAAGCATAAAGGTTGATTTCACCCATTCTCTGCCTGAATTGAAAAACAGTAAATTCTTTAAAAAATAAACGTTGATATTAGTCATCAATTTGGCAAAAAAAATAAAAATCGAATAGTAGCAAGCCTAGTTATAAGTGTAAAAAGTTGTCAGGATGTTAGCAATGAAAAGAAAAATTAAAGGTATGTTATTTAAGCAGTTGTAGTAACATGTGGTGACGGGTAACGCTGTATTATTTGGAACCCCACTACTTACTCTTGTTTTTGCATGATGTATGTAAGTACACAATTGTACACATTATGTACATTTTAACTATGCATAATAACATTGTAATTATGTGTAAGTACACATGTATTTACTAAGTAACTACTTTGTAAATATACAGTAATTAGAAACACAATGTAAATTGTTACCAAAACGACATGGGAGGGGGTCACGTAAGAATACATATCATGTGTTGTTTTCTGTTGGTTGGAAGATATCTATTTTCATTATAAAAATAGCAAAGCACCATTTAACATGAAAAATGTAATATTGTGGTGCATAACGTTATTTTGGAGAATTTAAGTCTACAGAGCAAAGAGGCAGCAAAAGAGTGGTAAGCAGTAAGCTAAACACTGGTGAAAACTCCACCTATTTTATTTTAAAACAAAATGTTTGTTAAGTACAGCTTGTTAATAACAAAACAAAAACAATAAAGGCTTCACTGTGCTTCTAATTAGGAATAAAGCCTGCTGGGTGATTCTCTCAGGTTGGACCCCCTCCCTCTTTACAATGGAAATTGGACGCCTCCTTGAATTGGATATCATGAAAGCACAGTGAGATGGAAGTAACAACCCTACAACCTTTCCCTTGCCTTCAATAAAGTCAATGACCGCATTGTTTTAAAAAACTAAAGGTGTGACAGACTAACATCTTCCGCTGACCAATATTCCAAAGAGGCAACGAGAATCTTGTAGAACTGAATATCATTCTGTCTATAGTATAGCTGTATGTACAGTACAGTGTAGAATGGACTGTCAGAAGTAAAGAGTAAGATGTTAGCTGAATAAATCACAGCTTCAGTTAAAATGTGAATCACCAATAAATCATGTATTTGTTTACAATGAACTAGCTGCACAGCAAATACAAAGTTTTTACTTCAGTCTGTATAATACACCTGCATTTTTAAACAGTAAATGATACAATGCGAAATCTAAAACAACCAAACGAAGATAACCCTAATATTAATTTGTAATATCAATGCAAAATGATCACCTTGCTAATAACAGGCTAACAATACATAACCACAGATAAAAATGGTCTTGCTTGGTTGCAGTGTCAGTACATTAATTCCCCTGTTTACTTCTGGTAATTTCAAACAAGAGTTTGTTAATGGCATGGCTGTTTAAAAGAAGCATTTTTCTTGTTGTGGTCTGTGCAGCTGTTGGTTTCACATTTTGTAACATTAATTTACAGTTTCACAGCACTACCATACCTTGGGTAACATGAGGTAATACAAGGTTAGTGGTAATCCGGGTTTATGACACCAGCTGTAAAAGTACACTACAGATGGGAATAAAATGGTAAAATGTTAAATGATTTCTTTAGTATCTACGTACATCAACTCTATAACATTTCTGTAGGGGTTATAAAAAAACAGTGTAGGCACATAGAGAGGGTCCTCAGTTTATTGGATTATAGACAAATATAAATCAATACATCAATAGAAGGCTAAGAGTGTATAATGCAAAATGGCGAACATGCAAAATCGTGGCCGTTATTGGACTTACACAGAGTAAGAGAAAATCATATGAAATTGGGTTCGACAATATTTGGTCATACTCTTAACAAATGAAATAATTTTTATAATTTAAAATGTTGACCACTATAGAGGATTCTCTATTTATAGTACCTTGATTTTTGATCAACAGAGTGGGGTAAAACTGGCAACAAATATCCAAGCTCTTACCAAGTTACATTTTGAGTTTTAAAGCTTTTACAATAGAGCTGTAAAAAAAACAAAAAAAAAAACACCAACAAAATCTTAATTATATTTTACTGCCGTTATCATTGTAATTTAATTGGTATGTGTGGCAGGCTGGCTAAGACGGTGACGTCAGACAGAAGCAGGGACGGGAAAAATACTGACACCAGGCAAGTACTGCAGTTAAAGGCGGCGCCGTTTTATTTAAATACAAAAAAAAGTCAAAGGTTTAAACAAAAAGAAACTTGCTCACAGAGCGAAAATAAGTATTTTAAATAAAACAAATCACGAACACAAAATATAAATACAGATCAGGCTGGGCAGTCGCTATCACTGTTTCTGTATGTTTTAAAGCTCGTTTTCTCGCTCCTAATACACCCACCACGAGCTGGAGAGCTGCAGGCTTTTTATACCGTGGCCGAGGGGTTTAACTAGCTAGCAATTATTCTATTACCCCTCTGCCACAATTTGCACAAGTTTTTTTAATTACTGTGGATGGGCCTACCCATCCACGCTACTAAACAAATATAATAAAACAAACACGGCTTCGTCGTCACATTTATAAACAACAAAACAATAACAAAACTCGCGGCGCTTCGCCGTCATATAAATACAATAACTAAATCATAATACAAAACAAATAGAAAATAACACACTACACAGGGGCGGAGGGGGAAACCCCGTTCTAAAAATAAACAAAATACAGTTACACAGCAGGGCTCTCTACCGCCCTGCTACAGTATGTTTTAATATTTTATGCCTTGGAAGGCTTGACATAGATAGGACATGATGAACCCAAACATTGATATTGCCAAAGTATGGTTGGAGCTTGGCCTCTAATGAGACTTAATTAACACAAACCTTATTTTGCTGCATTATTCAAGCAGCTTTACTGAACAGTACTGTAATTTTTATTTATTTAAAACAACACTAACATTTTCTGAAATTGTTATAGATAAGTTTAAACGTAAACTTCATAAAATGTTGTGTGGGGTGTCCCTTATTGTGTGGATGAAATGTGAATGTAAGGTGAGTGGTTTTTGTTACTTAAACTGCTATAAGATACACCCCACAGACAACTGAATAACTTACTATGATTAACAAAAATGAATATCTTACTAGGGAATTGTCATGAAACAAAAAATAATTTTTTCCTGCCATCCAGCATTTACATTTCTGGATGCTGCACTCTGTTGTGCAACCACATGATATAAACTTCATCCAGCCTTCTGGTTCCTGGGGTCAATGTATATCTGGGGGTCAATCGTCCATCCTCATGCTTCCAACCTCTGGTGTCTTCTGAAGGCAGCATCTTACAGGCCAAGATCAATCAGCCCCAATTAAGGTTGCAGCTAGAGAAGTTCTGCATCTCCGATGAAGGTTGCTACTACTGTACCCGCCTTCCTATTTTATAGTGATTTCTGTTTTAGAAACACCTGCTGTGCATGCCATCAGTATTAAGAAGTTCTATGTTGTTACAATATATATATATATATATATATATATATATATATATATATATATATATATATATATATATACTGTACGTTCCTTCCCCATTACTAGGCTCTCTGTTTCTGAGATACTCCTGATTTACATCTCCCTGGCACAGTGTCCTTTGATTTAACACAGGTCTGACAAAGAGGCACCCTCTGATTTCCCCTGGTTAATGAAGTCCCTGCTAGATTTTTATGAAAAAGCACAATAAAAACAGTAGAAAACTAGCAAATAACTTAGGTGCAGTAAAATGATTGTTCTGAACACTTTCTTGCAAGTTGTTTAATAATAAAGGATAAGGGATTTTTTCCTACAAGTTACGGCCAGAACTCACATATTTACTATAGAAGTTGTTACACCTTTAATGGCACAACCATAGGTTATATTTGCAAAAATGAATCAAATGTTCATATTTTTGAAAACTCCTCCCAAAAAAATGGTACACTTTGACATGTGACTTTTTGTTTCCTGGTGATAAAGACTTATTGCTTCAAGATATTGGCTGCATATTTGATACAAAACTGTATTTTGTATATGGCCCTCGGGTTAGCATCTCTTCTGAAGGGTTAGAACATAATAACTTAAGAACATAAGAAAGTTTACAAATGAGAGGAGGCCATTCAGCCCATCTTGCTCGTTTGGTTGTAAGTAACTTATTGATCCCAGAATCTCATCAAGCAGCTTCTTGAAGGATCCCAGGGTGTCGGCTTCAACAACATTACTGGGGAGTTGGTTCCAGACCCTCACAATTCTCTGTGTAAAAAAAGTGCCTCCTATTTTCTGTTCTGAATGCCCCTTTATCTAATCCCCATTTGTGACCCCTGGCCCTTGTTTCTTTTTTCAAGTCGAAAAAGTCCCCTGGGTCGACATTGTCAATACCTTTTAGAATTTTGAATGCTTGAATCAGATCACTGCGTAGTCTTCTTTGTTCAAGACTGAACAGATTCAGCTCTTTGAGCCTGTCTGCATACGACATGCCTTTTAAACCCGGGATAATTCTGGTTGCTCTTCTTTGCACTCTTTCTAGAGCAGCAATATCCTTTTTGTAATGAGGTGACCAGAACTGAACACAATATTCTAGAGGTCTTACTAATGCATTGTAAAGTTTTAACATTACTTCCCTTGATTTCAATTCAACACTTTTCACAATATATCTGAGCATCTTGTTGGCCTTTTTTATAGCTTCCCCACATTGTCTAGATGAAGACATTTCTGAGTCAACATAAACTCCTATGTATTTTTCATAGATTGTGATTGACAGTACATCACTATAATTTTAATTAAGTCTCACCAAGCAATGATTCATTTGTTAGTTTAATTACTGGTACGCCAACACTAGCCCTAACCTTCACACACCTTTACCAAGACACAGAACACAACAGGCTAACTCTGTTATTCTTATTAAGGAGTGTATGCTAATAGTTTAAATTAATTTCAAGCATGAGCAACAATATCCCTGTACTAACAGAAGGTTTAATGATAATTTTTAGACCTCTTAGCCACATTATCACCGGACCTTAAACTTTGCCATTAATTAACATCGTTTTTTTTTTCTCATTAATTCAAAATGGTGATTTTTCAAGTTTAACACTGCTGATTTTTCCATGTACAGGTAGGCTCCTGCTTCCTGGTACCTCATCACTTCCTGTGCTTCAGGTTAGCCTCATTCCCATAATCTGGCCTCCCAACCTGACTTCCTTGTGCAAGAGTTATTGTTCCATAGTGGTCTTGCCTAGAATCAGTTTACATGAAATGTATGAAAATAATACCAATATTTGCTATTCTAGTCCATAGCTCTGCAGTCCAAAATAAAAAAATGATGTATGATATATGTAGATGTAAACCCTAAAAAGTGTAAAAGTACATATTCATGGCTTTTTAACATTTCCCTTACTATTTTGCAATGTTTATAATCTTCGTTTTTATGATGCTCCAATATTGAGTTTTCTTCTCAAAACCTGCCACAACCTGGCTTTGAGCTATTTTAAGCTTGTGGTAAATAACAGCTTTCAAATCATATTGAAAAGTCACATTGGCATATGACTTGAATGGGATGAGGAAGGGTTCACTCAATATCGGAACAGAACCCAGGACCACTCAGATAGATTGCAAAAACCTCAAATAATAAGAGAAGTGTGAAAACTCAATGTTGGAACAACAGAACCAGGACCATGATGGAAAGACAGCTGTAAAAAAGTACATTAAAACAACAGCTTCACGGATCAAAAGTTCTTCAGCCTTATGAAAGTGGCCTGATAATATTGCTAATAAGAGGCATTTAAACCTATTTTATATTTAATTTTAAATTTAAAAAATACAGAAAAATACACAGCAGGGACTTTCCCAAATCCCCTCCAGACTATCAGGAACATCATTGGTTTTTCAGGTATCACTCTAGAATGTACCTGGGAATAACAAAAGTAGTCTGTAAGATTTTCTCCAGGTTTAAAGTCTCTAGCACATTAAAATGCTGAACTTTGTTCCAGCATGTCACCACAACAGGAATTGTACAAAACTGTTAATATACAGCAGTGTGCAAATGTATTAGAACACCTCAAGATTTGTCAATTATATCTTTTATATACCTAAATGCATGAAAATTAACATTTTGGTCAGTAATCAGTGATATAGAAACAATAGGCACTCATGTGAAAATGTTAGACCACTTTGCACTTTAATTAGGCATCTTAAACAACTTCTAAAAATCTCATATATTGGTCATGTGTTCCCTTTTTCTTATATTTTAAATTAATTGCATGGGTGAGCTGTTAAAGTCATTCATCAAATTAGACAATGACTAATTTACCTATTTTCCATGATTTTCAGTTCTAGTGGTTTAACTGCATATGCACACCAAATCAAAATAACAGAAGCAACGGAGTGTTCTTATAAATGTGCACACTGCTGTATATTATTCAATTGTTTTCAAAAACACAAAGAAAAAAAATTAACCTTCAGTGAACAGCAATTATCTCTAAAAGACATGACCAACATACATAATAGACTAAAAATGTACATTTAACTACTAACAAACATCAAATACTTGCAAAAAGACTGCAGTGATTCCCCTATGTAACTCAGGTAGAGGAACTTGGTGATCCTGTCATGCAAGAGAGTTTTAAATCTCCAGTGAGTCACTGTACAGACTGTGCATTTAGAGAAATTATACACTTTTTGACAGACTAATTTCTAAGACTAGATGTGTCAGCCGCACGAAGAGCACAGCGTGTGGTTTTCACTAACCACTGTGCAGAATAAATGCATTTTTTTCTATGGGTAAATATCAGGACTTTCTTCCTATGCATCGGGGCGCGGGACATTTGCTAGGAAATCGGGACTGCCTCGACCATATAGAGACTGTTGGCATGTATGTACGGTATCAAAAGGCAATAACAAAAACTACCTACGTTACAGCAACTAAAATAATGTTAAAACGCACTCATGACAAGTACTTGCATTGTTGCATGATAACTATACAGAGTGTAACAACAATAAATGGAACATAATACAACATACATATTTTAACAGCTTAATCTGCAGGAGTTAATTGTTGTTAATCTTGGCCTTTTTCCCACTCTGCTCAGCGGGTGACTTGGGGGGTAAAAGTTCCAGTCTTTGGGGCTGTTTAAAAAAAGCTACTATGGAATTTTAGTGTCCAGACTTCATTTCTTTTTTCTTTAGTATAGTATACACTTCCGATTATTATAAAAAATAAAAGTTTGAAATACAGCAACTGAATGATGTTGACATAGTTGATTTTCATTGGTCAGTTTGTCTTGCTACAGTGCATACAGCACTACTGTTGGATGTCATTACAGTTTCAATTGAAATTTTCCTCAGCAACACAGTGTGACTGTACACAGGGAACATCAATATAATGCCAGACAATATTTCAACATCAGATTGCTCAGAAACTGATAGGGAGATGGAATATGTGGCTGAATTCAACTTTCCCACTCAGCAGTGTGTAGACAATTGTGCATGTGTTGTGTCAGGAAATGCAAATGAAAACCAAATACGAAGGATGAAAAAATGCAATATTTATTTTTTTAGGTTGGATCATCGTATCCGAATCTCATTTGCTCGTTTATTTGATACGAGTCCATTCTGCAAACATTCCGAATCAGCTGGAGCTATATCCAAGACTTTGGGGACGTATATTGAAATAACACAGTGCTGCTATAATTGTGGGTGGATCCCTTCTTTAGTTGGAAATCAGAACAACTCTGTCTTGGTTTTCTTTTCCCCACAACCACTTACACAGCACTGACTTTTTTTTTAAAATTCTTATTGAATGCAACATTAATCATAATAATACATCAAAATATGAAATAAGGAAACATGTACAATGTGAAAGAATGCTACTACACAAAACAAAAGCAGGTACAAGTTCCTTCCTTATGGAAAATTAAACGGACCATGTTTGTCACACAGACTAGTGTGTTTCCACACAGAGGTAATATAGCTTACACAACGCTTCACTGGGCATGCATCTGACAGTACATGCGGAAGTCACGTTTTTTGGCTCAGAAGAGATGCTCCAGAAGAATGATTTTGGACATTGGCAGTGCGGCATTTTGCAAATGTTTGGATGCATGTGGATTGTTATACAATGATCAAATATATTCAGAACAGCAAGGTGGGATAGTTTATGTTTTATTATTAATGTAGTGCTGGTATACCCTTTAAGCACACTGCAATTTAAGATTATTGGATTTGATATTGGCTAAATTACATGCATTCCTTTATAGATCTATTTTTAAAATGTCATTCTGTTATATATTTAATATATTTTTCAAGTGCTGTTTTTGGAAGAGATTACATTTGTCAGGCAGGATCACAGGATCACTGTGGACCGAACCACAGAACAAGCACCAAATACTGGGCTACTGTTGACCACATTGTGTTACATATGGCTTACGTAGCTTTAACTCTTGTATACAGTAATCAAGCAGAAAATAAAACAGAGCCTAGTACTACTTGTAGCAGGTGACACCATTTTATTAATTGTTATCAATCATGTAATTATTGTCGCTGCGTTATTAACATTTTGCGCATCTCTATATAACACACTGCAGTTTTATTTAGTGAATTAAGACTACTGTGGTTGCTTCGCTTTACTCTTTTTGGTCTCCCTGCTGCTGCTGTGAATGGTTAGAAAGATCTATCTCTCTCTTTCTCTCCTGCTTGTTTATTTGTGTGCTGGTCTCCCCTGTTTTTAAATGTTTTTATCCTTTCTTTTGTGTTATTGGTGTTTAGTAGAGTGAACAGTCTGGAAAGGAGACTGATCGTTTCGGTTCACCCGAGGTAATGTATGCTTTGTTTTCTTTTGTTTTAAATGATTTTAGGCAGTTTACTTGTTTTTAATGTATTGTAACGAGCTGGGCTTGAAACTCTAGCTGCTGCCCTCTGTAGGACAGCTTCGCCACGCCGGAAAAGGGACTCATTTGCATGCACCGGAGCAAAGGACTATGGGAAGGTACTTGCGCAGTTGCGAGTACCCGTTCCTCTATTTCTTTATAAAAATTTATAAAGTGTTATTGTGTTAAAATTAAGAGTATTGTGTCTGTTGTTGCTCCTGTTACCCCCTTATATCTGTGTGTGAAATGTAGGTCAGTCACCATTGTGTCGCTGTTAGTCCGTGTGTGCCCCTCCCCTCTGTGCTGCCTGTTGGTGATTGGTTTTCCCTTGTCTTAGTTCTAGAGACATGCTGTCCTTTTAAGAGTTGCTGGGAATGAAATAAAGTGCTCTTCTGCTAAAAATCAATTTCAGTTTCTTCTATTGAATCCTTGCAGGCAGAAATGCTACAGCATAATAAAATGAGTGTAGTAGTTTTGTTTTAAGTAAACTGTCTGTTTCTTTTGTTTGTGGTCATGCAGTGTGTTCCTCTTTTTTATAGGAGATGTGTTGGCCACAGTTTTGTTTCTACTTTAGTCTGGTTATTTTTTTGTTTCTCTGTAATTTTGCTTTTGTTTGATTTGTGGTCCCTGTGCATTAGTATATATTGTTTGCTTTGATTCGCGTGTTTTCTTATGCTTGCTACTAAGAAAAGGAAAACACCTGACTTGATTATATTACATCCTACTAGTGTTTAATACACTGTATGCTAACAAATCTGTGTGCAACCCTTTGCGGTAAAAACAAAAGCTTCAACGATCTTCCGCTACAATATTGTGTTTGTAAAGAAACCTCGATCACACTGCCCCCTGGTGATTGTGTGGTTAGTTATTCACAATTTGGTTTTTGAGCACAATTAAGATTCGTTGGCACTCGTATTTTATGATTTGGTTGTATTTTCTGTTTAGTTTGAAACACTTATGTGTATTCTTTGTCCTTTTCTTTCTTTCAGTGGCATGAGAGAGGGGCTGCCCTGATGTTCCTGTGCTTTACCAAGCTTACTCTTGCTTTTATTAGGTTGGACCTACTGTAGCATATAACAACTGTTGATTTCCATTACATGAGAGTAGATGTTAAAACTTCATGCTGATTTGAACTTGGCTCTCGCCAAGATAAGCACCAACTAAGACGTAGCTTCACAGTAAACTAATGTGATCCATATGTGTCTCCATCCATTTGCGCTTCCTTCCATATGATGATGTAGATATCCTTCTGTCTGTTGTTGATGGCTGAAGTGTAATGCTGGCTCCAGGGATCAGCTTATTTTGCCTCCCTAGCGCATCAGCACACACAACGGCTGCGATGCTGGCTCCGGGGATCAACCATAGTGCGGTCTCCCAGTGCATCAGCATGACAACCGCCTGGATTGAGCTAAGTAGGGTACATCTCTGGGGTCTTCAAGTGGGCACCTTCCATCCTTGGTGTTTCGTCGACTAGCCCACGACACCTCAAGAGGGCTCGACGGTGATTCTGGCATCCCAGCATCACCCCTCCGCCCCCACTCAACTCAGCCCAGCTTACTTACCTGTACATCAGCGTTTCTTTCTTTCTATTGTGCTTGAGATCCCCAGCCAGAATCTTTCCGTCTCAACCACAGCCAGTTGCTGCTCCTCTCTGCTGCTTCAGAGAAGTTCTTCACTGTGCGACGCAACTCTTGGCCACTGAATCCGACGTCTCTGAGAAACCGGGTTGTAGAGTGTGCCACAAATACTCGACAACCCACTTCCACTGGGTAAACCCAGACTCTCCATCTTCGCTGTTCCGCTTCAGTGGCTAGTTGAGCATACCGCAGTTTCTTCCTCTCATACGCTTCATCCACAGCATCCTCCCATGGCACTGTTAACTCTACCAGGTGAACAAGGCGTGCTGATCCAGACCACAAGACAATATCTGGTCGAAGGTTAGTGGTGGCAATCTCAGGTGGAAAAATAAGCCGTTGACCAACATCTGCCAGCATTTTCCAGTCTCTAGCAGCTTCCAGTTGTTCTGGGCGAGGATTGGTTTTAACACCTTTTCTTGGTGGTTGCTGTCCTGGGCGGAGGAATGTTGTCTTTTGTGTGTAATGTTTTGATGGAACAGGTGGCAACTTATTGGTCATGTTACGCTTGTCTTACAATGCTAAGGCCAAACATTGCAGCACCTGGTCATGGCGCCAAATAAACCGTCCTTGGCTAAGAGCCACCTTACATCCTGTCAAAATGTGCCTTAATGTTGCAGGTGATGAACACAAAGGACATGAGGGATCCTCTCATACCCAGAGGTTTAGGTTCTGTGGTGATCGGAGCACATCATATGATGACCTTATTAGGAAACTGATCCTGCTCTGTTCCATTGACCATAGGTCTTGCCAGCCAATCTTGTGTTGTTCCACACTCTCCCATCTCATCCATTCTCCCTGCTTGGCCTGGGAAATTGCCTTTATACACCTCAACCTCATGCTCTCCTCCTGCTTTTGCACCTCGTTGACTACCAGCTTCCTCCGTTGAGCTGGGGCTGCCTTGTGCCATGTAGGAGGAGCTGAACTGAGACCAAGACCCCCTCTTTCATGCTGAACTTGCCCCATGATAGCACCAATTCGAAGGGCAGCCTTTGCATCCTCCACAGCTTTCTTTGCTGCCCACTTTCTTCCAGTTTTCAACACCGGTGCTGCCTCCCTTACGCATTTGTCGCGTGACTCTACTAATGTCATTTCCAGTCGGACCTTGGCGCACTTAAACTCCTCGGTTAGAGCGGAGACAGGTAGCTGCAGTATTCCTTTGCCATAAAGTCCCACTCTGCTGAGGCAGCGTGGAACTCCCAACCATTTCCTGATGTGTGAACTGATTAAAGCTTCCAGCTTCTCTACTGTTGTCAAAGAACCCTCGTGACACAGTCAGTGGCCACAGCAACCTTGGCAGTAGACCAAACTGAAAGCACCAGAGTTTTAGTTTGCCTGGTAAAGCGCTGCTGTCTATGCTCTTCAACCCTTCCACAGCTTGTTGTCTAACTTCTCCCACACGAACTGTGTCCTTTAGATCCCCGTCGTACCATCTCCCAAGGCTCTTCACTGGCTTCTCAGACACTGTTGGTATTGCCTCACCATTAATGAAGAACGTTTTATCTACTACTTTACCTTTAATTATAGAGATGCTCCTTGATTTAGTGGGCTTGAATTGCATTCGTGCCTGTGGCAAAGTGCCCCCCCTGTGTATTATATGTTACGTGTTGTGTGTAAATGTTGGTGTATAGTCATCGGTACACGGGATATAAACGGGTGTGTTTCACGTGTGATTTAAAAATGTAGATTTGTATTTAGGCACGAGGAGGGCACAAATCACTTCACGTGCTGGTTAAAATGTAATGTGTGGTCACGGGAGTGCACTTAATTAATTCACGTGCAGTTGTACCGAGATTCCAATTGAATGATTGACTAGCAATCGAGTCTTGGTACAACTGCATAAAAACAGCATGTTTTCACTCACTCGGGTTTGGGTGTTCGGTGAGTGGAGAACGGGATAGGAGACGGAGGTGATAGTTAAAGTATTAGTAAAAGTGTTCTTACTCACCGTGTTTGTCTGTTCGTGTGTGTTTACTGTTTAGTCCGCTTTGTTTATATATTTATTTTGGCTAAAGTGCCGTGTCCTGTTTCTGTTTTGTGTACAAACCTTTTATTTTCTGTTCGGTTTATATTAAATGCTGAGCTTAAAGCATTCGCTCAGCTCCACCAAACTCCACCTCTCTGTCGTTTTTGTTCCTGTTTCTGCCGTGGACGCCACCGTCCAGTCATCCTGTCACACGTGGTGTCAGAACCGGAAAACAGCGCCCAGGACTCAGGCCAGAGCGGGAACCGCAGGTTTTTTTTTTTTTGAAAAGGAAAAGAAATGGGGAGAAGAGGCTGGCGAGGAGTACAGGAGGGCAAAGGGAGAAAGGCGGAAGCAGGGCTGTGGTGTTTCGACTGTGGCCAACCTAGCCACACCACCATACCCTGCTCCGTCCACAGGACCCTTCAAGAAATGGCCCAAAGACTGGGATGGGGGGAGTGGTGCCCTGGCTGTGGGGCATAAGGGCACACGTTGGCCCTATGCCCCATGCAGGATGAAGAAGAGGAGCCCTTGCTGCCTATGCTTGAGTGGGAGGAGCAGGGGTCGCTTCAGTCTCCACCACCAGCAGGGGGAGGTAGACTGCTGCTCCCACCGCCCCAACAACAGCGGCAACAACAGCAACCACAGCAGCTGAACAAGAGGTGGTGGTCCCGGGTGCCAACTAAGTTTGGACCCCCGGACTGGGCAGCTGAACAGGAGCAGTGGAGGAAGGAGGGGGCTCCCATGTGCGGCGCCTGTCTCGAAGTTTGGGCACGCTAGGGAGGACTGCCCTCACGGGGATCCCCAGTTTGAAGAGGCGTGGAACCAGGGTCGAGTGGGGATGCTGCAGAGTGGTTCTGGGCAGTGGACCAGACCCGGCCATCTCCAGCACCCAAGAGGGAGGAGCCCGAATGTCCTACGCCTGAGTGGGAGGAGCCAGAATGTCCTACGCCTGAGTGGGAGGAGCCCGAACGTCCTACGCCTGAGTGGGAGGAGCCCGAACGCGAGGAGTCGGTGCGTCCACAGCCCAAGAGGGAGGAGTCGGTGCGTCCACAGCCCAAAAGGGAGGAGTCGGTGTGTCCACAGCCCAAGAGGGGGGAGTCGGTGCGTCCACGGCCCAAAAAGGGGAAGGTAGAGCGTCCACAGCCCCAGTCTCCACCAGCAGAGGGTGAATTCCTGCTGGTTCCACCTCCATTGCCATGGGAGGACTGCTTGCAGCTCCCACCTCCACCAGCAGAGGGTGAATTCCTGCTGGTCCCGCCACACCTCCATCGGCAGGAGCAGAGCAGCAGGAGCTGTCTCTGCCTCTGCCACCTCCACCGCCAGGAGCAGAGCAGCAGGAGCTGCCTCTGCCTCCTCCACCAGCAGAGGGTGAATGCCTGCTGGGTTCCTGTCCACCAGCAGAGGGTGAATGCCTGCTGGGTTCCTGTCCACCAGCAGAGGGTGAATGCCTGCTGGGTCCCTGTCCACCAGCAGAGGGTGAAATCCTGCTGGGTCCCTGTCCACCAGCAGAGGGTGAATGCCTGCTGGGTTCCTGTCCACCAGCAGAGGGTGAATGCCTGCTGGGTCCCTGTCCACCAGCACAGGGTGAAATCCTGCTGGGTCCCTGTCCACCAGCAGAGGGTGAATGCCTGCTGGGTCCCTGTCCACCAGCAGAGGGTGAATGCCTGCTGGGTCCCTGTCCACCAGCAGAGGGTGAATGCCTGCTGGATCCCTGTCCACCAGCAGAGGGTGAATGCCTGCTGGGTCCCTGTCCACCAGCAGAGGGTGAAGGCCTGCTGGGTCCCCCACCAGCAGAGGGAAAATGCCTGCTGGTCTCCCCTTCCCAGGCAGAGCCGCACCAGTCCCCTACAAGAGAGGGAGGGCCGCACCAGTCCCCTGAAACAAGGGTAGACTACACGCCTCCCACCTCCGCCGCCAGGAGACTACACGCCGCTCCCACCTCCACTGGCAGGAGCAGAGCAGCAGGAGCTGCCTCTGCCTCTGCCACCTCCACCGGCAGGAGCAGAGCAGCAGGAGCTGCCTCTGCCTCCCGCCACCTCCACCGGCAGGAGCAGAGCAGCAGGAGCTGCCTCTGCCTCCGCCACCTTCACTGGCAGGAGCAGAGCAGCAGGACCTGCCTCTGCCTCCGCCACCTCCATCGGCAGGAGCAGAGCAGCAGGAGCTGCCTCTGCCTCCGCCAACCCCACCAGCAGAGGAGGAATGTCTGCTGGTATCACTTCCCCACCAGCAGAGGATGAATGCCTGCTGGTATCACTTCCCCACCAGCAGAGGATGAATGCCTGCTGGTATCACTTCCCCACCGTCACGAGGAGAGGAGCAGGAGCTGCCTCCCTTCACCAGAAGGACCAGGACTAGATGCTGGCGGTCCTCAGCAGCCCTTGCATAGGCTGCTGAGGGAAGCACGGGAAGAACCGCCCGCCGCAGAGGCCGAGAAGAGGGCCAACCCCTGCACCCCAGCTTGTCCTGACTGCCTGCCCGCCGCCAAGGATGCCTGCCTCGCCGCCCAAGGATGCCTGCCTCGCCGCCCAAGGATGCCTGCCTCGCCGCCCAAGGATGCTTGCCTTGCATCGCTTGGGGTTGCCAGCCGCCTCCGATCGCTTGGGGTTGCCAGCCGCCCGCACGCCTGGGGTTGCCAGCCGCCCGCACGCCTGGGCTGCCTGCCGCCCGCACGCCTGGGCTGCCTTTGCTCCACACAGGGTGCAGGGTGCGAGGGAGAAGTGGAGCTCCCGCTGCCGCCTCTATGGCCAGGGGCTCCCTCCCGAGTTCGCCTCCCGAGGATCCGCTGCTGCTGCCGCCTCCCGAGGGTCCGCTGCTGCTGCCGCTCGCCTCCCGAGGGTCCGCTGCTGCTGCCGCTGCCTCCCGAGGGTCCGCTGCTGCTGCCGCCACCTGGGGTCGCCAGGGATCCTGCTTCGCCTGGGGTCGCCGAGGGTCCTGCTTCGCCTGGGGTCGCCGGGCCTCTGCTTTGCCTCGGTCGCTACACTGTGGCTGGAGCTCCATGAAGGGGAGCTGCCGCCATGAAGAAAGGGGGAGTTCAGGAGACCAGCTTCCCAGCCGCATTTCCGTGGCAGGAAACACGGTGGCCGGATCCCCACGGAGGGGAGCTGGCGGCCACAAAGAAGGGGGAGGTCAGGAGACCAGCTCCCCCGCAGCAGTTTCGCTGCCGGAGATTGTGTGGTCGGAGCCCCACGGAGGGGAACTGCCGGCCATGAAGAAGGGGGAGGTCAGGAGACCAGCTCCCCAGCTGCACTTTCGCGGCAGGAGATAGTGTGGCTGAAGCCCCGAAGAGGGAGCTGCCAGCCACGAAGAATTGGGGTGCCAGACATTCCACCATGGCCACCCCCAGAAACAACTTGCTTCCCTCTTCCGGGACTTTGGGACTGAGGGGGAGGTGGCCATTGAGGCCATGTGTGCTTTGCACAAGGGGGTATATGTGGCAAAGTGCCCCCTGTGTATTATATGTTACGTGTTGTGTGTAAATGTTGGTGTATAGTCATCGGTACACGGGATATAAACGGGTGTGTTTCACGGTGATTTAAAAATGTAGATTTGTATTTAGGCACGAGGAGGGCACAAATCACTTCACGTGCTGGTTAAAATGTAATGTGTGGTCACGGAGTGCACTTAATTAATTCACGGCAGTTGTACCGAGATTCCAATTGAATGATTGACTAGCAATCGAGTCTCGGTACAACTGCATAAAAACAGCATGTTTTCACTCACTCGGGTTGGGTGTTCGTGAGTGGAGAACGGGATAGGAGACGGAGGTGATAGTTAAAGTATTAGTAAAAGTGTTCTTACTCACCGTGTTTGTCTGTTCGTGTGTTTACTGTTTAGTCCGCTTTGTTTATATATTTATTTTTTGAAAGTGCCGTGTCCTGTTTCTGTTTTGTGTACAAACCTTTTATTTTCTGTTCGGTTTATGTATTAAATGCTGAGCGAAAGCATTCGCTCAGCTCCACCAAACTCCACCTCTCTGTCGTTTTTGTTCCTGTTTCTGCCGTGACGTCACCGCCCAGTCATCCTGTCACAGTGCCCTTTCAATGTTATTGGTTAATTTGCCCAATAACCGATTAGTGCAGGCAGTGGTAGTCGCATTCCAGAAGCCAAGCGCTCTCCTCCCACTACCCATTTTGATGCCCTAATAATTACTTCCATTGCCATGGTAAAAGCCAGTGGAGAAATGGTGCATCCTGCCATTATTCCAACTTCTAGGCATTGCCATGTAGTGCTGAATTCTGAAGTTGAAAAATGAAATTGCAAATCTCCAAAGTAGGCTTTCACTAGATTTGTTATTGTCATCGGTACACTGAAAAAATTAAATGCTGCCCAAAGAAGTTCATGTGGCACTGAACCATATGCATTAGCCAAATCCAGGAATGTCACATGGAGCTCCTTCCTCTCCTTTTTAGCTGATTGAATTTGTTGCCAGATCACACTGATGTGTTCTAAGCACCCTGGGAAACCTGGAATGCCCGCTTTTTGTATTGAAGTGTCAATGAAGCAGCTCTTTAATAGGTAAGTTGACAATCTCTGAGCAATAATGCTGAAGAAAATCTTGCCTTCTACGTTTAATAGGGAAATAGAGCGAAACTGACTGATGCTTGTAGAATCTTTTTCTTTAGGTATAAAGACTCCACCTGCTCGGCGCCATGCTCTTGGTACAACCTGTTTTTCCCATGCTACTTTCCACAGTTTCCACAGGATTCGTAGAACTCCTGAAGCAATCTTGTACACTCTGTACGGAACTCCATTAGGCCCTGGAGATGATGAAGCCCTTGCTTTTTTCACAGCTTGCTCTATTTCTTTCCACTTAGGTGCACAGTCCACCATTTGGTATTCTGGTGGATTGATAGGTGGGATGTCTGACGGAATTGACATAGGCTCCTGCCTTTTTGAATCTGTATGTGTTTCCTCCAAATATCTCTCCAGCTCAAACTTAGATGCTTTTAGTGTGCCATTCTTCTCACTGGTGAATAACTTCTTTACAAATTTGAATGGGTCTTTATAAAGTTAGTTCTCGACGCTCCTTCTTTTGTAGTGTTTCCAAAGGGCTCAGCTCTGCGCAATGTTGCAAGCTTATCTTTTATGACCCTTTGTAAGAGATTGAGTCCCTCCTTCTGACTTTCTTCTGTTCTTCTCCATTGCTTCCTCAGCTGTCTCCTTTCTCTAACTAAGCGTTCAATCTCCTGCTGCCGTCTAGACTATCCAGGAATAGTTTGTACTTTTTCCTTCCTTTTTTCAACTCCAAACCTCTCGCTTCCATATGCGTAGATGATGTCCCCAAATTTATCCAGCTTCTTTTCAACTGTTCCACTTAACCTTTCCAATGCAAAGCAGAGATCTGTGTTTACTGTGTCCCATGCAGTTTTCTCACAAGCTCTTGGCCATTTAACTCCAGGCTTGTGCCAGTTGAGGTTCTTTTCTCTCTTACGCTGGTTTGTCTGACCGGGTTCACAAGGATCATTAGGTTCATCACTAACTGTGTCCATGCAAGTCCTCCTCACATCTATGACAGGGGTGCTGATATCCTGCGAACTGTGGTTTGCTTCCTGTCGCTGGATTTCATTCGACTGACTTGACTGACTTCATAAGAAGTACTGATCAATGCGAGGCCCTTGTCTCTTCTCCCTCAAGCATTTCATTCTCCCTTGATGAATCTTCAAACCCCTGGCCGTTGTCGCCTTGCTCCAGCCGCAGACTCAAACCTGGAGTTCCATGTCTTTGCTAACTGCAGATTTTGAACTAGTCTTTTGTGAAGTACTCTCCATACTCATATCCGTTTCTGTTCCTAAGTCTTTAACCGTGTTGTCCAACGTTGAGTCATCTTCCGCCCCCGCTCTCGCAGACTCTAGGGGTATTTTTCTCTTTAATTTTTTAGAAGCCTTGGATGGGTGTCTCCAGCATCCTGTAAACACAGAGTTGGATACTGCCGACAAGGGTAGCTAACCCTTGCCAGCCCCAATGGGGTCTCTTTCCTCCAGTCAGCTGTCTCTCCAGGCTGTCACATGGTCTTTCCCTTGTTGTCAGCTGCACTATTCACAGCAGTCACTGGACGTATCCGGATCTTCATGATTTCCATTACATGAGAGTAGATGTTAAAACTTCATGCTGATTTGAACTTGGCTCTCGCCAAGATAAGCACCAACTAAGACGTAGCTTCACAGTAAACTAATGTTATCCATATGTGTCTCCATCCATTTGTGCTTCCTTCCATATGATGATGTAGATATCCTTCTGTCTGTTGTTGATGGCTGAAGTGTAATGCTGGCTCCAGGGATCAGCTTATTGCCTCCCTAGCGCATCAGCACACACAACGGCTGCGATGCTGGCTCCCGAGATCAACCATAGTGCGGTCTCCCCAGCGCATCAGCGTGACAACCGTCTGGATTGAGCTAAGTTAGTTAGCAAAGAAGATACATGTACAACAAAGCAAACATTTATTTTGTTTGACAATTTCTGTATTTTAAATAAATATTATTACCTTGCCTATGTGGGGTAAGGTTTAAACCATATGTACGGTTTCCGTTGCTTTGTTCTTTCATTTAATTGGAAGGGACTCAAGCAGGGATCACAATATAGAAGATCTGGTAACTCGGAGCTCCCTTTAGTCCTGGCATAATTGAGGGGTGGCATAGTCAAATCAATAGCACTGTAGGCTGGGTGCCACAATCTGATCCTCAGCTGATACAAGACTAAAGTAAAGGGCATTCTAATGCATTCATGTCTATCAACCATTTACTAGGGGGAATGTGTTCAGTATAGTATGGACAGGCAATCAAGGACCTACAAACGGATAGATACCTGTGGCAAGGTGCCCACCTCTTATTTATGTATTGTATATATTATGTTTGTGTGCGACAGACGAAAGCCATCCGACAGTATTATTTGAGACCTACGAAAAGTCGGTTTTGTACAATGTGATTGGCATGGATGGGATTGAATCCCCCATCCTAAGTAGCTTGTGGGAATGTGGCTGGAGCCTTAATAAGGTAATTATTTAATGGGCAATTAAGGCTCCAGCCACAGTATAAAAGACCCACTCCGAGCTCAGAGCGGCGGAGAGTTTAAAAGAGTTGTGAGGAGAGTTAACGAAAATAAGAATGAATGCTACCAGTCAGCAGACAAGGTACTTGCTTTGATAAAAGAATTATAGTTGTGTGTTTGTTTTACTTTGGCCCGTGTGCCCTTTTGTTTCTTGTATGCTTGTTAAAACTGTTTATTTGTGTTATTTAATAAATATACTGCTTCGGCAGTTTCAGCCCTGTATCATTTGTGTTTGTGCTGCTTCCTGAACCTGATGACAATCATGCCATCCATGACAATACCATAGACCCAGTATCCTATAAAGAGCACTCCTGGGATGGCTGTCAGGGAGATATTGTCTTGTGGTCTGGATCAGCATGCCTTGATCACCTGGTAGAGTTAACAGTGCCATGGGAGGATGCTGTAGATGAGGCGTATGAAAGGAAGAAACTGCGGTATGCTCAACTAGCCACTGAAGCGGAACAGCGAGGATGGAGAGTCCGGGTTTACCCAGTGGAGGTGGGTTGTCGAGGATTTGTGGCACACTCTACAACCCGGTTTCTCAGAGACGTCGGATTCAGTGGCCAAGAGTTGCGTCGCACAGTGAAGAACTTCTCTGAAGCAGCAGAGAGGAGCAGCAACTGGCTGTGGTTGAGACGGAAAGATTCTGGCTGGGGATCTCAAGCACAATAGAAAGAAAGAAACGCTGATGTACAGGTAAGTAAGCTGGGCTGAGTTGAGTGGGGACGGAGGGGTGATTCTGGGATGCCAGAATCACCGTCGAGCCCCTTGAGGTGTCGTGGGCTAGTCGATCGAAACACCGAGGATGGAAGGTGCCCACTTGAAGACCCCAGAGATGTACCCTACTTAGCTCAATCCAGACGGTTGTCATGCTGATGTACTGGGGAGACCGCACTGTGGTTGATCCCCGGAGCCAGCATTGCAGCCGTTGTGTGTGCTGATGCGCTGGGGAGGCAAAATAAGCTGATCCCTGGAGCCAGCATTACACTTCAGCCATCAACAACAGACAGAAGGATATCTAAATCATCATATGGAAGGAAGCGCAAATGGATGGAGACACCTATGGATCACATTAGTTTACTGTAAAGCTACGTCTTAGTTGGTGCTAATCTTGGCGAGAGCCGAGTTCAAATCAGCATGAAGTTTTAACATCTACTCTCGTGTAATGGAAATCATGGGGTTTATAATTAGAGCCACCGTTGGTGCTCTCCCTTTTTTATGTTTAATATTTAAGATAGGGCTGTCAGTAAAGCCTCATAACAGCTGTGATAATGCATATTGTTAAGATAGTTAAAGAAAGTTTTATGTAAAATAGTATTATGCACCAAACTGGTACAGTCAAAACTCTATTACATGTTCGAGTAAAGGAAGCAAGTTTTCAGCAACCACATGCTTACCCATGCTTTCACCATGCTTTATTATTATTGCTTTTTTATGGTAAAAATGTATATCGGCATGTGGCAAAGTGCTCAAGTGAGTGCAGGTGTCGGCAATGCAGCAGTGTGGAAGGAACAGACAGACAACGATTTACATGTGCAAGGGTGTTTATTGATGTTTCAATGTCCAGTGCCTCACGGCAAACAACTGTAAATAATAAATGTTGTAAAGTGATACAGCGGCGTGTATCACTGTGTTTGTAATCCCTGGGTTTGACCCGTAACCAAAAGTCCTGTTTACACCAACACGTAACACAAAACACATACACAGTTCCTTCAGTGAGTGAATTAGTGCTCGTGGTGCAAAGACATCTTCTCTGTGAAAAGGAAGTGCTGGTGTCCGGGTTTAATGCTGGCCTGCGGCGACAGCTCTGGATAGGTGTTAGTAGTCTTAGAAAAACAGACAAACAAACAGTTTACTAGACAAACTAACACAACACTCACGTTTCTCGTAACACAGAGTCTCCTTCTAGGTTGTTTCTAACCATTTACAAATGAACAGATTACTTTCACTATGACCCCTATTTATACATGTTCACAAGTCCAGAGTGATTGTTTTGCTCGTGGTGAAAATATAATGTATTTGTGTACAATGGTGCAGTATTGTCCAGGTTTAGTGCTGGCCTGTAGCAACAGCTCCGGATCATGTTAGCCGTCTAATAAATAACAAACAGTACAATTAGAACCGACAAAGCAAACAAACATTAGACACTCGCTGTAATATTTTTCTCGTCCTTTAGCATTCTCTTAACCATAAACAAAGGAACAGATCACCTAGCCACGTCCCCTTTTGTACCTTCAGTCACGCCCCCTTGGTTAGCGAATGCAACCGTTTCTCCTCCAATCAGCGGCTGCCACATCGTTTGCCTTCCGGGTCAATGACTTGGTGTACTGTAGCTCCGCCCCCTTTCTAGATGGCCGACGTCCACCTAACCCTGGGAAAGAATTGTCTGGCCATCCAATCTAGGGCACTCTGTTCCCTTTACACAGCACCCTCACAGGTCGGGAGAGAGATTTATCACCAAGAATCATTCTGTCTCTGTCACAATCCCTTGACAAAAAATCAATAGGGATGTGGAGCCAAGGCTTTATCACCAGTATGGTGAAGTATGTGGTCAGTCCAGCTACACAGGATCCAAAGCAAACAGAGCCAACACAGCGATCCTAAAAGGGCCATGAGATTTTTGTATCCAGGAGAGAGAGGAAAGTACTTAATGTTCATTTTTGGTTCATTTTATATAGGAATGAACATAACAGCCATTAACACACTGCAAGGCCACTTTATTAGGACCAGTACCTGATATTGTGTTTTGTTGGTCCTGATCACAGCTTTGACACAATCTGGCATAGACTCCATTAGGTGCTGGGAGGTGGTTCAAGGGAGGGTAATCCATTCAGCTGTCAATATTTCATGAAATTTATACAGAGAGGTGAGGCAGAGGATTGTGATGACGATCATTCAAATTTATATCAAACATTCTCAACTGGATTGCGATCTGGGGATTGTGGTGGCAATGAAAGTCTCTATCATGCTCCTCAAACCATTCAATTCTGGCATATTGGATGGGTGAAGTATTATCTTGAAGTAGCTGTGTGGCAAAGTGCCCCCCCGTGTGTATTTTGTGTTACGTGTTGTGTGTAAATGTTGGTGTATAGGCATTGGTACACGGGATATAAGCGGGTCTGTGTTTCACATGTGTTTAAATTGTAGATTTGTATTTAGGCACGAGGAGGGCACAAATCACATCACGTGCAAGTAAAAGTAATAATATGTGAGCACGGGAATTGCACTTTAATTAATTCACGTGCAGTTGTACCGAGATTCCAATTGAATGATTGACTAGCAATCGAGTCTCGGTACAACTGCATAAAAGCTGTATGTTTTCACTCACTTTCGGGGTTGGGTGTTCGTGAGTGGAGAACGGGTGAGAGAGAGAGAAAGGAAATATATATAACAATTGCTATCGCGTGCTGGTAGGACCAGCACGGTACTTGTTTTATTATTTACTCACCGTGTTTGTGTGTCTGTCCGTCCACCGTTTGTTTAGTGTTAGTCCGTTTTTGTTTATGTCTGTTTATTTTGGCGAAAGTGCCGTGTCCTGTGTTTTGTTACAACCGTTTATTTTTCTGTTTGATTATTAAGCGCTGAGCGCGATCAGCAGCTCAGCTTCACCAAAACCCCAAGTCTCTGTCTGTACTGTGTTTCCTGGCTCTGCCGTGGCGTCACCGCTCAGTCGTCTTTGTCACACGTGGTGTCAGAACCGGGAGCTACAGCGCCTCCAGGACTCAGGCCAGAGCAGGAACCGCAATTTGTTTAAAAAAAAAAAAAACACAACAAGAAAATGGAAGGCTGGAACTGGAGAGATGGCTGCCAGGATCTGGAGGTCCTCCTCGGTGGTCTAGAGGACCAAGGCTGGTGCCTTGCCTGTGGGGAGTTCGGGCACCCGGTGGTGCGCTGCCCCTACCAAGAGGGAGAGGAGGAACTGGCCCAGGAGAGGAAGGTGAGGAGGAGGCAGAGAAGGGGAAAGGGGAAGAGGAAGGCTGAGTGTCCACAGCCCAAGCGGGAGGAGCCCGAGCGTCCCTACGCCTGAGTGGGAGGAGCCCGAGCGTCCCTACGCCTGAGTGGGAGGAGCCCGAACGTCCCTACGCCTGAGTGGGAGGAGCCCGAGCGTCCTACGCCTGAATGGGAGGAGCCCGAACGTCCTACGCCTGAATGGGAGGAGTCGGTGCGTCCACAGCCCAAGAGGGAGGAGTCGGTGCGTCCACAGCCCAAGAGGGAGGAGTCGGTGCGTCCACGGCCCAAGAGGGAGGAGTCGGTGCGTCCACGGCCCAAGAAGGGGAAGGTAGAGCGTCCACAGCCCCAGTCTCCACCAGCAGAGGGTGAATTCCTGCTGGGTCCACCTCCATTGCCATGGGAGGACTGCTTGCAGCTCCCACCTCCACCAGCAGAGGGTGAATTCCTGCTGGTCCCGCCACTTCCATTGGCAGAGCAGCAGGAGCTGCCTCTGCCTCCGCCACCTCCACCGGCAGGAGCAGAGCAGCAGGAGCTGCCTCTGCCTCCGCCACTTCCATCGGCAGAGCAGCAGGAGCTGCCTCTGCCTCCGCCACCTCCACCGGCAGGAGCAGAGCAGCAGGAGCTGCCTCTGCCTCCGCCACCTCCATCGGCAGGAGCAGGCGGCAGGAGCTGCCTCTGCCTCCGCCACCTCCATCGGCAGGAGCAGAGCGGCAGGAGCTGCCTCTGCCTCCGCCACTTCCATCGGCAGAGCAGCAGGAGCTGCCTCTGCCTCCGCCACCTCCATCGGCAGGAGCAGAGCAGCAGGAGCTGCCTCTGCCTCCGCCACCTCCATCTGCAGGAGCAGAGCAGCAGGAGCTGCCTCTGCCTCCGCCACCTCCATCGGCAGGAGCAGAGCAGCAGGAGCTGCCTCTGCCTCCGCCAACCCCACCAGCAGAGGATGAATGCCTGCTGGTAACACTTCCCCACCAGCAGAGGATGAATGCCTGCTGGTATCACTTCCCCACCAGCAGAGGAGGAATGCCTGCTGGTAACACTTCCCCACCAGCAGAGGATGAATGCCTGCTGGTATCACTTCCCCACCAGCAGAGGAGGAATGCCTGCTGGTATTACTTCCCCACCAGCAGAGGATGAATGCCTGCTGGTAACACTTCCCCACCAGCAGAGGATAAATGCCTGCTGGTATCACTTCCCCACCAGCAGAGGAGGAATGCCTGCTGGTATCATTTCCCCACCGTCACGAGGAGAGGAGCAGGAGCTGCCTCTCCCTTCACCAGAAGGACCAGGACTAGATGCTGGCGGTCCTCAGCAGCCCTTGCATAGGCTGCTGAGGGAAGCCTGAGGAAGAACCGCCCGGCCGCAGAGGCCGAGAAGAGGGCCAACACCTGCACCCCAGCTAGTCCTGACTCCCTGCCCCAGCCCAAGGATGCCTGCCCGCTTAGCCCAAGGATGCCTGCCCGCTTAGCCCAAGGATGCCTGCCCGCTTAGCCCAAGGATGCCTGCCCGCTTAGCCCAAGGATGCCTGCCCGCTTAGCCCAAGGATGCCTGCCCGCTTAGCCCAAGGATGCCTGCCCGCTTAGCCCAAGGATGCCTGCCTCGCTTAGCCCAAGGATGCCTGCCTCGCTTGCCCAAGGATGCCTGCCTCGCTTGCCCAAGGATGCCTGCCTCGCCGCCCAGGGATGCCTGCCTCGCCGCCCAGGGATGCCTGCCTCGCCGCCCAAGGATGCCTGCCTCGCTCGCCCAAGGATGCCTGCCTCGCCGCCCAAGGATGCCTGCCTCGCTCGCCAAGGATGCTTGCCTTGCATTGCCTGGGGTTGCCAGCCGCTCCGCATCGCCTGGGGTTGCCAGCCGCTCCGCATCGCCTGGGGTTGCCAGCCGCGCCGCATCGCCTGGGGTTGCCAGCCGCTCCGCATCGCCTGGGGTTGCCAGCCGCTCCGCATCGCCTGGGGTTGCCAGCCGCTCCGCATCGCCTGGGGTTGCCAGCCGCTCCGCATCGCCTGGGGTTGCCAGCCGCTCCGCATCGCCTGGGGTTGCCAGCCGCTCCGCATCGCCTGGGGTTGCCAGCCGCTCCGCATCGCCTGGGGTTGCCAGCCGCTCCGCGTCGCCTGGGGTTGCCTGTCGCTCCGCGTCGCCTGGGGCTGCCTTTTGCTCCACACAGGGTACAGGGTGCGAGGGAGAAGTGGAGCTCCGCTGCCGCCTCTATGGCCAGGGGCTCCCCTCCCGAGTTCGCCTCCCGAGGGTCGCTGCTGCTGCCGTCGCCTCCCGAGGGTCCGCTGCCGTCGCCTGGGGTCGCCAGGGATCCTGCTTCGCCTGGGGTAGTCGAGGGTCCTGCTTCGCTTGGGGTCGCTACACTATGGCCAGAACCCCATGAAGGGGAGCTGTCGGCCATGAAGAAAGGGGGAGGTCAGGAGACCAGCTCCCCAGCCGCATTTCCGTGGCAGGAAACACGGTGGCCAGAGCCCCACGGAGGGGAGCTAGCGGCCACGAAGGAGGGAGGTCAGGAGACCAGCTCCCCTCGCAGCAGTTTCGCTGCGGAGGTGGGTGGCGGCCCACGGAGGGAACTGCCGGCCATGAAGAAGGGGGAGGTCAGGAGACCAGCTTCCCCGCAGCAGTTTCGCTGCGGAGATTGTGTGGTCGGAGCCCCACGGAGGGGAACTGCCGGCCATGAAGAAGGGGGAGGTCAGGAGACCAGCTTCCCCGCAGCAGTTTCGCTGCCGGAGATTGTGTGGTCGGAGCCCCACGGAGGGGAACTGCCGGCCATGAAGAAGGGGGAGGTCAGGAGACCAGCTCCCCAGCTGCACTTTGCGGCAGGAGATAGTGTGGCTGAAGCCCGGAAGAGGGAGCTGCCAGCCACGAAGAATTGGGGGTGCCAGACATTTCACCATGGCCACCCCCAAAACAACTTGCTTCCCCTCTTCCGGGACTTTGGGACTGAGGGGGAGGTGGCCATTGAGGCCATGTGTGCTTTGCACAAGGGGGTATATGTGGCAAAGTGCCCCCGTGTGTATTTTGTGTTACGTGTTGTGTGTAAATGTTGGTGTATAGGCATTGGTACACGGGATATAAGCGGGTCTGTGTTTCACATGTGTTTAAATTGTAGATTTGTATTTAGGCACGAGGAGGGCACAAATCACATCACGTGCAAGTAAAAGTAATAATATGTGAGCACGGGAATTGCACTTTAATTAATTCACGTGCAGTTGTACCGAGATTCCAATTGAATGATTGACTAGCAATCGAGTCTCGGTACAACTGCATAAAAGCTGTATGTTTTCACTCACTCGGGGTTGGGTGTTCGTGAGTGGAGAACGGGTGAGAGAGAGAGAAAGGAAATATATATAACAATTGCTATCGCGTGCTGGTAGGACCAGCACGGTACTTGTTTTATTATTTACTCACCGTGTTTGTGTGTCTGTCCGTCCACCGTTTGTTTAGTGTTAGTCCGTTTTTGTTTATGTCTGTTTATTTTGGCGAAAGTGCCGTGTCCTGTGTTTTTGTTACAACCGTTTATTTTTCTGTTTGATTATTAAGCGCTGAGCGATCACGCAGCTCAGCTTCACCAAAACCCCAAGTCTCTGTCTGTACTGTGTTTCCTGGCTCTGCCGTGGCGTCACCGCTCAGTCGTCTTTGTCACAAGCTGTCACCATGAGGGTACACGCCAGCACTGTTTGTTTGACGTGATGCACAACAATGCTTAAGTAAACTACGGCAGCATTATAGTGCTGTCTGGATCACCTGTCACATCCCATGATGACTCTAACTTAAATCCCTAATTCAGGGTGATGCCAAATCCATTTGGGAAGATGGGTCTTAATAAAATGGCTAGTAAGTTTACTGGCAGCCTTACTCATCCAAAAGGAATCCTATTTATTTTCCCCTCTCCCATGTCTTTAAAATAGAATAAATCTTTGCAAAATGTTATTAGAGAAATAAGGTATATTAATGTTATTTTATTCTGAACAGTGTGGCTTTTTTCCAAATGATATTCTATAACCAGTTGCGCTGCTATAGACTATTTTCCTGCCATCCACTAATTTAATTCACTTGAAAACAACCCTCTCCTGCCAAATGATGTGTTCAATATTGAAGCAACCAAACCCAGTGCTACTCAAAATGATTGTCAAAATCTTAAAGTAGTAGAGGAAATGTAAAAAGCTAAATTCCATTTGAAGTATGGCAACTGTTCCCAGATGGTTTTCTTTCCTCTTCCAGCGGAGTGCAAAGATCAGCAACCAAAACCATCAACTTGGCACGAGCAGGATTTGAACCACTCTTGACAGACACCCTGCTCTCTAAAGGGCAGTGCTTTTACTGGGGAAGTCACCGGGAACCATTAGGGAAACAGAGGTCAGCGTTTTTTCCTCTTTTGATCAACGTTTGTGACGCTAGCTGTTCTGTGACTCTGTTATCATCATGCAGGATTCTGTCCCTCATGGGTTCAAGAAGCATTTATGCCCATCTGTAGTCTGTAATGGAACATGCTCCACAATTTTAAAAGCCGTGGTTGTAAAGCTAGCAAACTGCTTTCTCAGAGCTGACTGAGCGATGTCAATCAAGAATTTGAGGTGGGCTTGAAAAAACGACGCAGAGCCATGAGCCATGCAGTTGCCTGTTTTTATTTTCTGTTTTAAATCGCAAAAAAAAAAACAACCAGAAAGCGAAGATCAGGAATTCCAGTCTCTACAATACAAGCTCTTTCTTTTGGCTATTGATTCAAGCCTGCACCTTCATTTGAAAAGATTCTAGCCCTGTGTGACAGAGTGACTGAGCGGTGACGTCACGGCAGAAGCAGGGACGGACAAACACTGACACCAGGCAAGTACTGCAGTTCACGCGGCGTTGCCGTTGTTATTATTTAATAACACAAATAAATCAAAAGTTTAAACAAAAAGAAAACACTGCTCACAGAGCAAAATAAAAAGGTTTTAACAAAACAAATCTCGAACACAAAAATACAAACAAAGGTCAGGCTGGGCAGATTGCCTTCACTGTTCCTATGTTCTTTTAAATCAAGTCTCGCTCTCGCTCTGAACTCCCACAACACACCACCCCGAGCTAGAGAGCTGCAGCCTTTTATATCGTGGCGAGGGGTTTAACTAGCTTGCAAGTAATTATTCCATTACCCCTCGGCCACAATCTGCACGAGTTTATTAATCACTACGTGGATGGGGCTGCCCATCCACGTTACCAAACTAATAACAAAGCGTATGGCTCGCCGTCATATAAACAAAACAACCGGCTTAGCCGTCATAAATACAATACAATACAATAAATAAACAATACAAAATAAACACGGGCGGAGGGACCCGCTCTAAAATAAAATAAACAAAACAATGTACAGGGCTGCTCGCCCTGTTACATATCCCCTTGTGCACGCACACATGGCCCTCGACCACCTCCCCCTCAGTCTTAAAGTCCCGGAAGAGGGAGAAGCAAGGTGTTTCTGGGGGTGGCCATGGTGGAACGTCCTCCACCCCCACTTCTTGGTGGCTAACAGCTCCCTCTTCCGGGGCTTCAGCCACACCATATCCTGCCGCGAAAGTGCGGCTGGGGAACTGGTCTCCTGACCTCCCCCTCCTCTTCATGGCCGGCAGCTCCCCTTCGTGGGGCTCCGACCACCACGATCTCCGGCGCGAAGTGCGGCTGGGGAAGCTGGTCTCCTGACCTCCCCCTCTTCTTCATGGCGGCAGCTCCCCTCCGTGGGGCTCCGACCACCACGATCTCCGGCGCGAAAGTGCGGCTGGGGAGCTGGTCTCCTGACCTCCCCCTTCTTCATGGCGGCAGCTCCCCTCCGTGGGGCTCCGGCCACCCAATTTCTGGCAGCGAAACTGCTGCGGGGAAGCTGGTCTCCTGACCTCCCCCTTCTTTGTGGCCGCCAGTTCCCCTCCGTGGGGCTCCGGCCACCGTGTTTCCTGCCACGGAAATGCGGCTGGGGAGCTGGTCTCCTGACCTCCCCCTTTCTTCATGGCCGGCAGCTCCCCTTCATGGAGCTCCGGCCACAGTGTAGTGACCCGAGGCAAAGCAGAAGCCCGGCGACCCCAGGCGAAGCAGGACCCTCGGCGACCCCAGGCGAAGCAGGATCCCTGGCGACCCCAGGCGGCGGCAGCGGACCCTCGGGAGGCGGCGGCAGCAGCAGCGGACCCTCGGGAGGCGATGGCAGCAGCAGCGGACCCTCGGGAGGCGGCGGCAGCAGCAGCGGACCCTCGGGAGGCGAACTTCGGGAGGAGCCCCTGGCCATAGAGGCGGCAGCGGGAGCTCCACTTCTCCCTCGTACCCTGTACCCTGTGTGGAGCAAAGGCAACCCCAGGCGTCGCGGGCGACAGGCAGCCCAGGCGTCGCGGGCGACAGGCAGCCCCAGGCGTCGCGGGCGACAGGCAGCCCCAGGCGTCGCGGGCGACAGGCAGCCCAGGCGTCGCGGGCGACAGGCAGCCCCAGGCGTCGCGGGCGACAGGCAGCCCCAGGCGTCGCGGGCGACAGGCAGCCCAGGCGTGCGAGGCAAGCATCCTTAGGCGGCGAGGCAAGCATCCTTAGGCGGAGCGAGGCAAGCATCCTTGGGCGGCGAGGCAAGCATCCTTGGGCGGCGAGGCAAGCATCCTTGGGCGGCGAGGCAAGCATCCTTGGGCGGCGAGGCAGGCATCCTTGGGCGGCGAGGCAGGCATCCTTGGGCGGCGAGGCAGGCATCCTTGGGCGGCGAGGCAGGCATCCTTGGGCGGCGAGGCAGGCATCCTTGGGCGGCGAGGCAGGCAGTCAGGACAAGCTGGGGTGCGGGTTTTGGCCCTCTTCTCGGCCTCTGCGGCGGGCGGTTCTTCCCGTGCTTCCCTCAACAGCCTATGCAAGGGCTGCTGAGGACCGCCAGCATCTAGTCCTGGTCCTTCTGGTGGCGGGAGAGGCAGCTCCTGCTCCTCTCCTTGTGGCGGTGGGGAAAGTGATACCAGCAGGCATTCATCCTCTGCTGGTGGGGAAGTGATACCAGCAGGCATTCATCCTCTGCTGGTGGGGAAGTGATACCAGCAGACATTCCTCCTCTGCTGGTGGGGTTGGCGGAGGCAGAGGCAGCTCCTGCTGCTCTGCTCCTGCCGATGGAGGTGGCGGAGGCAGAGGCAGCTCCTGCTGCTCTGCTCCTGCCAGTGGAGGTGGGGCGGCGTGTAGTCTCCTGGCGGCGGAGGTGGGAGCAGCGTGTAGTCTACCCTTGTTTCAGGGGACTGGTGCGGCCCTCCCTCTCTTGTAGGGGACTGGTGCGGCTCCGCCTCGGAAGGGAGACCAGCAGGCATTTTCCCTCTGCTGGTGGACAGGGACCCAGCAGGCATTCTCCCTCTGCTGGTGGACAGGGACCCAGCAGGCATTCACCCTCTGCTGGTGGACAGGGACCCAGCAGGCATTCACCCTCTGCTGGTGGACAGGGACCCAGCAGGCATTCACCCTCTGCTGGTGGACAGGGACCCAGCAGGCATTCACCCTCTGCTGGTGGACAGGAACCCAGCAGACATTCACCCTCTGCTGGTGGAGGAGGCAGAGGCAGCTCCTGCTGCTCTGCTCCTGGCGGTGGAGGTGGCGGAGGCAGAGACAGCTCCTGCTGCTCTGCTCCTGCCGATGGAGGTGGCGGCGGGACCAGCAGGAATTCACCCTCTGCTGGTGGAGGTGGGAGCTGCAAGCAGTCCTCCCATGGCAGTGGAGGTGGAACCAGCAGGAATTCACCCTCTGCTAGTGGAGACTGGGGCTGTGGGCGCTCTACCTTCCCCTTTTGGGCCGTGGGCGCACCGACTCCTCCCTCTTGGGCTGTGGGCGCACCGACTCCTCCCTCTTGGGCTGTGGGCGCACCGACTCCTCCCTCTTGGGCTGTGGGCGCACCGACTCCTCCCTCTTGGGCTGTGGGCGCACCGACTCCTCCCACTCAGGCGTGGGGCGTTCGGGCTCCTCCCACTCAGGCGTAGGGCGTTCGGGCTCCTCCCACTCAGGCGTGGGGCGTTCGGGCTCCTCCCACTCAGGCGTAGGGCGTTCGGGCTCCTCCCACTCAGGCGTGGGACGTTCGGGCTCCTCCCACTCAGGCGTGGGACGTTCGGGCTCCTCCCACTCAGGCGTGGGACGTTCGGGCTCCTCCCACTCAGGTACTGGAGAGGGCAGCGACTGCTCCTCTCCCTCTTGCTCACTGGAAGGCACCCCTCCCATGTCTGCAGCTAGGTACCCCAGCACCACCGCGGCAAGGTCACGAACTGATGCGGGTTGTGCTGTTGCTCCCAGTCCTCCCATCGTTCCCCATCTCGCATCCATGGCGTGTTAATAACCCAGGGGAGGTCACTAGCAAAGTTCCCCTCGGGGTGCACCAGCCAGTCCCATATTTCCGGGACGGTGGGGAACCCGGTGGCAGTGGGGTTAGAGGGGTGGCTACTGATGCTTGGGGTGACAGCTGCTCCTTTCCATGAGCCCACGTATCACGGGCACCCTGCCCGTTGTGGCTGTCCTCCTCCCAGCCCGGCATGCAGGGCGAGTGCTGCCGCTGTTGTTGCTGCTGCTGCTGCTGCTTCCTGCAGCTCTTTCTCCCCATCCTCGCTTTACTGCAGCAACAAAACAACAACAAAAAAACCCTAATGGCAAAACTGGAAAGAAAAACTGCGGTACCCGCTCTGGCCTGAGTCCTGGAGCGCTGTTATCCCTCTTCTGACACCACGTGTGACAGAGTGACTGAGCGGTGGCGTCACGGCAGAAGCAGGGACGGACAAACACTGACACCAGGCAAGTACTGCAGTTCACGCGGCGTTGCCGTTGTTATTATTTAATAACACAAATAAATCAAAAGTTTAAACAAAAGAAAACACTGCTCACAGAGCAAAATAAAAAGGTTTTAACAAAACAAATCTCGAACACAAAAATACAAACAAAGGTCAGGCTGGGCAGATTGCCTTCACTGTTCCTATGTTCTTTTAAATCAAGTCTCGCTCTCGCTCTGAACTCCCACAACACACCACCCCGAGCTAGAGAGCTGCAGCCTTTTTATATCGTGGCGAGGGTTTAACTAGCTTGCAAGTAATTATTCCATTACCCCTCGGCCACAATCTGCACGAGTTTATTAATCACTACGTGGATGGGGCTGCCCATCCACGTTACCAAACAATAACAAAGCGTATGGCGCTCGCCGTCATATAAACAAAACAACCGGCCGCCGTCATAAATACAATACAATACAATAAATAAACAATACAAAATAAACACGGGCGGAGGGGGACCCCGCTCTAAAATAAAATAAACAAAACAATGTACAGGGCTGCTCGCCCTGTTACACCCTGTCACTTGTGAATTCTCCATCATAACTTCAAACAGGCTCGTCTGGCTGTATTATTGAATCTGAATGATTTCTCCTGACCAGTCAATGATAGCTTTGAGCACCAATCAGGCTAGAATGAAGCGTTCATGTTTGTAAAAGCTTGGACGTGATCTAGCCTGACTATTCTTGTCAAACCTAATGGTTTTTCAAATGAGGAATTTTATTCAGGTCTTCTTCGGTTTCTAATGCCAAACTGAGCTAACACACATTCCCTTTGATCCAGGTCAATAAAATCCAGTTAGTAGAAGTACTGATATTACATTTTTATTTTATTTTATTTTGTACATATCTCACAAACACTCATCTCCGCTGCTGCCTGCCTGCCTTCTTTTTTCATTTGTAGCAAATGTACCTTATTTTTCAAGCAAAGCTATCCCTAAATATTAAACTGATACACTATATTGTTATTCTAACTACTGCATGCTGTATGTTGCCTAGACCTGCATAACCTGTATTATTATTATTATTATTTATATTATTATTATTAATAAATAATAATAATAATAATAATAATAATAATAATAATAATAATAATAATAATAATAATAATAATAAATGTAGGGTAACAAAGTCTATATTTCATTTGTATCGTGTACCCCTACTAAACTTTGTTTGCCAATAGTTTGAAACACACAGCTAGTGCATTGAAATAGCGGTCTAATTTTTTGGTTTTTGGTTTAAATCCCTGTTTTTCAAATTAGAAGGTGTAGCGATTTTATTTAGAACACATTCTAAATATATTTCAAATGTGTTCTAACTAAATATATTTCAAATGTGTTTTAATTTTTTGTACACCTATAGCCTGCTATATGATTGCATTCCATTGTAACATGATTTTTAGCCTGTGACACCTGCTGGTGAACAGATGTATTTCAGTATAATTTTTGACATTTCAGTTTCTAGCTACATAGTGCCCTCTAGTGTACTTATGATGACTTAGCATTTCTTAGCAGATGCCCTTATCCAGGGCAACTTACAGTCGTAAACAAAAATAAATTTCAATTATGGAAACAACAAATGATTTACAGCAAGACTAGGGGATGGGGATTTTGTTGCCCATTTTTTCTCACTCAAGCCCCTTACGAAATACCTTGGAATAGATAATCATCTCCTCTTTAAAAATATGCAAAATATCTTAATCAGCAATTAATCTCACAAGTATCACTGTACCCCAAAATAGTCTCCTTTTCTTGGTAAGCAGTAAAACTGGGGATAGGGAGTTTGTTGCTGGATTACTTCAATCAGACTT
Source organism: Acipenser oxyrinchus oxyrinchus (assembly GCA_030684275.1). Lineage (NCBI taxonomy): Eukaryota > Metazoa > Chordata > Actinopteri > Acipenseriformes > Acipenseridae > Acipenser > Acipenser oxyrinchus. The sequence goes on along the minus strand of CM060263.1, from coordinate 20,794,053 downwards.
GTTGTTCACTAAATATCTTGGTGTCCCTGAATAGAAATGGTCTCTCCATAATAAAAATATGCAATAGATTTTAATGAGCAGTCTGTCCCACAAGTACTGTGGCACACTAAATATGACCCACTTACTACCAATGCGGAGTGACTGGGTATGACCTTGTCTCTATCTTACCATCAAAAATAGGTTTCTGGATAAGGACTGCCAAGGACAACACTACATTGAATATTGTACCAATCTTGGCAGAGTCACCATTCAGGAAAACTGTTTTCTGGATAAAATAGAGAACAAATGCTCCAGCCAGTCATTCCGCATTGTTAGTAAATTAACTTGTGAAACAGATTGCTCATTGAAATCCTAAGCATATTTTTAAAGAGGAGACTATCTATTCCGGGATACCAAGATATTTAGTAAAGGCTCAGAGTGAGGAAAAACTGGCAATAAAATCACCACCCCCAGTCTTGCTGTAAATAATTGGTTGTTTCCATAATTTGTGTCGATACTGTATATACAGTACACCCTCGCTACAACGCCCTTCATTATAACCAGGGTCGGCGTAACCATATAGGCAGAACAGGCTGCCGCCTAGGGCGGCAAATTGAAGGGGGCGGCAAAAAACGGTACATAATTACATTTTATACTTCACATTTCTTTAGTCGTAAAATGTTCAACATGTTAGATCACTATTTCTTGTTCTGCAAAACTTATTGCTGGTGTTACGGAACCATATCATGAGCAGCGGTGTAGTCCTGAATCTGGAAGTATGGGAACGCTGGGTGGGCGGGGTAATCATGCCGGTGGGGTGTCACGCGAAATCTGGTCTCCCCTGGGAACAGGCTTGTGGTTGTTGAGCCCGTTGCTAAGCAAAGGACGCATTGAAGTTTCTCACGTATTCAAATGGGGAGGGCATTATTGGATTTCATTTAATTACCCTGACAGTAATTCTTATAAAAGGACATTGCTAATACAGGATAATTGAAACGTTTTACCGATTTTATATCTCTGAAATTCTATATATGTGGGGAAGGCGTGTTTTGTGACTGCTTTAGACAGCCACAATATAATTGGCTAATTGTTTCATTGTTTTATTGAGCCAGGATCAGAATCACCTGACTCTAATTCAATTAGCAGGTAATTAGCAGGCAGGTATATAAGCAGCTCAAATGGTTGGTCAGGGTCTGTGTTAAGGCTAAGGCTTGAGAAGAGACCTGTGTGGTCAGACCTGAAAAGGTACTGCATGGGTGGAACAGGACAGATTTCAAACTGTAAAGAAATAGCATTGCCTAAGGTAAGCAATGAATGTTTTCTTGCTGGAAGGCTGAGACTTTTTATTGAAAATTGGAGAAAACACATCTGATGTTCAAGTTTTAGACACTGTGACTCATTTACATGTGGAAATTGAAAGTAGTTTGCCTTTACCTAACCCTTCAGTTCCTAATAATTTCTCTTCGGATAAAGGTAATTTTGATGCGCTGATGAGTTTACCTTCAGATGCTAAACTGGATTTACAGTGGTGGCTTGACAATGTTGAAAATTCATCGGGCCCAATTCGTAGAGCAGCTCCCACAATAACTCTTTACTCAGATGCATCCCTTATTGGTTGGAGTGGGGTAAGAGACAATGTCTCAATGAGAGGTAATTGGTCAGAAATAGAGGCTTCTGACTTTATAAATTGACTGGAATTGCGAGCAGCATTATATGCTCTGAAATCTCTTTGTAGGAATATTTGTCATGCACACATTTTAATTAAAGTGGACAATATGACAGCTGTTGCATATATTAATGCTATGGTGGGGCTCAAAGTCTCCTGCTTGTAATCAATTGGCTCAAGAAATTTGGAGATGGGTTATGGACACAAAAAACTGGATTAGAGCCACATATTTACCAGGTACTCTAAACATAGTTGCAGACAAGGAATCACGTATTATAAGGCAATCTGCAGAGTGGCAGCTGTGTCTAGACATTTTTACTGATCTCGCTGCTATTTCGGGTATTCTGAGATTGATCTCTTTGCTACTAGGATTAGCAAGTTTTTTTGAGATGAAGTAAGTGAGCACATTTTTACCTGGACCAAAAAGCTTTGAAAGCTGTCCTGTTAGTATTTAAGGTGCTTCACTGTTCACTTAAGCTTGTACACTATTGGAAAAAGTTCTCAATTTTGTTTCATTTGCTCAATTTTTTCTTTGGTCTGAGAATCAATTGCTTTGGTACAGCGAACAGCAAAGTCAGCTAGAGTTTCTTTTTTTTCATCACATTTTTGTATTGCAGAAAATGCTTCTGGAGCAGCTATGCTTAATTCTGCAATGGGTGCTGTTCGGGATCTACACCCACTTTTTGAATGGCTTTTCTCATTGAGACAGACTGATGAAGAGCCTTCTGGTAACATTGAATAACTCCACTGATGGTTTTCACTGCAGAAAGAACTACGCAAAACAATAAATTGTATGCAGACTGCAAGGATTTTCCTATATTTTATTGTACAAAGTGGTTACAAATAACTATTTTTAATACGACTTTCCAGCATTATCACTGCTTCTTCAGACAACCCTTTTTGTGTCGAATCTATTCACTCATCAGATTGGGTAGCTGGAATTACCAATGGAACAAGAAAAATAATAAATACATGTGTGACGAGGTAAAGCGATCTTATGCTAAAATTCAACCTCCCAACCACCAGGGGGCTGTGAGCCAACCTTGAGGCTTTCAACAGAGAGGGCGTGAAGTGGAAGTTCCGGCTTTTGGGCGGAAGTCCCAAAAGAGCGGTCACCATCTTTGTTGGGGGCAGCAATAGGAGAATGTGCTGGAAAACTCCAGAATCAGCAGGCAATTTAAATATCAATCGCTGATTGGTGTTCTGCTGATGGGGGGGTGTTCCAAGTCACATAAAAGGGCTCTGGTTGCAACACTCGGGGTTGGTTCATGGGAACGCGTAGGACCTGCATAAAAAGGGAATTAATAAGAATACCAGCAGAGGTGAAATCTTTTCTTCACAGAGCCCAGAGACCTGGCATGAGGAAAAGGATCCGGAAGCCAGACGAGGGGCCTAAAGAAGGAGATTATCGGAAGACCTCTGGCTGTTTAATTTAGTTTATATTTCCCTTATTGCTTGTTTGTTTAAATTTCAGTTTTGTTTGTTTTCTTTTTTTTCTTAAAATAATAAACCTGGAACTATCTCCACGGAGGAGTAGAAATGGGACTCTGCTTGTTTTTTTTTGACGGCCATCCTGTGACACATGGTGTCTTCGTGGGAATTAGAATCCAAAATGGACCCGAGGACCATCCTACAGCTGTTCAAGGAGCAGGCACAGCAGCAGCAGGAGCGTGAAGCCAGATGCTCAGAGCAGTTGGCTAACTTCCTAGTGAGTCTGGTAAAACAGATGACAGCGTCCTCAGCCTCGGCGGAAGCAGCAACCCAATGTCCCAGCCGAAACTACAGAAGATGACAGCAGAGGATGACCCAGAGGCATTCCTCATGACCTTTGAGCGTGTGGCCGAAGCAGCACAATGGCCCATCACCACCTGGGCTACTAAACTGGCCCCCTGTCTCACAGGAGAGGCACAGGCGGCCTATCGGACCATGTCAAGCCAGGATGCCCTGGATTATTCTAAAATCAAGACAGCCATCCTCCAACGGCTGGGCATCACGGAGGAGACATTTCGGCGTCGCTTCCGCACCTATCAAAGACCAGAGGGGACGCGACTGCGGGCAGCCGGATCTTATATATGGGATCAGTGCTCCCGCTGGCTGCGTCCTGAAGAGAGGACTGCCAAGGAGGTGGCAGAACTGGTGGCGGTGGAACAATTCACAGCTATTCTTAGAGAAGGAAACAAAGAATGGGTCCGCCGTCACCACCCCACCACCCTGGACCATCTCCTTGGTGGAGGCCTATGAGGATGCTGCCCCGACATCACTAAGACCTCCTGCTGAAAAGCTAACTTTGCAGTCTGCTCCCAGAACAGCCACTTGGACCAACCATTCCAACAAACGAGGTAAGCCAAGAGGGCCCAGCTCGCCTCCCAAACAATGGAGAGCACAGCTGGCGCCCTGGTGGGCAACAGAGAAAAACCTTAACCCGTTAGATTATGACCAACGGGACAAAGCTCTAGATACTCCCTCTCATTCACAGCCCTCTGAGCCCCAGTGTTACCGCTGTAATACTCCAGGTCATTTAGTACGTGACTGTACAGTGATGGAGGTGGACAGCGCGGTCAAGACCTGGGCCCCCACAGCAGGTAAGGGAACTGGGGTAGGTTGGGAGGGCCCTTATTGCCTTAATGTACAGGTCGGGAAAAAGAGAACCTACGCTTTAGTGGACTCTGGGTGCGCACAAATGCTTATTCGGCATGAAGTCTTGAAGGGTGTGACCTGGGAGCCAGTGGACAAAGTGGCCATCTCTTGTATTCACGGGGAAACTAGGTTACACCCAACAACTAAAGTTAGGATCACAGCAGGTGGTCACACAGCCCACGTTAAAGTGGCTGTGGCAAAAGCGTTGCCGCATCCTGTGTTGTTGGGAAGAGATTGGCCCTTCTTTAACTCAGTTTTGAGTAAGGAAGTGGCTACAGTATCAACCCAATTGCATGGTAAGGAGAGGGAGGAAGTAATTCGTGACATCTTTCCCTCCAAGTCGACCTGTTTAATACCGGTTTCGCCCTCGAAAAACACGCTGTGAGCATTGGGCGGAACACTATGAAGGTACATTAATGCAAGTGGGGGGGGGAACTGAGGGGCTGGTAAGCCAATGTGCCAAACGACCGAGTAAAGGGATTGCCATTCAGTGTGACCTTGGGGGTGGAGTTACTAGTCATGGAGGAACGATAGAATCTACTCCCCCTCTCAATGTACCTGAATTGTGGAGTAGATATATTGATTTGGCTTGGGAACAACAGAATGATCCCTCTCTAAAATATGCCCGAGAACAAGTCAGGTCCATTGAGGGGAAGGATTTAAATGACAATCGAGCTGAGACATTTCCTCACTTTGTGATGGCTGGGCACTTACTCTACCGAGTATCCCGGTCGCCGCACAGGAGAGCGTATTACCCAGTTAGTGGTTCCTGGACCTTTTCGAGCCGAAGTCATGCGATTAGCGCATGACTTACCTTTTTCCTGCCATCTAGCGGTCGAAATGACTCAGGAGCACATCCTGGCACGGTTTTATTGGCCAGGGCTCCACGCACAGGTGAAGAGATTTGTTTCAGCATGTCCAGATTGTCAACTAGCAGCCCTGAGGCGAGTTCGCCCCACCCCTTTGGTCCCACTACCAATCATTTCTATGCCGTTTGAGCGCATTGGTGTAGATTTGGTGGGCCCTCTGGAAGGAAGTGACACTGGGTACCGGTACATTTTAGTGGTGGTAGATTACGCTACCAGATACCCAGAGGCTATTCCGTTATGCACTATGCACTTCAGGACTATAGCTGAAGAATTGGCTAAGATTTTCTTGAGGGTAGGAATCCCTAAAGAAATCCTGACTGATCGGGGCACTAGTTTCATGTCAGACTGCATACAGCAGCTCTGTAAATTGCTCAAAATTCACTCTATCAAGACCTCTGTTTTTCATCCTCAGACGGATGGGCTGGTGGAGCGGTTTAATCAGACCCTGAAGCAGATGCTACGCTGGTTTGTAGATCAAGAAAAAAGAAATTGGGCTAAGCTTCTTCCTTATCTTCTTTTTGCGGTTCGAGAGGTTCCCCAGTCCTCAACGGGTTTCTCCCCATTTGAGCTACTGTACGGTCGTCAACCAAGGGGAATCCTTGACCTCATAAGAGAAGGTTGGGAAGAATCATCAAACTCTTCCAAAAATGTAGTTAAGTATGTGTTACAATTACGAGACCGCCTGGGGTTGATCGGTCAATTGGCACAAGAAAATCTCAAACGGCGCAGCAGAAACAAGAACAAAATTACAATAAAAATGCTAGAATTCAAACTTTTCGGCCTGGAGACTAGGTGTTATTTTTGCTCCCAACATCGGAATCGAAGCTGTTTGCTAAATGGCAGGGTCCATTTGAGGTAATTCAAGCAATTGGACCAGTTAATTACGAAATCCGGCAGCCTGGGCGCCACAAAGAACACCAAATTTATCATATTAATTTAATCAAACCCTACTCAGAAAGAGAAGTCCTATTTATTTCCTCAGAAAATACTGAGGAGGACTTTGGACCCTATGTTGAGCAACTAGAGGCCGCCGTTATTCAGATGGGAGAGCAATTAAACCCTAATCAGCAACAAGAATTAAAACTCCTCATTCAACAGTTTGATGACGTGTTTTCTAAGGTGCCCGGTAGAACACATGTAATTAAACATGCTGTCATTACGCCTCCAGGTGCCAGGGTCAGACTGTGAGCCTACCGAATCCCAGAGAGCCAGAGGGAGGCCATAAAGGCAGAAGTGGAGAGTATGCTTAAGCTCGGGGTAATTGAACCTTCACGGAGTGAATGGTGCAGCCCAATTGTGCCAGTTAAAAAACCTGATGGCACTCTGAGGTTGTGCGTTGACTTCCGGAGGGTTAATGCTATTTCGAAGTTTGATGCATATCCCATGCCACGGGTCGGGGAACGGTTGGGACAGGCTCGCTTTATCTCAACTCTGGACTTAACAAAGGGGTACTGGCAGATTCCGTTGACCGAGGAGTCTAAAGAAAAGACGGCATTCGTTACCCCCGAGGGTCTTTTCCAATTTCGCACTATGCCGTTTGGTCTTCACGGTGCCCCCGCAACCTTTCAGAGATTGATGGACAGGGTGTTGTCCCCACATCGATTGTATGCTGCGGCATATGTCGATGATGTAGTGATTTACAGTTCTACCTGGAAAGAACATATTGATAGGTTAAAAGCCGTTCTACAATCTCTGAGAGAAGCGGGGCTTACTGCAAACATGGCGAAGTGTGTCTTTGGAAAGGAAGAGACAAAATATTTAGGATTCATCATGGGCAAAGGTAAAATCAAGCCGCTTGTGTCTAAAGTCCAGGCTTTATTGGACAGATCAGCTCCTAACACCAAAGCCCAGGTAAGATCACTGATGGGTCTGGCTGGATACTACCGCAGATTTATAAGAGATTTTTCCACCACAGCCGCACCTCTCACTGACTTACTGAAAAAGAATGCTCCAAACAAAGTCAAATGGAGTGCAGAGTGCCAGAGTGCCTTCCAATCTATTAAAACAAGTCTCACTCAGGCTCCAGCACTTATTACATCGGATTTTAGCAAGGAATTCATCCTTCAAACCGATGCTTCGGAGGCAGGTTTGGGGGCTGTTTTGTCTCAGGAGAAAGAGGGGATAGAACATCCGATTCTGTTTATTAGCCGCAAACTACAGCCTAGGGAGACCAGATACTCTGTAACAGAGAAAGAGTGCTTGGCAATAAAATGGGCAGTAGAATCATTAAAATATGATCTCCTGGGACGTCACTTTACACTCGTCACAGATCACTTCCCGCTAAAGTGGTTGGATACAATGAAGGACAAGAATGCCAGGGTAACGCGGTGGTACCTGGCATTACAGCCTTTCTCCTTTGATGTTAAATATCGACCGGGTAAGTTACACCAAAATGCAGACTATTTTTCCCGGGAGGGTGGTCAATTGGGGCGGTTAGGTGAATCCGAGTGTTCCTTCGGCTCCACTCTAAGGGGGGGAGTATGTGACGAGGTAAAGCGATCTTATGCAAAAATTCAACCTCCCAACCACCAGGGGGCTGTGAGCCAACCTTGAGGCTTTCAACAGAGAGTGCGTGACGTGGAAGTTCCGGCTTTTGGGCGGAAGTCCCAAAAGAGCGATCGCCATCTTTGTTGGGGGCAGCAATAGGAGAATGTGCTGGAAAACTCCAGAATCAGCAGACAATATAAATATCAATCGCTGATTGGTGTTCCGCTGATTGGGGGGTGTTCCAAGTCACATAAAAGGGCTCTGGTTGGAACACTCGGGGTTGGTTCATGGGAACGCGTAGGACCTGCATAAAAAGGGAATTAATAAGAATACCAGCAGAGGTGAATCTTTTCTTCACAGAGCCCAGAGACCTGGCATGAGGAAAAGGATCCGGAAGCCAGACGAGGGGCCTATAGAAGGAGATCATCGGAATACCTCTGGCTGTTTAATTTAGTTTATATTTCCCTTATTGCTTGTTTGTTTAAATTTCAGTTTTGTTTGTTATCATTTTTTTTTAAAATAATAAACCTGGAACTATCTCCACGGAGGAGTAGAAACGGGACTCTGCTTGTTTTTTTTTTGACGGCCATCCTGTGACAACATGATTTAAGGTATTTTCTTTTTAATATGTAAAATTAAATATATAATATGTATGCCCAATGGGGTGTCCATACACATTCAATATACAAACGTCTAGGGGCATTGTGGCATGAGGTAAAAAACAGTGTCTTCAACTCCTGAGGGCTTCGTATATTGAATATATACAGAGCCTTATTGCATTTCTAATCCATGTCAAACAGTGGACTTGGTAAAAAAGTAGAAATGATTTCCAAGATGTGAGAATATCCTAGCTATCTGCATATGCCAAATATATGGGTGCTCGACCAATCTCATTGCTTGTTTCAGGTTCCATAGCCACAGCTGGATTATAAATATAAATACAGTATATAACATATATCCTTACTACTTACTCTCTTCTCACTCTGTCTTTCTCTAGGCTTTGACTTGGTCTTCTTTGCCTTACACTTCTTTTTCATCTCCACTTCATCTGATGAATCTGAAGATGTGGATGAAGACTCTTTGCTATCCTCTGACTCATCAGAAGATGTCCTGATGCTAGTTGTTTCCATTTTATTTGTAGGTGAACCTGTAAAAGCAATGAAAAAAATTGTAAATGTATTTTTCCTGTTATTGACATATATTTTACACTGAGATACAGGTTATAGTACAAAACCATACTGTGCTTTTTGGTTGAAATTTTAGTTTAGCTCAATAGAATCTACCACTAGACTTTCAAAACTTACCAATTTATGATTAATTTAAGTCTATGGAGTTGTAAAAATAAGTATTCACACCCTGTGTCTTAAATTAGTCAACTGACTAGAAATCTTAACTACCACTGATAGTTCAATAAACTTAGAAGATATATCATTGTCAAATATAGTTTAACAAACAATATGAATTATACTTAATACATTAGTGAATAACAGGAAATATTGCAAAATTAAAGTTTCACATAAACATACCTGGACCACTCTTATTAAGCTGCATCTGCAGAAACTTCTTGTCAGCTCTCAAGTCCTTAATGGTGTTTTCCATAATTTTAACCTTACTTCTTTCTACCTGGAGTTCTGCACTTCGATATCTCCCAGGAAGCAGTAGGAGATACCATAGTGGTCTCTGCAAAACATTCCAGAACAATTATTTAACCGGTGAAAGAAATTTTATTACCATATAAAAGTAGGGATAAGATTGTGATTTTGTTACAGAAAATGGTCATTTTTAATCTCCAACCTATAGTTTTTAATAAACTTTTTTGTATGTTCTTGTTATGTCTTCTGATCGGACACAAGGACAACACAGCTGTTGTGTTAGTAGGTACATAAAAAAATAATCAGAGTAAATGATGCAACAATCTTAAGCTTAAAATTGAAAATGCATTTCTAGAAACATGCTAGCTTTTAAATATATACTTATGTAGCAGGGAAGTTGAAAGCCCTGCTCTTGAAATGTATTATTTGTTTATTTTTAGAACAGGGTCTCACCCTCCGCCCCTGTGCAGGTTATTGTTTTGTATTTGTTTGTTTTATGATTTATTATTGTATTTGTATATGACGACGAAGCACCGTGTGTTTTTGTTATTGTTTTTGTATTTATTTAGAAATGTATACGGGACGGCGAAACGCAGCAGGTTGCTATTGTATTGTTTAGTAGCGTGGATGGGTAGCCCCGTCCACAGTAATTTTAAAAACTTGTGCGGATTGTGGCCGAGGGATAATCGAATAATTGCCAACTAGTTAAACCCCTCGGCCACGGTATAAAAAGCCTGCAGCTCTCCATGTTCAGGGTGGGTGTTAGGTGCGAGAGAGAGAGAGAAACAAAACAAAACTTTAAAAAACGTATAGGATCAGTGAAGGCTACTGCCCAGCCTGACCTGTATTGTTTAGTATTTTGTGTTTGTGATTATTTTGTTTAACTGTTTTATTTTCGCTCTGTGAGCAAGTGTTTTCTGTTTAAACCTTTTTATTTATTTTTGTATAAATAAAACGGCGCAAGCGCCTTTAACTGCAGTACTGGTGTCAGTTTTTCGGTTCCTGCATTTGACCTGACGTCCACCCTGTCACACGTGGTGTCCTACATGGGATCGCAGCGCCTCCGGGACTCAGGTCAGAGTAGGGTACTGCAGATTTTTTTTCTTTTTTTTTTTTTTAAAGTACCCAGGAGTTGATGGCTGCTAGGTCCAATACATTGTAAAACACCTGAACAGACCACCGTCGGGAGCCAGCTTTCACAGAATACTTCCATGTCATCTGATCCAAAACATCAACTCCATATTTTGTTGCGTTGTAAAACTCCACAGTCTCTGGTATTTATTTTCACTAGTCTCTATGCTAATTGACAGACCAAAGCAGCGCAGCTGGCAAGCAGGTGCCAGCCTTCAAAAGGTTGATTGAAAACAATAGACTGTTAGTCGTTCACTCAGACAGAGAGTAGAGACTAATGATTACCGCTAAACACATTGCGGACTGGTAAATAAAAATAAAGTAGAATAACGTTCTGTATAATCAAAATGCAATTGTTTTTTGAGTTGCCATCAATGTAACTGCTCCCGGGGCTTTTAGGTATAATGTAATATATCTTCTTTATTTCTGCACTAAAGTGTTTCATGCTTTGTGAGAATATTTAATACATACGGACAGAAAGGTACATGAACTCACGGCCCCATATGTGTTACACGATTGGAGAAAATTACATTTTAAAACCAAAAACCGCCAAAATGACTGCCGCGGGGCTTCTAGTGTTAAATAAATATGTATTTAATTAAAGAAGAAAATACTGCTTTAACAAGTAAAACCTTGTAACAGGGCGGTAGTAAGCCCTGCTGATTAAATGTATTTGTTTATTTTTAGAACTGGGTTTCCCCCTCCGCCCCTGTGTAGTGTGTTATTTTGTATTTGTTTTGTATTGTGATTTAGTTATTGTATTTATATGACGGCGAAGCACCGCGTGTTTTGTTATTGTTTATTTGTATTTATTTAAAAATGTATTTACGGCGTAGACGTGTTTGTTTTAAAAAAAACCTTGTGGGAATGCGTGACTGTCAGCTGGTGATTATTGAATTAGCTGGCAGTCACGCATAGTAATGCTACCTGTGCAGACTGCGGCCGAGGGGTAATGAGAGAATTGATAGCCAGTTAACCCCTCGGCCAGGATATAAAAGACCTGCTGTTTTAGCTGCAGGGTGTGGGTGTATGAGGAGTGAGAGTGGAGAGAGCGAGGAGAGAGAAAACCAACTATAAAATATACAGGAACAGTGACAGTGACTGCCCAGCCTGACCTGTATTTATATTTTGTGTTTGTGATTTGTTTTATTTAAAATATTTAGTTTCGCTCTGTGAGCACGTTTATTTTTGTTTAAACCTTTTATTTATTTTTGTATTTGAATAAACGGCGCTCCGTGTCTTTATTATTTAAAACTGCAGACTTGGTGTCAGTATTTTTACTTCCTGCATCTGGCCGGACGTCACCGCCCAGCAATCCTGTCACAAACCTTTTTTCTTCTTTGGTGATTTTTCTTTAAATGGTGACACTGGCTTCGGTTTTGACACCTCCATGTCTTCTGAAAGCATGGGTTGAAGTTTCTTTATAGTTCTGTTTGATTTCCTTCTGACATTTTTCCTGTGCAATAAAAAGTTAACTACTAGAAGTTGAAATCTGAGATAGTAAGTTGACGTTTTATTTAATTTTTTTATTAAAATTTTTTTTAGTGGTGGAAATGGGACTCCATGGTCTTCAGGTATGGTAAGGAACTGTTTATTAAATTAATTTTGTAAATACTGTACTTACCAACGTATTTTTAGGCTCCACTCGTTCCTCACACTCATTCAGTGTATGGTAAACCATTTCTGAGATTACAGTCTTCTGATTCATCATGAAGTAACATAAAAGCCCGGGGACACACCAGCGTGTCGCGTCGCTTCCTTTGACGCACGGTTAGCCTGCGACACACCAGCGTGTCGCGTCGCTTCTCTTCTATTTTGACGCACGGTTAGCCCGGGACACACCAGCGTGTCACGTCGCTTCTCTTCTATTTTGACGCACTGTTAGCCCAGGACACACCAGCGTGTCGCGTCGCTTCCTTTGACGAACGGTTAGCCCGGGACACACCAGCGTGTCAAATCGCTTCTCTTCTATTTTGACGCACGGTTAGCCCGGGACACACCAGCGTGTCGCGTCGCTTCCTTTGACGCACGGTTAGCCCGGGACACACCAGCGTGTCGCGTTGCTTCTCTTCTATTTTGATGCACGGTTTGCCCGGGACACACCAGCGTGTCGCGTCGCTTCTCTTCTATTTTGACGCACGGTTAGCCCAGGACACACCAGCGTGTCGCGTCGCTTCTCTTCTATTTTGATTCACGGTTAGCCCGGGACACACCAGCATGTCGCGTCGCTTCTCTTCTATTTTGACGCACGGTTAGCCCGGGACACACCAGCGTGTCGCATCGCTTCCTTTGACGCACGGTTAACCCGGGACGCACCAGCGTGTCGCGTCGTTTCTCTTCTATTTTGATGCACGGTTAGCCTGGGACACACCAGCATGTCGCGTCGCTTCTCTTCTATTTTGACGCACGGTTAGCCTGGGACACACCAGCATGTCGCGTCGCTTCCTTTGACGCACGGTTAGCCCGGGACACACCAGCGTGTCGCCTCGCTTCACTTCTATTTTGACGCACGGTTAGCCCGGGACACACCAGCGTGTCGCGTCGCTTCTCTTCTATTTTGACGCACGGTTAGCCTGGGACACACCAGCATGTCGCGTCGCTTCCTTTGACGCACGGTTAACCCGGGACACACCAGCGTGTCGCGTCGCTTCTCTTCTATTTTGACGCACGGTTAGCCAGGACACACCAGCGTGTCGCGTCGTTTCTCTTCTATTTTGATGCGGTTAGCCTGCGACACACCAGCGTGTCGCGTCGCTTCCTTTGACGCCGCGGTTAGCCGGGACACACCAGCGTGTCGCGTCGCTTCTCTTCTATTTTGATGCACGGTTAGCCCGGGACACACCAGCGTGTCGCGTCGCTTCCCTTCTATTTTGATGCACGGTTAGCCCGGGACACACCAGCATGTCGCGTCGCTTCTCTTCTATTTTGACGCATGGTTAGCCTGGGACACACCAGGATGTCGCGTCGCTTCCTTTGACGCACGGTTAGCCCGGGACACACCAGCGTGTCGCCTTGCTTCACTTCTATTTTGGCCTTGCGGTTAGCCGGGACACACCAGCGTGTCGCGTCGCTTCTCTTCTATTTTGACGCACGGTTAGCCTGGGACACACCAGCGTGTCGCGTCGCTTCCTTTGACGCACGGTTAACCCGGGACACACCAGCGTGTCGCGTCGCTTCTCTTCTATTTTGACGCACGGTTAGCCCAGGACACACCAGCGTGTCGCGTCGTTTCTCTTCTATTTTGATGCACGGTTAGCCTGGGACACACCAGCGTGTCGCGTCGCTTCCTTTGACGCACGGTTAGCCCGGGACACACCAGCGTGTCGCGTCGCTTCTCTTCTGTTTTGGCCTTGCGGTTAGCCGGGACACACCAGCGTGTCGCGTCGCTTCTCTTCTATTTTGGCCGCGGTTAGCCGGGACACACCAGCGTGTCGCGTCGCTTCTCTTTTGACGCCGCGGTTAGCCCTGGACACACCAGCGTGTCGCGTCGCTTCTCTTCTATTTTGGCCACGGTTAGCCGGGACACACCAGCGTGTCGCGTCGCTTCTCTTTTGACGAACGGTTAGCCGGGACACACCAGCGTGTCGCGTCGCTTCTCTTCTATTTTGCGCGCGGTTAGCCGGGACACACCAGCGTGTCGCGTCGCTTCTCTTCTATTTTGACGCACGGTTAGCCGGGACACACCAGCGTGTCGCGTCGCTTCTCTTCTATTTTGATGCACGGTTAGCCGGGACACACCAGCGTGTCGCGTCGCTTCTCTTCTATTTTGACGCACGGTTAGCCCGGGACACACCAGCGTGTCGCGTCGCTTCTCTTTGACGCACGGTTAGCCGGGACACACCAGCGTGTCGGCGTCGCTTCTTTTTGACGCACGGTTAGCCTGGGACACACCAGCGTGTCGCGTCGCTTCTCTTCTGGCCACGGTTAGCCGGGACACACCAGCGTGTCGCGTCGCTTCTCTTCTATTTTGGCGCGCGGTTAGCCGGGACACACCAGCGTGTCGCGTCGCTTCTCTTCTATTTTGGCCGCGGTTAGCCGGGACACACCAGCGTGTCGCGTCGCTTCTCTTCTATTTTGGCCGCGGTTAGCCGGGACACACCAGCGTGTCGCGTCGCTTCTCTTCTATTTTGATGCGCGGTTAGCCGGGACACACCAGCGTGTCGCGTCGCTTCTCTTCTATTTTGGCCGCGGTTAGCCGGGACACACCAGCGTGTCGCGTCGCTTCTCTTCTTGACGCGCGGTTAGCCGGGACACACCAGCGTGTCGCGTCGCTTCTCTTCTATTTTGGCGCGCGGTTAGCCGGGACACACCAGCGTGTCGCGTCGCTTCTCTTCTATTTTGGCCGCGGTTAGCCGGGACACACCAGCGTGTCGCGTCGCTTCTCTTCTATTTTGGCGCGCGGTTAGCCGGGACACACCAGCGTGTCGCGTCGCTTCTCTTCTATTTTGGCGCGCGGTTAGCCGGGACACACCAGCGTGTCGCGTCGCTTCTCTTCTATTTTGCCGCGGTTAGCCGGGACACACCAGCGTGTCGCGTCGCTTCTCTTCTATTTTGGCGCGCGGTTAGCCGGGACACACCAGCGTGTCGGCGTCGCTTCTTTTTGGCCGCGGTTAGCCGGGACACACCAGCGTGTCGCGTCGCTTCTCTCTTTGGCGCGCGGTTAGCCGGGACACACCAGCGTGTCGCGTCGCTTCTCTTCTATTTTGACGCGGTTAGCCGGGACACACCAGCGTGTCGCGTCGCTTCTCTTCTATTTTGGCCGCGGTTAGCCGGGACACACCAGCGTGTCGCGTCGCTTCTCTTTTGGCGCACGGTTAGCCGGGACACACCAGCGTGTCGCGTCGCTTCTCTTTTGACGCACGGTTAGCCGGGACACACCAGCGTGTCGCGTCGCTTCTCTTCTATTTTGACGCACGGTTAGCCGGGACACACCAGCGTGTCGCGTCGCTTCTCTTCTATTTTGGCGCACGGTTAGCCGGGACACACCAGCGTGTCGCGTCGCTTCTCTTCTATTTTGACGCGGTTAGCCGGGACACACCAGCGTGTCGCGTCGCTTCTCTTCTATTTTGGCGCGCGGTTAGCCGGGACACACCAGCGTGTCGCGTCGCTTCTCTTCTATTTTGGCGCACGGTTAGCCGGGACACACCAGCGTGTCGCGTCGCTTCTCTTCTTGGCGCACGGTTAGCCGGGACACACCAGCGTGTCGCGTCGCTTCTCTTCTATTTTGACGCGACGGTTAGCCGGGACACACCAGCGTGTCGCGTCGCTTCTTTTTGGCGCACGGTTAGCCGGGACACACCAGCGTGTCGCGTCGCTTCTCATTTTGGCGCGCGGTTAGCCGGGACACACCAGCGTGTCGCGTCGCTTCTCTTCTATTTTGGCGCGCGGTTAGCCGGGACACACCAGCGTGTCGCGTCGCTTCTCTTCTATTTTGGCGCACGGTTAGCCCGGGACACACCAGCGTGTCGCGTCGCTTCTCTTCTATTTTGACGCGCGGTTAGCCGGGACACACCAGCGTGTCGCGTCGCTTCTCTATTTTGACGCGGTTAGCCGGGACACACCAGCGTGTCGCTCGCTTCTCTTCTATTTTGGCCGCGGTTAGCCCGGGACACACCAGCGTGTCGCGTCGCTTCTCTTCTATTTTGACGCACGGTTAGCCCGGGACACACCAGCGTGTCGCGTCGCTTCTCTATTTTGACGCACGGTTAGCCGGGACACACCAGCGTGTCGCGTCGCTTCTCTTCTATTTTGACGCACGGTTAGCCGGGACACACCAGCGTGTCGCGTCGCTTCTCTTCTATTTTGACGCACGGTTAGCCGGGACACACCAGCGTGTCGCGTCGCTTCTCTTCTATTTGGCGCACGGTTAGCCGGGACACACCAGCGTGTCGCGTCGCTTCTCTTCTATTTTGACGCGCGGTTAGCCGGGACACACCAGCGTGTCGCGTCGCTTCTCTTCTATTTTGGCGCGCGGTTAGCCGGGACACACCAGCGTGTCGCGTCGCTTCTCTTTTGACGCGCGGTTAGCCGGGACACACCAGCGTGTCGCGTCGCTTCTCTTTTGGCGCACGGTTAGCCGGGACACACCAGCGTGTCGCGTCGCTTCTCTTCTATTTTGGCGCACGGTTAGCCGGGACACACCAGCGTGTCGCGTCGCTTCTCTTCTATTTTGACGCACGGTTAGCCGGGACACACCAGCGTGTCGCGTCGCTTCTCTTCTATTTTGGCGCACGGTTAGCCGGGACACACCAGCGTGTCGCGTCGCTTCTCTTCTATTTTGGCCACGGTTAGCCGGGACACACCAGCGTGTCGCGTCGCTTCTCTTTGGCCGCACGGTTAGCCGGGACACACCAGCGTGTCGCGTCGCTTCTCTTCTATTTTGACGCACGGTTAGCCGGGACACACCAGCGTGTCGCGTCGCTTCTCTTCTATTTTGGCGCACGGTTAGCCGGGACACACCAGCGTGTCGCGTCGCTTCTCTTCTATTTTGGCGCACGGTTAGCCGGGACACACCAGCGTGTCGCGTCGCTTCTCTTCTATTTTGGCGCGCGGTTAGCCGGGACACACCAGCGTGTCGCGTCGCTTCTCTTCTATTTTGGCGCACGGTTAGCCGGGACACACCAGCGTGTCGCGTCGCTTCTCTTCTATTTTGACGCACGGTTAGCCGGGACACACCAGCGTGTCGCGTCGCTTCTCTTCTATTTTGACGCACGGTTAGCCGGGACACACCAGCGTGTCGCGTCGCTTCTCTTCTATTTTGGCGCACGGTTAGCCGGGACACACCAGCGTGTCGCGTCGCTTCTTTTTGGCGCACGGTTAGCCGGGACACACCAGCGTGTCGCGTCGCTTCTCTTCTGACGCCGCGGTTAGCCGGGACACACCAGCGTGTCGCGTCGCTTCTCTTCTATTTTGGCGCACGGTTAGCCGGGACACACCAGCGTGTCGCGTCGCTTCTCTTCTATTTTGGCGCACGGTTAGCCGGGACACACCAGCGTGTCGCGTCGCTTCTCTTCTATTTTGGCCGCGGTTAGCCGGGACACACCAGCGTGTCGCGTCGCTTCTCTTCTATTTTGACGCACGGTTAGCCGGGACACACCAGCGTGTCGCGTCGCTTCTCTTCTATTTTGACGCACGGTTAGCCGGGACACACCAGCGTGTCGCGTCGCTTCTCTTCTATTTTGGCCGCGGTTAGCCGGGACACACCAGCGTGTCGCGTCGCTTCTCTTCTATTTTGATGCACGGTTAGCCGGGACACACCAGCGTGTCGCGTCGCTTCTCTTCTATTTTGACGCGGTTAGCCGGGACACACCAGCGTGTCGCGTCGCTTCTCTTTATTTTGACCGCGGTTAGCCGGGACACACCAGCGTGTCGCGTCGCTTCTCTTCTATTTTGACGCACGGTTAGCCGGGACACACCAGCGTGTCGCGTCGCTTCTCTTCTATTTTGACGCGCGGTTAGCCGGGACACACCAGCGTGTCGCGTCGCTTCTCTTTTGGCGCACGGTTAGCCGGGACACACCAGCGTGTCGCGTCGCTTCTCTTCTATTTTGACGCACGGTTAGCCGGGACACACCAGCGTGTCGCGTCGCTTCTCTTCTATTTTGACGCACGGTTAGCCGGGACACACCAGCGTGTCGCGTCGCTTCTCTTCTATTTTGACGCGGTTAGCCGGGACACACCAGCGTGTCGCGTCGCTTCTCTTCTATTTTGACGCACGGTTAGCCGGGACACACCAGCGTGTCGCGTCGCTTCTCTTCTATTTTGACGCACGGTTAGCCGGGACACACCAGCGTGTCGCGTCGCTTCTCTTCTATTTTGACGCGCGGTTAGCCGGGACACACCAGCGTGTCGCGTCGCTTCTCTTCTATTTTGACCGCGGTTAGCCGGGACACACCAGCGTGTCGCGTCGCTTCTCTTCTATTTTGGCGCGCGGTTAGCCGGGACACACCAGCGTGTCGCGTCGCTTCTCTTCTATTTTGGCGCGCGGTTAGCCGGGACACACCAGCGTGTCGCGTCGCTTCTCTTCTATTTTGACGCACGGTTAGCCGGGACACACCAGCGTGTCGCGTCGCTTCTCTTCTATTTTGACGCACGGTTAGCCGGGACACACCAGCGTGTCGCGTCGCTTCTCTTCTATTTTGACGCACGGTTAGCCGGGACACACCAGCGTGTCGCGTCGCTTCTCTTCTATTTTGACGCACGGTTAGCCGGGACACACCAGCGTGTCGCGTCGCTTCTCTTCTATTTTGACGCGCGGTTAGCCGGGACACACCAGCGTGTCGCGTCGCTTCTCTTCTATTTTGGCCGCGGTTAGCCGGGACACACCAGCGTGTCGCGTCGCTTCTCTTCTATTTTGGCGCACGGTTAGCCGGGACACACCAGCGTGTCGCGTCGCTTCTCTTCTATTTTGACGCACGGTTAGCCGGGACACACCAGCGTGTCGCGTCGCTTCTCTATTTTGACGCGCGGTTAGCCGGGACACACCAGCGTGTCGCGTCGCTTCTCTTCTATTTTGACGCACGGTTAGCCGGGACACACCAGCGTGTCGCGTCGCTTCTCTTCTATTTTGACGCACGGTTAGCCGGGACACACCAGCGTGTCGCGTCGCTTCTCTTCTATTTTGACGCGCGGTTAGCCGGGACACACCAGCGTGTCGCGTCGCTTCTCTTCTATTTTGACGCACGGTTAGCCGGGACACACCAGCGTGTCGCGTCGCTTCTCTTCTATTTTGACGCACGGTTAGCCGGGACACACCAGCGTGTCGCGTCGCTTCTCTTCTATTTTGGCGCGCGGTTAGCCGGGACACACCAGCGTGTCGCGTCGCTTCTCTTCTATTTTGGCGCACGGTTAGCCGGGACACACCAGCGTGTCGCGTCGCTTCTCTTCTATTTTGACGCACGGTTAGCCGGGACACACCAGCGTGTCGCGTCGCTTCTCTTCTATTTTGACGCACGGTTAGCCGGGACACACCAGCGTGTCGCGTCGCTTCTCTTCTATTTTGACGCACGGTTAGCCGGGACACACCAGCGTGTCGCGTCGCTTCTCTTCTATTTTGACGCACGGTTAGCCGGGACACACCAGCGTGTCGCGTCGCTTCTCTTCTATTTTGACGCGCGGTTAGCCGGGACACACCAGCGTGTCGCGTCGCTTCTCTTCTATTTTGACGCACGGTTAGCCGGGACACACCAGCGTGTCGCGTCGCTTCTCTTCTATTTTGACGCACGGTTAGCCGGGACACACCAGCGTGTCGCGTCGCTTCTCTTCTATTTTGGCGCGCGGTTAGCCGGGACACACCAGCGTGTCGCGTCGCTTCTCTTCTATTTTGACGCACGGTTAGCCGGGACACACCAGCGTGTCGCGTCGCTTCTCTTCTATTTTGGCCGCGGTTAGCCGGGACACACCAGCGTGTCGCGTCGCTTCTCTTCTATTTTGACGCACGGTTAGCCGGGACACACCAGCGTGTCGCGTCGCTTCTCTTCTATTTTGGCGCGCGGTTAGCCGGGACACACCAGCGTGTCGCGTCGCTTCTCTTCTATTTTGACGCGCGGTTAGCCGGGACACACCAGCGTGTCGCGTCGCTTCTCTTCTATTTTGGCCGCGGTTAGCCGGGACACACCAGCGTGTCGCGTCGCTTCTCTTCTATTTTGACGCGCGGTTAGCCGGGACACACCAGCGTGTCGCGTCGCTTCTCTTCTATTTTGACGCACGGTTAGCCGGGACACACCAGCGTGTCGCGTCGCTTCTCTTCTATTTTGACGCACGGTTAGCCGGGACACACCAGCGTGTCGCGTCGCTTCTCTTCTATTTTGACGCACGGTTAGCCGGGACACACCAGCGTGTCGCGTCGCTTCTCTTCTATTTTGGCGCGCGGTTAGCCGGGACACACCAGCGTGTCGCGTCGCTTCTCTTCTATTTTGACGCGCGGTTAGCCGGGACACACCAGCGTGTCGCGTCGCTTCTCTTCTATTTTGACGCACGGTTAGCCGGGACACACCAGCGTGTCGCGTCGCTTCTCTTCTATTTTGACGCGCGGTTAGCCGGGACACACCAGCGTGTCGCGTCGCTTCTCTTCTATTTTGACGCGCGGTTAGCCGGGACACACCAGCGTGTCGCGTCGCTTCTCTTCTATTTTGACGCACGGTTAGCCGGGACACACCAGCGTGTCGCGTCGCTTCTCTTTTGACGCGCGGTTAGCCGGGACACACCAGCGTGTCGCGTCGCTTCTCTTCTATTTTGACGCGCGGTTAGCCGGGACACACCAGCGTGTCGCGTCGCTTCTCTTCTATTTTGACGCACGGTTAGCCGGGACACACCAGCGTGTCGCGTCGCTTCTCTTCTATTTTGACGCACGGTTAGCCGGGACACACCAGCGTGTCGCGTCGCTTCTCTTCTATTTTGACGCGCGGTTAGCCGGGACACACCAGCGTGTCGCGTCGCTTCTCTTCTATTTTGACGCACGGTTAGCCGGGACACACCAGCGTGTCGCGTCGCTTCTCTTCTATTTTGACGCACGGTTAGCCGGGACACACCAGCGTGTCGCGTCGCTTCTCTTTTTTGACGCACGGTTAGCCGGGACACACCAGCGTGTCGCGTCGCTTCTCTTCTATTTTGACGCACGGTTAGCCGGGACACACCAGCGTGTCGCGTCGCTTCTCTTCTATTTTGACGCACGGTTAGCCGGGACACACCAGCGTGTCGCGTCGCTTCTCTTCTATTTTGACGCGGTTAGCCGGGACACACCAGCGTGTCGCGTCGCTTCTCTTCTATTTTGACGCACGGTTAGCCGGGACACACCAGCGTGTCGCGTCGCTTCTCTTCTATTTTGACGCACGGTTAGCCGGGACACACCAGCGTGTCGCGTCGCTTCTCTTCTATTTTGACGCACGGTTAGCCGGGACACACCAGCGTGTCGCGTCGCTTCTCTTCTATTTTGGCCGCGGTTAGCCGGGACACACCAGCGTGTCGCGTCGCTTCTCTTCTATTTTGACGCACGGTTAGCCGGGACACACCAGCGTGTCGCGTCGCTTCTCTTCTATTTTGACGCACGGTTAGCCGGGACACACCAGCGTGTCGCGTCGCTTCTCTTCTATTTTGACGCACGGTTAGCCGGGACACACCAGCGTGTCGCGTCGCTTCTCTTCTATTTTGACGCGCGGTTAGCCGGGACACACCAGCGTGTCGCGTCGCTTCTCTTCTATTTTGACGCACGGTTAGCCGGGACACACCAGCGTGTCGCGTCGCTTCTCATTTTGACGCGCGGTTAGCCGGGACACACCAGCGTGTCGCGTCGCTTCTCTTCTATTTTGACGCACGGTTAGCCGGGACACACCAGCGTGTCGCGTCGCTTCTCTTCTATTTTGACGCACGGTTAGCCGGGACACACCAGCGTGTCGCGTCGCTTCTCTTCTATTTTGACGCACGGTTAGCCGGGACACACCAGCGTGTCGCGTCGCTTCTCTTCTATTTTGACGCACGGTTAGCCGGGACACACCAGCGTGTCGCGTCGCTTCTCTTCTATTTTGACGCACGGTTAGCCGGGACACACCAGCGTGTCGCGTCGCTTCTCTTCTATTTTGACGCGGTTAGCCGGGACACACCAGCGTGTCGCGTCGCTTCTCTTCTATTTTGACGCACGGTTAGCCGGGACACACCAGCGTGTCGCGTCGCTTCTCTTCTATTTTGACGCACGGTTAGCCGGGACACACCAGCGTGTCGCGTCGCTTCTCTTCTATTTTGACGCACGGTTAGCCGGGACACACCAGCGTGTCGCGTCGCTTCTCTTCTATTTTGACGCACGGTTAGCCGGGACACACCAGCGTGTCGCGTCGCTTCTCTTCTATTTTGACGCACGGTTAGCCGGGACACACCAGCGTGTCGCGTCGCTTCTCTTCTATTTTGACGCACGGTTAGCCGGGACACACCAGCGTGTCGCGTCGCTTCTCTTCTATTTTGACGCACGGTTAGCCGGGACACACCAGCGTGTCGCGTCGCTTCTCTTCTATTTTGACGCACGGTTAGCCGGGACACACCAGCGTGTCGCGTCGCTTCTCTTCTATTTTGACGCACGGTTAGCCGGGACACACCAGCGTGTCGCGTCGCTTCTCTTCTATTTTGACGCACGGTTAGCCGGGACACACCAGCGTGTCGCGTCGCTTCTCTTCTATTTTGACGCGCGGTTAGCCGGGACACACCAGCGTGTCGCGTCGCTTCTCTTCTATTTTGACGCACGGTTAGCCGGGACACACCAGCGTGTCGCGTCGCTTCTCTTCTATTTTGACGCACGGTTAGCCGGGACACACCAGCGTGTCGCGTCGCTTCTCTTCTATTTTGACGCACGGTTAGCCGGGACACACCAGCGTGTCGCGTCGCTTCTCTTCTATTTTGACGCACGGTTAGCCGGGACACACCAGCGTGTCGCGTCGCTTCTCTTCTATTTTGACGCACGGTTAGCCGGGACACACCAGCGTGTCGCGTCGCTTCTCTTCTATTTTGACGCACGGTTAGCCGGGACACACCAGCGTGTCGCGTCGCTTCTCTTTTGACGCACGGTTAGCCGGGACACACCAGCGTGTCGCGTCGCTTCTCTTCTATTTTGACGCACGGTTAGCCGGGACACACCAGCGTGTCGCGTCGCTTCTCTTCTATTTTGACGCACGGTTAGCCGGGACACACCAGCGTGTCGCGTCGCTTCTCTTCTATTTTGACGCACGGTTAGCCGGGACACACCAGCGTGTCGCGTCGCTTCTCTTCTATTTTGACGCGCGGTTAGCCGGGACACACCAGCGTGTCGCGTCGCTTCTCTTCTATTTTGACGCACGGTTAGCCGGGACACACCAGCGTGTCGCGTCGCTTCTCTTCTATTTTGACGCACGGTTAGCCGGGACACACCAGCGTGTCGCGTCGCTTCTCTTCTATTTTGACGCACGGTTAGCCGGGACACACCAGCGTGTCGCGTCGCTTCTCTTCTATTTTGACGCACGGTTAGCCGGGACACACCAGCGTGTCGCGTCGCTTCTCTTCTATTTTGACGCACGGTTAGCCGGGACACACCAGCGTGTCGCGTCGCTTCTCTTCTATTTTGACGCACGGTTAGCCGGGACACACCAGCGTGTCGCGTTCTCTTCTATTTTGACGCACGGTTAGCCGGGACACACCAGCGTGTCGCGTCGCTTCTCTTCTATTTTGACGCACGGTTAGCCGGGACACACCAGCGTGTCGCGTCGCTTCTCTTCTATTTTGACGCACGGTTAGCCGGGACACACCAGCGTGTCGCGTCGCTTCTCTTCTATTTTGACGCACGGTTAGCCGGGACACACCAGCGTGTCGCGTCGCTTCTCTTCTATTTTGACGCACGGTTAGCCGGGACACACCAGCGTGTCGCGTCGCTCTCTTCTATTTTGACGCACGGTTAGCCGGGACACACCAGCGTGTCGCGTCGCTTCTCTTCTATTTTGACGCACGGTTAGCCGGGACACACCAGCGTGTCGCGTCGCTTCTCTTCTATTTTGACGCACGGTTAGCCGGGACACACCAGCGTGTCGCGTCGCTTCTCTTCTATTTTGACGCACGGTTAGCCGGGACACACCAGCGTGTCGCGTCGCTTCTCTTCTATTTTGACGCACGGTTAGCCGGGACACACCAGCGTGTCGCGTCGCTTCTCTTCTATTTTGACGCACGGTTAGCCGGGACACACCAGCGTGTCGCGTCGCTTCTCTTCTATTTTGACGCACGGTTAGCCGGGACACACCAGCGTGTCGCGTCGCTTCTCTTCTATTTTGACGCACGGTTAGCCGGGACACACCAGCGTGTCGCGTCGCTTCTCTTCTATTTTGACGCACGGTTAGCCGGGACACACCAGCGTGTCGCGTCGCTTCTCTTCTATTTTGACGCACGGTTAGCCGGGACACACCAGCGTGTCGCGTCGCTTCTCTTCTATTTTGACGCACGGTTAGCCGGGACACACCAGCGTGTCGCGTCGCTTCTCTTCTATTTTGACGCACGGTTAGCCGGGACACACCAGCGTGTCGCGTCGCTTCTCTTCTATTTTGACGCACGGTTAGCCGGGACACACCAGCGTGTCGCGTCGCTTCTCTTCTATTTTGACGCACGGTTAGCCGGGACACACCAGCGTGTCGCGTCGCTTCTCTTCTATTTTGACGCACGGTTAGCCGGGACACACCAGCGTGTCGCGTCGCTTCTCTTCTATTTTGACGCACGGTTAGCCGGGACACACCAGCGTGTCGCGTCGCTTCTCTTCTATTTTGACGCACGGTTAGCCGGGACACACCAGCGTGTCGCGTCGCTTCTCTTCTATTTTGACGCACGGTTAGCCGGGACACACCAGCGTGTCGCGTCGCTTCTCTTCTATTTTGACGCACGGTTAGCCGGGACACACCAGCGTGTCGCGTCGCTTCTCTTCTATTTTGACGCACGGTTAGCCGGGACACACCAGCGTGTCGCGTCGCTTCTCTTCTATTTTGACGCACGGTTAGCCGGGACACACCAGCGTGTCGCGTCGCTTCTCTTCTATTTTGACGCACGGTTAGCCGGGACACACCAGCGTGTCGCGTCGCTTCTCTTCTATTTTGACGCACGGTTAGCCGGGACACACCAGCGTGTCGCGTCGCTTCTCTTCTATTTTGACGCACGGTTAGCCGGGACACACCAGCGTGTCGCGTCGCTTCTCTTCTATTTTGACGCACGGTTAGCCGGGACACACCAGCGTGTCGCGTCGCTTCTCTTCTATTTTGACGCACGGTTAGCCGGGACACACCAGCGTGTCGCGTCGCTTCTCTTCTATTTTGACGCACGGTTAGCCGGGACACACCAGCGTGTCGCGTCGCTTCTCTTCTATTTTGACGCACGGTTAGCCGGGACACACCAGCGTGTCGCGTCGCTTCTCTTCTATTTTGACGCACGGTTAGCCGGGACACACCAGCGTGTCGCGTCGCTTCTCTTCTATTTTGACGCACGGTTAGCCGGGACACACCAGCGTGTCGCGTCGCTTCTCTTCTATTTTGACGCACGGTTAGCCGGGACACACCAGCGTGTCGCGTCGCTTCTCTTCTATTTTGACGCACGGTTAGCCGGGACACACCAGCGTGTCGCGTCGCTTCTCTTTTTGACGCACGGTTAGCCGGGACACACCAGCGTGTCGCGTCGCTTCTCTTCTATTTTGACGCACGGTTAGCCGGGACACACCAGCGTGTCGCGTCGCTTCTCTTCTATTTTGACGCACGGTTAGCCGGGACACACCAGCGTGTCGCGTCGCTTCTCTTCTATTTTGACGCACGGTTAGCCGGGACACACCAGCGTGTCGCGTCGCTTCTCTTCTATTTTGACGCACGGTTAGCCGGGACACACCAGCGTGTCGCGTCGCTTCTCTTCTATTTTGACGCACGGTTAGCCGGGACACACCAGCGTGTCGCGTCGCTTCTCTTCTATTTTGACGCACGGTTAGCCGGGACACACCAGCGTGTCGCGTCGCTTCTCTTCTATTTTGACGCACGGTTAGCCGGGACACACCAGCGTGTCGCGTCGCTTCTCTTCTATTTTGACGCGGTTAGCCGGGACACACCAGCGTGTCGCGTCGCTTCTCTTCTATTTTGACGCACGGTTAGCCGGGACACACCAGCGTGTCGCGTCGCTTCTCTTCTATTTTGACGCACGGTTAGCCGGGACACACCAGCGTGTCGCGTCGCTTCTCTTCTATTTTGACGCACGGTTAGCCGGGACACACCAGCGTGTCGCGTCGCTTCTCTTCTATTTTGACGCACGGTTAGCCGGGACACACCAGCGTGTCGCGTCGCTTCTCTTCTATTTTGACGCACGGTTAGCCGGGACACACCAGCGTGTCGCGTCGCTTCTCTTCTATTTTGACGCACGGTTAGCCGGGACACACCAGCGTGTCGCGTCGCTTCTCTTCTATTTTGACGCACGGTTAGCCGGGACACACCAGCGTGTCGCGTCGCTTCTCTTCTATTTTGACGCACGGTTAGCCGGGACACACCAGCGTGTCGCGTCGCTTCTCTTCTATTTTGACGCACGGTTAGCCGGGACACACCAGCGTGTCGCGTCGCTTCTCTTCTATTTTGACGCACGGTTAGCCGGGACACACCAGCGTGTCGCGTCGCTTCTCTTCTATTTTGACGCACGGTTAGCCGGGACACACCAGCGTGTCGCGTCGCTTCTCTTCTATTTTGACGCACGGTTAGCCGGGACACACCAGCGTGTCGCGTCGCTTCTCTTCTATTTTGACGCACGGTTAGCCGGGACACACCAGCGTGTCGCGTCGCTTCTCTTCTATTTTGACGCACGGTTAGCCGGGACACACCAGCGTGTCGCGTCGCTTCTCTTCTATTTTGACGCACGGTTAGCCGGGACACACCAGCGTGTCGCGTCGCTTCTCTTCTATTTTGACGCACGGTTAGCCGGGACACACCAGCGTGTCGCGTCGCTTCTCTTCTATTTTGACGCACGGTTAGCCGGGACACACCAGCGTGTCGCGTCGCTTCTCTTCTATTTTGACGCACGGTTAGCCGGGACACACCAGCGTGTCGCGTCGCTTCTCTTCTATTTTGACGCACGGTTAGCCGGGACACACCAGCGTGTCGCGTCGCTTCTCTTCTATTTTGACGCACGGTTAGCCGGGACACACCAGCGTGTCGCGTCGCTTCTCTTCTATTTTGACGCACGGTTAGCCGGGACACACCAGCGTGTCGCGTCGCTTCTCTTCTATTTTGACGCACGGTTAGCCGGGACACACCAGCGTGTCGCGTCGCTTCTCTTCTATTTTGACGCACGGTTAGCCGGGACACACCAGCGTGTCGCGTCGCTTCTCTTCTATTTTGACGCGCGGTTAGCCGGGACACACCAGCGTGTCGCGTCGCTTCTCTTCTATTTTGACGCACGGTTAGCCGGGACACACCAGCGTGTCGCGTCGCTTCTCTTCTATTTTGACGCACGGTTAGCCGGGACACACCAGCGTGTCGCGTCGCTTCTCTTCTATTTTGACGCACGGTTAGCCGGGACACACCAGCGTGTCGCGTCGCTTCTCTTCTATTTTGACGCACGGTTAGCCGGGACACACCAGCGTGTCGCGTCGCTTCTCTTCTATTTTGACGCACGGTTAGCCGGGACACACCAGCGTGTCGCGTCGCTTCTCTTCTATTTTGACGCACGGTTAGCCGGGACACACCAGCGTGTCGCGTCGCTTCTCTTCTATTTTGACGCACGGTTAGCCGGGACACACCAGCGTGTCGCGTCGCTTCTCTTCTATTTTGACGCACGGTTAGCCGGGACACACCAGCGTGTCGCGTCGCTTCTCTTCTATTTTGACGCACGGTTAGCCGGGACACACCAGCGTGTCGCGTCGCTTCTCTTCTATTTTGACGCACGGTTAGCCGGGACACACCAGCGTGTCGCGTCGCTTCTCTTCTATTTTGACGCACGGTTAGCCGGGACACACCAGCGTGTCGCGTCGCTTCTCTTCTATTTTGACGCACGGTTAGCCGGGACACACCAGCGTGTCGCGTCGCTTCTCTTCTATTTTGACGCACGGTTAGCCGGGACACACCAGCGTGTCGCGTCGCTTCTCTTCTATTTTGACGCACGGTTAGCCGGGACACACCAGCGTGTCGCGTCGCTTCTCTTCTATTTTGACGCACGGTTAGCCGGGACACACCAGCGTGTCGCGTCGCTTCTCTTTTGACGCACGGTTAGCCGGGACACACCAGCGTGTCGCGTCGCTTCTCTTCTATTTTGACGCACGGTTAGCCGGGACACACCAGCGTGTCGCGTCGCTTCTCTTCTATTTTGACGCACGGTTAGCCGGGACACACCAGCGTGTCGCGTCGCTTCTCTTCTATTTTGACGCACGGTTAGCCGGGACACACCAGCGTGTCGCGTCGCTTCTCTTCTATTTTGACGCACGGTTAGCCGGGACACACCAGCGTGTCGCGTCGCTTCTCTTCTATTTTGACGCACGGTTAGCCGGGACACACCAGCGTGTCGCGTCGCTTCTCTTCTATTTTGACGCACGGTTAGCCGGGACACACCAGCGTGTCGCGTCGCTTCTCTTCTATTTTGACGCACGGTTAGCCGGGACACACCAGCGTGTCGCGTCGCTTCTCTTCTATTTTGACGCACGGTTAGCCGGGACACACCAGCGTGTCGCGTCGCTTCTCTTCTATTTTGACGCACGGTTAGCCGGGACACACCAGCGTGTCGCGTCGCTTCTCTTCTATTTTGACGCACGGTTAGCCGGGACACACCAGCGTGTCGCGTCGCTTCTCTTCTATTTTGACGCACGGTTAGCCGGGACACACCAGCGTGTCGCGTCGCTTCTCTTCTATTTTGACGCACGGTTAGCCGGGACACACCAGCGTGTCGCGTCGCTTCTCTTCTATTTTGACGCACGGTTAGCCGGGACACACCAGCGTGTCGCGTCGCTTCTCTTTTGACGCACGGTTAGCCGGGACACACCAGCGTGTCGCGTCGCTTCTCTTCTATTTTGACGCACGGTTAGCCGGGACACACCAGCGTGTCGCGTCGCTTCTCTTCTATTTTGACGCACGGTTAGCCGGGACACACCAGCGTGTCGCGTCGCTTCTCTTCTATTTTGACGCACGGTTAGCCGGGACACACCAGCGTGTCGCGTCGCTTCTCTTCTATTTTGACGCACGGTTAGCCGGGACACACCAGCGTGTCGCGTCGCTTCTCTTCTATTTTGACGCACGGTTAGCCGGGACACACCAGCGTGTCGCGTCGCTTCTCTTCTATTTTGACGCACGGTTAGCCGGGACACACCAGCGTGTCGCGTCGCTTCTCTTCTATTTTGACGCACGGTTAGCCGGGACACACCAGCGTGTCGCGTCGCTTCTCTTCTATTTTGACGCACGGTTAGCCGGGACACACCAGCGTGTCGCGTCGCTTCTCTTCTATTTTGACGCACGGTTAGCCGGGACACACCAGCGTGTCGCGTCGCTTCTCTTCTATTTTGACGCACGGTTAGCCGGGACACACCAGCGTGTCGCGTCGCTTCTCTTCTATTTTGACGCACGGTTAGCCGGGACACACCAGCGTGTCGCGTCGCTTCTCTTCTATTTTGACGCACGGTTAGCCGGGACACACCAGCGTGTCGCGTCGCTTCTCTTCTATTTTGACGCACGGTTAGCCGGGACACACCAGCGTGTCGCGTCGCTTCTCTTCTATTTTGACGCACGGTTAGCCGGGACACACCAGCGTGTCGCGTCGCTTCTCTTCTATTTTGACGCACGGTTAGCCGGGACACACCAGCGTGTCGCGTCGCTTCTCTTCTATTTTGACGCACGGTTAGCCGGGACACACCAGCGTGTCGCGTCGCTTCTCTTCTATTTTGACGCACGGTTAGCCGGGACACACCAGCGTGTCGCGTCGCTTCTCTTCTATTTTGACGCACGGTTAGCCGGGACACACCAGCGTGTCGCGTCGCTTCTCTTCTATTTTGACGCACGGTTAGCCGGGACACACCAGCGTGTCGCGTCGCTTCTCTTCTATTTTGACGCACGGTTAGCCGGGACACACCAGCGTGTCGCGTCGCTTCTCTTCTATTTTGACGCACGGTTAGCCGGGACACACCAGCGTGTCGCGTCGCTTCTCTTCTATTTTGACGCACGGTTAGCCGGGACACACCAGCGTGTCGCGTCGCTTCTCTTCTATTTTGACGCACGGTTAGCCGGGACACACCAGCGTGTCGCGTCGCTTCTCTTCTATTTTGACGCACGGTTAGCCGGGACACACCAGCGTGTCGCGTCGCTTCTCTTCTATTTTGACGCACGGTTAGCCGGGACACACCAGCGTGTCGCGTCGCTTCTCTTCTATTTTGACGCACGGTTAGCCGGGACACACCAGCGTGTCGCGTCGCTTCTCTTCTATTTTGACGCACGGTTAGCCGGGACACACCAGCGTGTCGCGTCGCTTCTCTTCTATTTTGACGCACGGTTAGCCGGGACACACCAGCGTGTCGCGTCGCTTCTCTTCTATTTTGACGCACGGTTAGCCGGGACACACCAGCGTGTCGCGTCGCTTCTCTTCTATTTTGACGCACGGTTAGCCGGGACACACCAGCGTGTCGCGTCGCTTCTCTTCTATTTTGACGCACGGTTAGCCGGGACACACCAGCGTGTCGCGTCGCTTCTCTTCTATTTTGACGCACGGTTAGCCGGGACACACCAGCGTGTCGCGTCGCTTCTCTTCTATTTTGACGCACGGTTAGCCGGGACACACCAGCGTGTCGCGTCGCTTCTCTTCTATTTTGACGCACGGTTAGCCGGGACACACCAGCGTGTCGCGTCGCTTCTCTTCTATTTTGACGCACGGTTAGCCGGGACACACCAGCGTGTCGCGTCGCTTCTCTTCTATTTTGACGCACGGTTAGCCGGGACACACCAGCGTGTCGCGTCGCTTCTCTTCTATTTTGACGCACGGTTAGCCGGGACACACCAGCGTGTCGCGTCGCTTCTCTTCTATTTTGACGCACGGTTAGCCGGGACACACCAGCGTGTCGCGTCGCTTCTCTTCTATTTTGACGCACGGTTAGCCGGGACACACCAGCGTGTCGCGTCGCTTCTTCTATTTTGACGCACGGTTAGCCGGGACACACCAGCGTGTCGCGTCGCTTCTCTTCTATTTTGACGCACGGTTAGCCGGGACACACCAGCGTGTCGCGTCGCTTCTCTTCTATTTTGACGCACGGTTAGCCGGGACACACCAGCGTGTCGCGTCGCTTCTCTTCTATTTTGACGCACGGTTAGCCGGGACACACCAGCGTGTCGCGTCGCTTCTCTTCTATTTTGACGCACGGTTAGCCGGGACACACCAGCGTGTCGCGTCGCTTCTCTTCTATTTTGACGCACGGTTAGCCGGGACACACCAGCGTGTCGCGTCGCTTCTCTTCTATTTTGACGCACGGTTAGCCGGGACACACCAGCGTGTCGCGTCGCTTCTCTTCTATTTTGACGCACGGTTAGCCGGGACACACCAGCGTGTCGCGTCGCTTCTCTTCTATTTTGACGCACGGTTAGCCGGGACACACCAGCGTGTCGCGTCGCTTCTCTTCTATTTTGACGCACGGTTAGCCGGGACACACCAGCGTGTCGCGTCGCTTCTCTTCTATTTTGACGCACGGTTAGCCGGGACACACCAGCGTGTCGCGTCGCTTCTCTTCTATTTTGACGCACGGTTAGCCGGGACACACCAGCGTGTCGCGTCGCTTCTCTTCTATTTTGACGCACGGTTAGCCGGGACACACCAGCGTGTCGCGTCGCTTCTCTTCTATTTTGACGCACGGTTAGCCGGGACACACCAGCGTGTCGCGTCGCTTCTCTTCTATTTTGACGCACGGTTAGCCGGGACACACCAGCGTGTCGCGTCGCTTCTCTTCTATTTTGACGCACGGTTAGCCGGGACACACCAGCGTGTCGCGTCGCTTCTCTTCTATTTTGACGCACGGTTAGCCGGGACACACCAGCGTGTCGCGTCGCTTCTCTTCTATTTTGACGCACGGTTAGCCGGGACACACCAGCGTGTCGCGTCGCTTCTCTTCTATTTTGACGCACGGTTAGCCGGGACACACCAGCGTGTCGCGTCGCTTCTCTTCTATTTTGACGCACGGTTAGCCGGGACACACCAGCGTGTCGCGTCGCTTCTCTTCTATTTTGACGCACGGTTAGCCGGGACACACCAGCGTGTCGCGTCGCTTCTCTTCTATTTTGACGCACGGTTAGCCGGGACACACCAGCGTGTCGCGTCGCTTCTCTTCTATTTTGACGCACGGTTAGCCGGGACACACCAGCGTGTCGCGTCGCTTCTCTTCTATTTTGACGCACGGTTAGCCGGGACACACCAGCGTGTCGCGTCGCTTCTCTTCTATTTTGACGCACGGTTAGCCGGGACACACCAGCGTGTCGCGTCGCTTCTCTTCTATTTTGACGCACGGTTAGCCGGGACACACCAGCGTGTCGCGTCGCTTCTCTTCTATTTTGACGCACGGTTAGCCGGGACACACCAGCGTGTCGCGTCGCTTCTCTTCTATTTTGACGCACGGTTAGCCGGGACACACCAGCGTGTCGCGTCGCTTCTCTTCTATTTTGACGCACGGTTAGCCGGGACACACCAGCGTGTCGCGTCGCTTCTCTTTTTGACGCACGGTTAGCCGGGACACACCAGCGTGTCGCGTCGCTTCTCTTCTATTTTGACGCACGGTTAGCCGGGACACACCAGCGTGTCGCGTCGCTTCTCTTCTATTTTGACGCACGGTTAGCCGGGACACACCAGCGTGTCGCGTCGCTTCTCTTCTATTTTGACGCACGGTTAGCCGGGACACACCAGCGTGTCGCGTCGCTTCTTCTATTTTGACGCACGGTTAGCCGGGACACACCAGCGTGTCGCGTCGCTTCTCTTCTATTTTGACGCACGGTTAGCCGGGACACACCAGCGTGTCGCGTCGCTTCTCTTCTATTTTGACGCACGGTTAGCCGGGACACACCAGCGTGTCGCGTCGCTTCTCTTCTATTTTGACGCACGGTTAGCCGGGACACACCAGCGTGTCGCGTCGCTTCTCTTCTATTTTGACGCACGGTTAGCCGGGACACACCAGCGTGTCGCGTCGCTTCTCTTCTATTTTGACGCACGGTTAGCCGGGACACACCAGCGTGTCGCGTCGCTTCTCTTCTATTTTGACGCACGGTTAGCCGGGACACACCAGCGTGTCGCGTCGCTTCTCTCTTTTGACGCACGGTTAGCCGGGACACACCAGCGTGTCGCGTCGCTTCTCTTCTATTTTGACGCACGGTTAGCCGGGACACACCAGCGTGTCGCGTCGCTTCTCTTCTATTTTGACGCACGGTTAGCCGGGACACACCAGCGTGTCGCGTCGCTTCTCTTCTATTTTGACGCACGGTTAGCCGGGACACACCAGCGTGTCGCGTCGCTTCTCTTCTATTTTGACGCACGGTTAGCCGGGACACACCAGCGTGTCGCGTCGCTTCTCTTCTATTTTGACGCACGGTTAGCCGGGACACACCAGCGTGTCGCGTCGCTTCTCTTCTATTTTGACGCACGGTTAGCCGGGACACACCAGCGTGTCGCGTCGCTTCTCTTCTATTTTGACGCACGGTTAGCCGGGACACACCAGCGTGTCGCGTCGCTTCTCTTCTATTTTGACGCACGGTTAGCCGGGACACACCAGCGTGTCGCGTCGCTTCTCTTCT
>CM060263.1:20559735-20759944 GCA_030684275.1 Acipenser oxyrinchus oxyrinchus | reverse complement strand
TTTGACGCACGGTTAGCCGGGACACACCAGCGTGTCGCGTCGCTTCTCTTCTATTTTGACGCGCGGTTAGCCGGGACACACCAGCGTGTCGCGTCGCTTCTCTTCTATTTTGACGCACGGTTAGCCGGGACACACCAGCGTGTCGCGTCGCTTCTCTTCTATTTTGGCCGCGGTTAGCCGGGACACACCAGCGTGTCGCGTCGCTTCTCTTCTATTTTGACGCGCGGTTAGCCGGGACACACCAGCGTGTCGCGTCGCTTCTCTTCTATTTTGGCGCGCGGTTAGCCGGGACACACCAGCGTGTCGCGTCGCTTCTCTTCTATTTTGACGCACGGTTAGCCGGGACACACCAGCGTGTCGCGTCGCTTCTCTTCTATTTTGACGCGCGGTTAGCCGGGACACACCAGCGTGTCGCGTCGCTTCTCTTCTATTTTGGCGCACGGTTAGCCGGGACACACCAGCGTGTCGCGTCGCTTCTCTTCTATTTTGGCGCGCGGTTAGCCGGGACACACCAGCGTGTCGCGTCGCTTCTCTTCTATTTTGGCGCACGGTTAGCCGGGACACACCAGCGTGTCGCGTCGCTTCTCTTCTATTTTGACGCCGCGGTTAGCCGGGACACACCAGCGTGTCGCGTCGCTTCTTCTATTTTGACGCACGGTTAGCCGGGACACACCAGCGTGTCGCGTCGCTTCTCTTCTATTTTGGCGCGCGGTTAGCCGGGACACACCAGCGTGTCGCGTCGCTTCTCTTCTATTTTGACGCACGGTTAGCCGGGACACACCAGCGTGTCGCGTCGCTTCTCTTCTATTTTGGCCGCGGTTAGCCGGGACACACCAGCGTGTCGCGTCGCTTCTCTTCTATTTTGGCGCACGGTTAGCCGGGACACACCAGCGTGTCGCGTCGCTTCTCTTCTATTTTGGCGCACGGTTAGCCGGGACACACCAGCGTGTCGCGTCGCTTCTCTTCTATTTTGACGCACGGTTAGCCGGGACACACCAGCGTGTCGCGTCGCTTCTCTTCTATTTTGACGCACGGTTAGCCGGGACACACCAGCGTGTCGCGTCGCTTCTCTTCTATTTTGACGCACGGTTAGCCGGGACACACCAGCGTGTCGCGTCGCTTCTCTTCTTGTTGCCGCGGTTAGCCGGGACACACCAGCGTGTCGCGTCGCTTCTCTTCTATTTTGACGCACGGTTAGCCGGGACACACCAGCGTGTCGCGTCGCTTCTCTTCTATTTTGACGCACGGTTAGCCGGGACACACCAGCGTGTCGCGTCGCTTCTCTTCTATTTTGACGCACGGTTAGCCGGGACACACCAGCGTGTCGCGTCGCTTCTCTTCTATTTTGGCGCACGGTTAGCCGGGACACACCAGCGTGTCGCGTCGCTTCTCTTCTATTTTGGCGCGCGGTTAGCCGGGACACACCAGCGTGTCGCGTCGCTTCTCTTCTATTTTGACGCACGGTTAGCCGGGACACACCAGCGTGTCGCGTCGCTTCTCTTCTATTTTGACGCGGTTAGCCGGGACACACCAGCGTGTCGCGTCGCTTCTCTTCTATTTTGACGCACGGTTAGCCGGGACACACCAGCGTGTCGCGTCGCTTCTCTTCTATTTTGGCGCGCGGTTAGCCGGGACACACCAGCGTGTCGCGTCGCTTCTCTTCTATTTTGACGCGCGGTTAGCCGGGACACACCAGCGTGTCGCGTCGCTTCTCTTCTATTTTGACGCACGGTTAGCCGGGACACACCAGCGTGTCGCGTCGCTTCTCTTCTATTTTGGCCGCGGTTAGCCGGGACACACCAGCGTGTCGCGTCGCTTCTCTTCTATTTTGACCGCGGTTAGCCGGGACACACCAGCGTGTCGCGTCGCTTCTCTTCTATTTTGGCGCACGGTTAGCCGGGACACACCAGCGTGTCGCGTCGCTTCTCTTCTATTTTGACGCGCGGTTAGCCGGGACACACCAGCGTGTCGCGTCGCTTCTCTTCTATTTTGACGCGCGGTTAGCCGGGACACACCAGCGTGTCGCGTCGCTTCTCTTCTATTTTGCGCGCGGTTAGCCGGGACACACCAGCGTGTCGCGTCGCTTCTCTTCTATTTTGACGCACGGTTAGCCGGGACACACCAGCGTGTCGCGTCGCTTCTCTTCTATTTTGACGCACGGTTAGCCGGGACACACCAGCGTGTCGCGTCGCTTCTCTTCTATTTTGACGCGCGGTTAGCCGGGACACACCAGCGTGTCGCGTCGCTTCTCTTCTATTTTGACGCACGGTTAGCCGGGACACACCAGCGTGTCGCGTCGCTTCTCTTCTATTTTGGCCGCGGTTAGCCGGGACACACCAGCGTGTCGCGTCGCTTCTCTTCTATTTTGACCGCGGTTAGCCGGGACACACCAGCGTGTCGCGTCGCTTCTCTTCTATTTTGACGCACGGTTAGCCGGGACACACCAGCGTGTCGCGTCGCTTCTCTTCTATTTTGACGCACGGTTAGCCGGGACACACCAGCGTGTCGCGTCGCTTCTCTTCTATTTTGGCGCGCGGTTAGCCGGGACACACCAGCGTGTCGCGTCGCTTCTCTTCTATTTTGGCGCGCGGTTAGCCGGGACACACCAGCGTGTCGCGTCGCTTCTCTTCTATTTTGACGCACGGTTAGCCGGGACACACCAGCGTGTCGCGTCGCTTCTCTTTTGACGCACGGTTAGCCGGGACACACCAGCGTGTCGCGTCGCTTCTCTTCTATTTTGACGCACGGTTAGCCGGGACACACCAGCGTGTCGCGTCGCTTCTCTTTTGACGCACGGTTAGCCGGGACACACCAGCGTGTCGCGTCGCTTCTCTTCTATTTTGACGCACGGTTAGCCGGGACACACCAGCGTGTCGCGTCGCTTCTCTTCTATTTTGACGCGCGGTTAGCCGGGACACACCAGCGTGTCGCGTCGCTTCTCTTCTATTTTGACGCACGGTTAGCCGGGACACACCAGCGTGTCGCGTCGCTTCTCTTCTATTTTGACGCACGGTTAGCCGGGACACACCAGCGTGTCGCGTCGCTTCTCTTCTATTTTGACGCACGGTTAGCCGGGACACACCAGCGTGTCGCGTCGCTTCTCTTCTATTTTGACGCACGGTTAGCCGGGACACACCAGCGTGTCGCGTCGCTTCTCTTCTATTTTGACGCACGGTTAGCCGGGACACACCAGCGTGTCGCGTCGCTTCTCTTCTATTTTGACGCACGGTTAGCCGGGACACACCAGCGTGTCGCGTCGCTTCTCTTCTATTTTGACGCACGGTTAGCCGGGACACACCAGCGTGTCGCGTCGCTTCTCTTCTATTTTGACGCGCGGTTAGCCGGGACACACCAGCGTGTCGCGTCGCTTCTCTTCTATTTTGACGCACGGTTAGCCGGGACACACCAGCGTGTCGCGTCGCTTCTCTTCTATTTTGACGCACGGTTAGCCGGGACACACCAGCGTGTCGCGTCGCTTCTCTTCTATTTTGACGCACGGTTAGCCGGGACACACCAGCGTGTCGCGTCGCTTCTCTTCTATTTTGACGCACGGTTAGCCGGGACACACCAGCGTGTCGCGTCGCTTCTCTTCTATTTTGACGCACGGTTAGCCGGGACACACCAGCGTGTCGCGTCGCTTCTCTTCTATTTTGACGCACGGTTAGCCGGGACACACCAGCGTGTCGCGTCGCTTCTCTTCTATTTTGACGCACGGTTAGCCGGGACACACCAGCGTGTCGCGTCGCTTCTCTTCTATTTTGACGCACGGTTAGCCGGGACACACCAGCGTGTCGCGTCGCTTCTCTTCTATTTTGACGCACGGTTAGCCGGGACACACCAGCGTGTCGCGTCGCTTCTCTTCTATTTTGACGCACGGTTAGCCGGGACACACCAGCGTGTCGCGTCGCTTCTCTTCTATTTTGACGCACGGTTAGCCGGGACACACCAGCGTGTCGCGTCGCTTCTCTTCTATTTTGACGCACGGTTAGCCGGGACACACCAGCGTGTCGCGTCGCTTCTCTTCTATTTTGACGCACGGTTAGCCGGGACACACCAGCGTGTCGCGTCGCTTCTCTTCTATTTTGACGCACGGTTAGCCGGGACACACCAGCGTGTCGCGTCGCTTCTCTTCTATTTTGACGCACGGTTAGCCGGGACACACCAGCGTGTCGCGTCGCTTCTCTTTTGACGCACGGTTAGCCGGGACACACCAGCGTGTCGCGTCGCTTCTCTTCTATTTTGACGCACGGTTAGCCGGGACACACCAGCGTGTCGCGTCGCTTCTCTTCTATTTTGACGCGCGGTTAGCCGGGACACACCAGCGTGTCGCGTCGCTTCTCTTCTATTTTGACGCACGGTTAGCCGGGACACACCAGCGTGTCGCGTCGCTTCTCTTCTATTTTGACGCACGGTTAGCCGGGACACACCAGCGTGTCGCGTCGCTTCTCTTCTATTTTGACGCACGGTTAGCCGGGACACACCAGCGTGTCGCGTCGCTTCTCTTCTATTTTGACGCGGTTAGCCGGGACACACCAGCGTGTCGCGTCGCTTCTCTTCTATTTTGACGCACGGTTAGCCGGGACACACCAGCGTGTCGCGTCGCTTCTCTTCTATTTTGACGCACGGTTAGCCGGGACACACCAGCGTGTCGCGTCGCTTCTCTTCTATTTTGACGCGCGGTTAGCCGGGACACACCAGCGTGTCGCGTCGCTTCTCTTCTATTTTGACGCACGGTTAGCCGGGACACACCAGCGTGTCGCGTCGCTTCTCTTCTATTTTGACGCGCGGTTAGCCGGGACACACCAGCGTGTCGCGTCGCTTCTCTTCTATTTTGACGCACGGTTAGCCGGGACACACCAGCGTGTCGCGTCGCTTCTCTTCTATTTTGACGCGGTTAGCCGGGACACACCAGCGTGTCGCGTCGCTTCTCTTCTATTTTGACGCGCGGTTAGCCGGGACACACCAGCGTGTCGCGTCGCTTCTCTTCTATTTTGA
Source organism: Acipenser oxyrinchus oxyrinchus (assembly GCA_030684275.1). NCBI lineage: Eukaryota > Metazoa > Chordata > Actinopteri > Acipenseriformes > Acipenseridae > Acipenser > Acipenser oxyrinchus. The sequence goes on along the minus strand of CM060263.1, from coordinate 20,754,949 downwards.
CGCACGGTTAGCCGGGACACACCAGCGTGTCGCGTCGCTTCTCTTCTATTTTGACGCACGGTTAGCCGGGACACACCAGCGTGTCGCGTCGCTTCTCTTCTATTTTGACGCACGGTTAGCCGGGACACACCAGCGTGTCGCGTCGCTTCTCTTCTATTTTGACGCACGGTTAGCCGGGACACACCAGCGTGTCGCGTCGCTTCTCTTCTATTTTGACGCACGGTTAGCCGGGACACACCAGCGTGTCGCGTCGCTTCTCTTCTATTTTGACGCACGGTTAGCCGGGACACACCAGCGTGTCGCGTCGCTTCTCTTCTATTTTGGCCGCGGTTAGCCGGGACACACCAGCGTGTCGCGTCGCTTCTCTTCTATTTTGGCGCACGGTTAGCCGGGACACACCAGCGTGTCGCGTCGCTTCTCTTCTATTTTGACGCGCGGTTAGCCGGGACACACCAGCGTGTCGCGTCGCTTCTCTTCTATTTTGACGCACGGTTAGCCGGGACACACCAGCGTGTCGCGTCGCTTCTCTTCTATTTTGACGCACGGTTAGCCGGGACACACCAGCGTGTCGCGTCGCTTCTCTTCTATTTTGACGCACGGTTAGCCGGGACACACCAGCGTGTCGCGTCGCTTCTCTTCTATTTTGACGCACGGTTAGCCGGGACACACCAGCGTGTCGCGTCGCTTCTCTTCTATTTTGACGCACGGTTAGCCGGGACACACCAGCGTGTCGCGTCGCTTCTCTTCTATTTTGACGCACGGTTAGCCGGGACACACCAGCGTGTCGCGTCGCTTCTCTTCTATTTTGACGCACGGTTAGCCGGGACACACCAGCGTGTCGCGTCGCTTCTCTTCTATTTTGACGCACGGTTAGCCGGGACACACCAGCGTGTCGCGTCGCTTCTCTTCTATTTTGACGCACGGTTAGCCGGGACACACCAGCGTGTCGCGTCGCTTCTCTTCTATTTTGACGCACGGTTAGCCGGGACACACCAGCGTGTCGCGTCGCTTCTCTATTTTGACGCACGGTTAGCCGGGACACACCAGCGTGTCGCGTCGCTTCTCTTCTATTTTGGCCGCGGTTAGCCGGGACACACCAGCGTGTCGCGTCGCTTCTCTTCTATTTTGACGCACGGTTAGCCGGGACACACCAGCGTGTCGCGTCGCTTCTCTTCTATTTTGACGCGCGGTTAGCCGGGACACACCAGCGTGTCGCGTCGCTTCTCTTCTATTTTGGCGCACGGTTAGCCGGGACACACCAGCGTGTCGCGTCGCTTCTCTTCTATTTTGACGCACGGTTAGCCGGGACACACCAGCGTGTCGCGTCGCTTCTCTTCTATTTTGACGCGCGGTTAGCCGGGACACACCAGCGTGTCGCGTCGCTTCTCTTCTATTTTGACGCGCGGTTAGCCGGGACACACCAGCGTGTCGCGTCGCTTCTCTTCTATTTTGACGCACGGTTAGCCGGGACACACCAGCGTGTCGCGTCGCTTCTCTTCTATTTTGACGCGCGGTTAGCCGGGACACACCAGCGTGTCGCGTCGCTTCTCTTCTATTTTGACGCGCGGTTAGCCGGGACACACCAGCGTGTCGCGTCGCTTCTCTTCTATTTTGACGCACGGTTAGCCGGGACACACCAGCGTGTCGCGTCGCTTCTCTTCTATTTTGACGCACGGTTAGCCGGGACACACCAGCGTGTCGCGTCGCTTCTCTTCTATTTTGACGCACGGTTAGCCGGGACACACCAGCGTGTCGCGTCGCTTCTCTTCTATTTTGACGCACGGTTAGCCGGGACACACCAGCGTGTCGCGTCGCTTCTCTTCTATTTTGGCCGCGGTTAGCCGGGACACACCAGCGTGTCGCGTCGCTTCTCTTCTATTTTGACGCACGGTTAGCCGGGACACACCAGCGTGTCGCGTCGCTTCTCTTCTATTTTGACGCACGGTTAGCCGGGACACACCAGCGTGTCGCGTCGCTTCTCTTCTATTTTGACGCACGGTTAGCCGGGACACACCAGCGTGTCGCGTCGCTTCTCTTCTATTTTGACGCACGGTTAGCCGGGACACACCAGCGTGTCGCGTCGCTTCTCTTCTATTTTGACGCACGGTTAGCCGGGACACACCAGCGTGTCGCGTCGCTTCTCTTCTATTTTGGCGCACGGTTAGCCGGGACACACCAGCGTGTCGCGTCGCTTCTCTTCTATTTTGACGCGCGGTTAGCCGGGACACACCAGCGTGTCGCGTCGCTTCTCTTCTATTTTGACGCACGGTTAGCCGGGACACACCAGCGTGTCGCGTCGCTTCTCTTCTATTTTGACGCACGGTTAGCCGGGACACACCAGCGTGTCGCGTCGCTTCTCTTCTATTTTGACGCACGGTTAGCCGGGACACACCAGCGTGTCGCGTCGCTTCTCTTCTATTTTGACGCACGGTTAGCCGGGACACACCAGCGTGTCGCGTCGCTTCTCTTCTATTTTGACGCACGGTTAGCCGGGACACACCAGCGTGTCGCGTCGCTTCTCTATTTTGACGCACGGTTAGCCGGGACACACCAGCGTGTCGCGTCGCTTCTCTTCTATTTTGACGCACGGTTAGCCGGGACACACCAGCGTGTCGCGTCGCTTCTCTTCTATTTTGACGCACGGTTAGCCGGGACACACCAGCGTGTCGCGTCGCTTCTCTTCTATTTTGACGCACGGTTAGCCGGGACACACCAGCGTGTCGCGTCGCTTCTCTTCTATTTTGACGCACGGTTAGCCGGGACACACCAGCGTGTCGCGTCGCTTCTCTTCTATTTTGGCCGCGGTTAGCCGGGACACACCAGCGTGTCGCGTCGCTTCTCTTCTATTTTGACGCACGGTTAGCCGGGACACACCAGCGTGTCGCGTCGCTTCTCTTCTATTTTGACGCACGGTTAGCCGGGACACACCAGCGTGTCGCGTCGCTTCTATTTTGACGCACGGTTAGCCGGGACACACCAGCGTGTCGCGTCGCTTCTCTTCTATTTTGGCGCGCGGTTAGCCGGGACACACCAGCGTGTCGCGTCGCTTCTCTTCTATTTTGACGCACGGTTAGCCGGGACACACCAGCGTGTCGCGTCGCTTCTCTTCTATTTTGGCGCACGGTTAGCCGGGACACACCAGCGTGTCGCGCTTCTCTTCTATTTTGACGCGCGGTTAGCCGGGACACACCAGCGTGTCGCGTCGCTTCTCTTCTATTTTGACGCACGGTTAGCCGGGACACACCAGCGTGTCGCGTCGCTTCTCTTCTATTTTGACGCACGGTTAGCCGGGACACACCAGCGTGTCGCGTCGCTTCTCTTCTATTTTGACGCGCGGTTAGCCGGGACACACCAGCGTGTCGCGTCGCTTCTCTTCTATTTTGACGCACGGTTAGCCGGGACACACCAGCGTGTCGCGTCGCTTCTCATTTTGACGCACGGTTAGCCGGGACACACCAGCGTGTCGCGTCGCTTCTCTTCTATTTTGACGCACGGTTAGCCGGGACACACCAGCGTGTCGCGTCGCTTCTCTTCTATTTTGACGCACGGTTAGCCGGGACACACCAGCGTGTCGCGTCGCTTCTCTTCTATTTTGACGCACGGTTAGCCGGGACACACCAGCGTGTCGCGTCGCTTCTCTTCTATTTTGACGCACGGTTAGCCGGGACACACCAGCGTGTCGCGTCGCTTCTCTTCTATTTTGACGCGCGGTTAGCCGGGACACACCAGCGTGTCGCGTCGCTTCTCTTCTATTTTGACGCACGGTTAGCCGGGACACACCAGCGTGTCGCGTCGCTTCTCTTCTATTTTGACGCACGGTTAGCCGGGACACACCAGCGTGTCGCGTCGCTTCTCTTCTATTTTGACGCACGGTTAGCCGGGACACACCAGCGTGTCGCGTCGCTTCTCTTCTATTTTGACGCACGGTTAGCCGGGACACACCAGCGTGTCGCGTCGCTTCTCTTCTATTTTGACGCACGGTTAGCCGGGACACACCAGCGTGTCGCGTCGCTTCTCTTCTATTTTGACGCGCGGTTAGCCGGGACACACCAGCGTGTCGCGTCGCTTCTCTTCTATTTTGACGCACGGTTAGCCGGGACACACCAGCGTGTCGCGTCGCTTCTCTTCTATTTTGACGCACGGTTAGCCGGGACACACCAGCGTGTCGCGTCGCTTCTCTTCTATTTTGACGCACGGTTAGCCGGGACACACCAGCGTGTCGCGTCGCTTCTCTTCTATTTTGACGCGCGGTTAGCCGGGACACACCAGCGTGTCGCGTCGCTTCTCTTCTATTTTGACGCACGGTTAGCCGGGACACACCAGCGTGTCGCGTCGCTTCTCTTCTATTTTGACGCACGGTTAGCCGGGACACACCAGCGTGTCGCGTCGCTTCTCTTCTATTTTGACGCACGGTTAGCCGGGACACACCAGCGTGTCGCGTCGCTTCTCTTCTATTTTGACGCACGGTTAGCCGGGACACACCAGCGTGTCGCGTCGCTTCTCTTCTATTTTGACGCACGGTTAGCCGGGACACACCAGCGTGTCGCGTCGCTTCTCTTCTATTTTGACGCACGGTTAGCCGGGACACACCAGCGTGTCGCGTCGCTTCTCTTCTATTTTGACGCACGGTTAGCCGGGACACACCAGCGTGTCGCGTCGCTTCTCTTCTATTTTGACGCACGGTTAGCCGGGACACACCAGCGTGTCGCGTCGCTTCTCTTCTATTTTGACGCACGGTTAGCCGGGACACACCAGCGTGTCGCGTCGCTTCTCTTCTATTTTGACGCACGGTTAGCCGGGACACACCAGCGTGTCGCGTCGCTTCTCTTCTATTTTGACGCACGGTTAGCCGGGACACACCAGCGTGTCGCGTCGCTTCTTCTATTTTGACGCACGGTTAGCCGGGACACACCAGCGTGTCGCGTCGCTTCTCTTCTATTTTGACGCACGGTTAGCCGGGACACACCAGCGTGTCGCGTCGCTTCTCTTCTATTTTGACGCACGGTTAGCCGGGACACACCAGCGTGTCGCGTCGCTTCTCTTCTATTTTGACGCACGGTTAGCCGGGACACACCAGCGTGTCGCGTCGCTTCTCTTCTATTTTGACGCACGGTTAGCCGGGACACACCAGCGTGTCGCGTCGCTTCTCTTCTATTTTGACGCGCGGTTAGCCGGGACACACCAGCGTGTCGCGTCGCTTCTCTTCTATTTTGACGCACGGTTAGCCGGGACACACCAGCGTGTCGCGTCGCTTCTCTTCTATTTTGACGCACGGTTAGCCGGGACACACCAGCGTGTCGCGTCGCTTCTCTTCTATTTTGACGCACGGTTAGCCGGGACACACCAGCGTGTCGCGTCGCTTCTCTTCTATTTTGACGCACGGTTAGCCGGGACACACCAGCGTGTCGCGTCGCTTCTCTTCTATTTTGACGCACGGTTAGCCGGGACACACCAGCGTGTCGCGTCGCTTCTCTTCTATTTTGACGCACGGTTAGCCGGGACACACCAGCGTGTCGCGTCGCTTCTCTTCTATTTTGACGCACGGTTAGCCGGGACACACCAGCGTGTCGCGTCGCTTCTCTTCTATTTTGACGCACGGTTAGCCGGGACACACCAGCGTGTCGCGTCGCTTCTCTTCTATTTTGACGCACGGTTAGCCGGGACACACCAGCGTGTCGCGTCGCTTCTCTTCTATTTTGACGCACGGTTAGCCGGGACACACCAGCGTGTCGCGTCGCTTCTCTTCTATTTTGACGCGGTTAGCCGGGACACACCAGCGTGTCGCGTCGCTTCTCTTCTATTTTGACGCGGTTAGCCGGGACACACCAGCGTGTCGCGTCGCTTCTCTTCTATTTTGACGCACGGTTAGCCGGGACACACCAGCGTGTCGCGTCGCTTCTCTTCTATTTTGACGCGCGGTTAGCCGGGACACACCAGCGTGTCGCGTCGCTTCTCTTCTATTTTGACGCACGGTTAGCCGGGACACACCAGCGTGTCGCGTCGCTTCTCTTCTATTTTGACGCGCGGTTAGCCGGGACACACCAGCGTGTCGCGTCGCTTCTCTTCTATTTTGACGCACGGTTAGCCGGGACACACCAGCGTGTCGCGTCGCTTCTCTTCTATTTTGACGCACGGTTAGCCGGGACACACCAGCGTGTCGCGTCGCTTCTCTTCTATTTTGACGCGCGGTTAGCCGGGACACACCAGCGTGTCGCGTCGCTTCTCTTCTATTTTGGCCGCGGTTAGCCGGGACACACCAGCGTGTCGCGTCGCTTCTCTTCTATTTTGACGCACGGTTAGCCGGGACACACCAGCGTGTCGCGTCGCTTCTCTTCTATTTTGACGCACGGTTAGCCGGGACACACCAGCGTGTCGCGTCGCTTCTCTTCTATTTTGACGCGCGGTTAGCCGGGACACACCAGCGTGTCGCGTCGCTTCTCTTTTGACGCACGGTTAGCCGGGACACACCAGCGTGTCGCGTCGCTTCTCTTCTATTTTGACGCACGGTTAGCCGGGACACACCAGCGTGTCGCGTCGCTTCTCTTCTATTTTGACGCACGGTTAGCCGGGACACACCAGCGTGTCGCGTCGCTTCTCTTCTATTTTGACGCACGGTTAGCCGGGACACACCAGCGTGTCGCGTCGCTTCTCTTCTATTTTGACGCACGGTTAGCCGGGACACACCAGCGTGTCGCGTCGCTTCTCTTCTATTTTGACGCACGGTTAGCCGGGACACACCAGCGTGTCGCGTCGCTTCTCTTCTATTTTGACGCGCGGTTAGCCGGGACACACCAGCGTGTCGCGTCGCTTCTCTTCTATTTTGACGCACGGTTAGCCGGGACACACCAGCGTGTCGCGTCGCTTCTCTTCTATTTTGACGCACGGTTAGCCGGGACACACCAGCGTGTCGCGTCGCTTCTCATTTTGACGCACGGTTAGCCGGGACACACCAGCGTGTCGCGTCGCTTCTCTTCTATTTTGACGCACGGTTAGCCGGGACACACCAGCGTGTCGCGTCGCTTCTCTTCTATTTTGACGCACGGTTAGCCGGGACACACCAGCGTGTCGCGTCGCTTCTCTTCTATTTTGACGCACGGTTAGCCGGGACACACCAGCGTGTCGCGTCGCTTCTCTTCTATTTTGACGCACGGTTAGCCGGGACACACCAGCGTGTCGCGTCGCTTCTCTTCTATTTTGACGCACGGTTAGCCGGGACACACCAGCGTGTCGCGTCGCTTCTCTTCTATTTTGACGCACGGTTAGCCGGGACACACCAGCGTGTCGCGTCGCTTCTCTTCTATTTTGACGCACGGTTAGCCGGGACACACCAGCGTGTCGCGTCGCTTCTCTTCTATTTTGACGCACGGTTAGCCGGGACACACCAGCGTGTCGCGTCGCTTCTCTTCTTTTGACGCACGGTTAGCCGGGACACACCAGCGTGTCGCGTCGCTTCTCTTCTATTTTGACGCACGGTTAGCCGGGACACACCAGCGTGTCGCGTCGCTTCTCTTCTATTTTGACGCACGGTTAGCCGGGACACACCAGCGTGTCGCGTCGCTTCTCTTCTATTTTGACGCACGGTTAGCCGGGACACACCAGCGTGTCGCGTCGCTTCTCTTCTATTTTGACGCACGGTTAGCCGGGACACACCAGCGTGTCGCGTCGCTTCTATTTTGACGCACGGTTAGCCGGGACACACCAGCGTGTCGCGTCGCTTCTCTTCTATTTTGACGCGCGGTTAGCCGGGACACACCAGCGTGTCGCGTCGCTTCTCTTCTATTTTGACGCACGGTTAGCCGGGACACACCAGCGTGTCGCGTCGCTTCTCTTCTATTTTGACGCACGGTTAGCCGGGACACACCAGCGTGTCGCGTCGCTTCTCTTCTATTTTGACGCACGGTTAGCCGGGACACACCAGCGTGTCGCGTCGCTTCTCTTCTATTTTGACGCGCGGTTAGCCGGGACACACCAGCGTGTCGTCGCTTCTCTTCTATTTTGACGCACGGTTAGCCGGGACACACCAGCGTGTCGCGTCGCTTCTCTTCTATTTTGACGCACGGTTAGCCGGGACACACCAGCGTGTCGCGTCGCTTCTCTTCTATTTTGACGCACGGTTAGCCGGGACACACCAGCGTGTCGCGTCGCTTCTCTTCTATTTTGACGCACGGTTAGCCGGGACACACCAGCGTGTCGCGTCGCTTCTCTTCTATTTTGACGCACGGTTAGCCGGGACACACCAGCGTGTCGCGTCGCTTCTCTTCTATTTTGACGCACGGTTAGCCGGGACACACCAGCGTGTCGCGTCGCTTCTCTTCTATTTTGACGCACGGTTAGCCGGGACACACCAGCGTGTCGCGTCGCTTCTCTTCTATTTTGACGCACGGTTAGCCGGGACACACCAGCGTGTCGCGTCGCTTCTCTTCTATTTTGACGCACGGTTAGCCGGGACACACCAGCGTGTCGCGTCGCTTCTCTTCTATTTTGACGCACGGTTAGCCGGGACACACCAGCGTGTCGCGTCGCTTCTCTTCTATTTTGACGCACGGTTAGCCGGGACACACCAGCGTGTCGCGTCGCTTCTCTTCTATTTTGACGCACGGTTAGCCGGGACACACCAGCGTGTCGCGTCGCTTCTCTTCTATTTTGACGCACGGTTAGCCGGGACACACCAGCGTGTCGCGTCGCTTCTCTTCTATTTTGACGCACGGTTAGCCGGGACACACCAGCGTGTCGCGTCGCTTCTCTTCTATTTTGACGCACGGTTAGCCGGGACACACCAGCGTGTCGCGTCGCTTCTCTTCTATTTTGACGCACGGTTAGCCGGGACACACCAGCGTGTCGCGTCGCTTCTCTTCTATTTTGACGCACGGTTAGCCGGGACACACCAGCGTGTCGCGTCGCTTCTCTTCTATTTTGACGCACGGTTAGCCGGGACACACCAGCGTGTCGCGTCGCTTCTCTTCTATTTTGACGCACGGTTAGCCGGGACACACCAGCGTGTCGCGTCGCTTCTCTTCTATTTTGACGCACGGTTAGCCGGGACACACCAGCGTGTCGCGTCGCTTCTCTTCTATTTTGACGCACGGTTAGCCGGGACACACCAGCGTGTCGCGTCGCTTCTCTTCTATTTTGACGCACGGTTAGCCGGGACACACCAGCGTGTCGCGCTTCTCTTCTATTTTGACGCACGGTTAGCCGGGACACACCAGCGTGTCGCGTCGCTTCTCTTCTATTTTGACGCACGGTTAGCCGGGACACACCAGCGTGTCGCGTCGCTTCTCTTCTATTTTGACGCACGGTTAGCCGGGACACACCAGCGTGTCGCGTCGCTTCTATTTTGACGCACGGTTAGCCGGGACACACCAGCGTGTCGCGTCGCTTCTCTTCTATTTTGACGCACGGTTAGCCGGGACACACCAGCGTGTCGCGTCGCTTCTCTTCTATTTTGACGCACGGTTAGCCGGGACACACCAGCGTGTCGCGTCGCTTCTCTTCTATTTTGACGCACGGTTAGCCGGGACACACCAGCGTGTCGCGTCGCTTCTCTTCTATTTTGACGCACGGTTAGCCGGGACACACCAGCGTGTCGCGTCGCTTCTCTTCTATTTTGACGCACGGTTAGCCGGGACACACCAGCGTGTCGCGTCGCTTCTCTTCTATTTTGACGCGCGGTTAGCCGGGACACACCAGCGTGTCGCGTCGCTTCTCTTCTATTTTGACGCACGGTTAGCCGGGACACACCAGCGTGTCGCGTCGCTTCTCTTCTATTTTGACGCACGGTTAGCCGGGACACACCAGCGTGTCGCGTCGCTTCTCTTCTATTTTGACGCACGGTTAGCCGGGACACACCAGCGTGTCGTCGCTTCTCTTCTATTTTGACGCACGGTTAGCCGGGACACACCAGCGTGTCGCGTCGCTTCTCTTCTATTTTGACGCACGGTTAGCCGGGACACACCAGCGTGTCGCGTCGCTTCTCTTCTATTTTGACGCACGGTTAGCCGGGACACACCAGCGTGTCGCGTCGCTTCTCTTCTATTTTGACGCACGGTTAGCCGGGACACACCAGCGTGTCGCGTCGCTTCTCTTCTATTTTGACGCACGGTTAGCCGGGACACACCAGCGTGTCGCGTCGCTTCTCTTCTATTTTGACGCACGGTTAGCCGGGACACACCAGCGTGTCGCGTCGCTTCTCTTCTATTTTGACGCACGGTTAGCCGGGACACACCAGCGTGTCGCGTCGCTTCTCTTCTATTTTGACGCACGGTTAGCCGGGACACACCAGCGTGTCGCGTCGCTTCTCTTCTATTTTGACGCACGGTTAGCCGGGACACACCAGCGTGTCGCGTCGCTTCTCTTCTATTTTGACGCACGGTTAGCCGGGACACACCAGCGTGTCGCGTCGCTTCTCTTCTTTGACGCACGGTTAGCCGGGACACACCAGCGTGTCGCGTCGCTTCTCTTCTATTTTGACGCACGGTTAGCCGGGACACACCAGCGTGTCGCGTCGCTTCTCTTCTATTTTGACGCACGGTTAGCCGGGACACACCAGCGTGTCGCGCTTCTCTTCTATTTTGACGCGCGGTTAGCCGGGACACACCAGCGTGTCGCGTCGCTTCTCTTCTATTTTGACGCACGGTTAGCCGGGACACACCAGCGTGTCGCGTCGCTTCTCTTCTATTTTGACGCACGGTTAGCCGGGACACACCAGCGTGTCGCGTCGCTTCTTCTATTTTGACGCACGGTTAGCCGGGACACACCAGCGTGTCGCGTCGCTTCTCTTCTATTTTGACGCACGGTTAGCCGGGACACACCAGCGTGTCGCGTCGCTTCTCTTCTATTTTGACGCACGGTTAGCCGGGACACACCAGCGTGTCGCGTCGCTTCTCTTCTATTTTGACGCACGGTTAGCCGGGACACACCAGCGTGTCGCGTCGCTTCTCTTCTATTTTGACGCACGGTTAGCCGGGACACACCAGCGTGTCGCGTCGCTTCTCTTCTATTTTGACGCACGGTTAGCCGGGACACACCAGCGTGTCGCGTCGCTTCTCTTCTATTTTGACGCACGGTTAGCCGGGACACACCAGCGTGTCGCGTCGCTTCTCTTCTATTTTGACGCACGGTTAGCCGGGACACACCAGCGTGTCGCGTCGCTTCTCTTCTATTTTGACGCACGGTTAGCCGGGACACACCAGCGTGTCGCGTCGCTTCTCTTCTATTTTGACGCACGGTTAGCCGGGACACACCAGCGTGTCGCGTCGCTTCTCTTCTATTTTGACGCACGGTTAGCCGGGACACACCAGCGTGTCGCGTCGCTTCTCTTCTATTTTGACGCACGGTTAGCCGGGACACACCAGCGTGTCGCGTCGCTTCTCTTCTATTTTGACGCGCGGTTAGCCGGGACACACCAGCGTGTCGCGTCGCTTCTCTTCTATTTTGACGCACGGTTAGCCGGGACACACCAGCGTGTCGCGTCGCTTCTCTTCTATTTTGACGCACGGTTAGCCGGGACACACCAGCGTGTCGCGTCGCTTCTCTTCTATTTTGACGCGCGGTTAGCCGGGACACACCAGCGTGTCGCGTCGCTTCTCTTCTATTTTGACGCACGGTTAGCCGGGACACACCAGCGTGTCGCGTCGCTTCTCTTCTATTTTGACGCACGGTTAGCCGGGACACACCAGCGTGTCGCGTCGCTTCTCTTCTATTTTGACGCACGGTTAGCCGGGACACACCAGCGTGTCGCGTCGCTTCTCTTCTATTTTGACGCACGGTTAGCCGGGACACACCAGCGTGTCGCGTCGCTTCTCTTCTATTTTGACGCACGGTTAGCCGGGACACACCAGCGTGTCGCGTCGCTTCTTCTATTTTGACGCACGGTTAGCCGGGACACACCAGCGTGTCGCGTCGCTTCTCTTCTATTTTGACGCACGGTTAGCCGGGACACACCAGCGTGTCGCGTCGCTTCTCTTCTATTTTGACGCACGGTTAGCCGGGACACACCAGCGTGTCGCGTCGCTTCTCTTCTATTTTGACGCACGGTTAGCCGGGACACACCAGCGTGTCGCGTCGCTTCTCTTCTATTTTGACGCACGGTTAGCCGGGACACACCAGCGTGTCGCGTCGCTTCTCTTCTATTTTGACGCACGGTTAGCCGGGACACACCAGCGTGTCGCGTCGCTTCTCTTCTATTTTGACGCACGGTTAGCCGGGACACACCAGCGTGTCGCGTCGCTTCTCTTCTATTTTGACGCACGGTTAGCCGGGACACACCAGCGTGTCGCGTCGCTTCTCTTCTATTTTGACGCACGGTTAGCCGGGACACACCAGCGTGTCGCGTCGCTTCTCTTCTATTTTGACGCACGGTTAGCCGGGACACACCAGCGTGTCGCGTCGCTTCTCTTCTATTTTGACGCACGGTTAGCCGGGACACACCAGCGTGTCGCGTCGCTCTCTTCTATTTTGACGCACGGTTAGCCGGGACACACCAGCGTGTCGCGTCGCTTCTCTTCTATTTTGACGCACGGTTAGCCGGGACACACCAGCGTGTCGCGTCGCTTCTCTTCTATTTTGACGCACGGTTAGCCGGGACACACCAGCGTGTCGCGTCGCTTCTCTTCTATTTTGACGCACGGTTAGCCGGGACACACCAGCGTGTCGCGTCGCTTCTCTTCTATTTTGACGCACGGTTAGCCGGGACACACCAGCGTGTCGCGTCGCTTCTCTTCTATTTTGACGCACGGTTAGCCGGGACACACCAGCGTGTCGCGTCGCTTCTCTTCTATTTTGACGCACGGTTAGCCGGGACACACCAGCGTGTCGCGTCGCTTCTCTTCTATTTTGACGCACGGTTAGCCGGGACACACCAGCGTGTCGCGTCGCTTCTCTTCTATTTTGACGCACGGTTAGCCGGGACACACCAGCGTGTCGCGTCGCTTCTCTTCTATTTTGACGCACGGTTAGCCGGGACACACCAGCGTGTCGCGTCGCTTCTCTTCTATTTTGACGCACGGTTAGCCGGGACACACCAGCGTGTCGCGTCGCTTCTCTTCTATTTTGACGCACGGTTAGCCGGGACACACCAGCGTGTCGCGTCGCTTCTCTTCTATTTTGACGCACGGTTAGCCGGGACACACCAGCGTGTCGCGTCGCTTCTCTTCTATTTTGACGCACGGTTAGCCGGGACACACCAGCGTGTCGCGTCGCTTCTCTTCTATTTTGACGCACGGTTAGCCGGGACACACCAGCGTGTCGCGTCGCTTCTCTTCTATTTTGACGCACGGTTAGCCGGGACACACCAGCGTGTCGCGTCGCTTCTCTTCTATTTTGACGCACGGTTAGCCGGGACACACCAGCGTGTCGCGTCGCTTCTCTTTTGACGCACGGTTAGCCGGGACACACCAGCGTGTCGCGTCGCTTCTCTTCTATTTTGACGCACGGTTAGCCGGGACACACCAGCGTGTCGCGTCGCTTCTCTTCTATTTTGACGCACGGTTAGCCGGGACACACCAGCGTGTCGCGTCGCTTCTTCTATTTTGACGCACGGTTAGCCGGGACACACCAGCGTGTCGCGTCGCTTCTCTTCTATTTTGACGCACGGTTAGCCGGGACACACCAGCGTGTCGCGTCGCTTCTCTTCTATTTTGACGCACGGTTAGCCGGGACACACCAGCGTGTCGCGTCGCTTCTCTTCTATTTTGACGCACGGTTAGCCGGGACACACCAGCGTGTCGCGTCGCTTCTCTTCTATTTTGACGCACGGTTAGCCGGGACACACCAGCGTGTCGCGTCGCTTCTTCTATTTTGACGCACGGTTAGCCGGGACACACCAGCGTGTCGCGTCGCTTCTCTTCTATTTTGACGCACGGTTAGCCGGGACACACCAGCGTGTCGCGTCGCTTCTCTTCTATTTTGACGCACGGTTAGCCGGGACACACCAGCGTGTCGCGTCGCTTCTCTTCTATTTTGACGCGGTTAGCCGGGACACACCAGCGTGTCGCGTCGCTTCTCATTTTGACGCACGGTTAGCCGGGACACACCAGCGTGTCGCGTCGCTTCTCTTCTATTTTGACGCACGGTTAGCCGGGACACACCAGCGTGTCGCGTCGCTTCTCTTCTATTTTGCCGCGGTTAGCCGGGACACACCAGCGTGTCGTCGCTTCTCTTCTATTTTGACGCACGGTTAGCCGGGACACACCAGCGTGTCGCGTCGCTTCTCTTCTATTTTGACGCACGGTTAGCCGGGACACACCAGCGTGTCGCGTCGCTTCTCTTCTATTTTGACGCACGGTTAGCCGGGACACACCAGCGTGTCGCGTCGCTTCTCTTCTATTTTGACGCACGGTTAGCCGGGACACACCAGCGTGTCGCGTCGCTTCTCTTCTATTTTGACGCACGGTTAGCCGGGACACACCAGCGTGTCGCGTCGCTTCTCTTCTATTTTGACGCACGGTTAGCCGGGACACACCAGCGTGTCGCGTCGCTTCTCTTCTATTTTGACGCACGGTTAGCCGGGACACACCAGCGTGTCGCGTCGCTTCTCTTCTATTTTGACGCACGGTTAGCCGGGACACACCAGCGTGTCGCGTCGCTTCTCTTCTATTTTGACGCACGGTTAGCCGGGACACACCAGCGTGTCGCGTCGCTTCTCTTCTATTTTGACGCACGGTTAGCCGGGACACACCAGCGTGTCGCGTCGCTTCTCTTCTATTTTGACGCACGGTTAGCCGGGACACACCAGCGTGTCGCGTCGCTTCTCTTCTATTTTGACGCACGGTTAGCCGGGACACACCAGCGTGTCGCGTCGCTTCTCTCTATTTTGACGCACGGTTAGCCGGGACACACCAGCGTGTCGCGTCGCTTCTCTTCTATTTTGACGCGCGGTTAGCCGGGACACACCAGCGTGTCGCGTCGCTTCTCTTCTATTTTGACGCACGGTTAGCCGGGACACACCAGCGTGTCGCGTCGCTTCTCTTCTATTTTGACGCACGGTTAGCCGGGACACACCAGCGTGTCGCGTCGCTTCTCTTCTATTTTGACGCACGGTTAGCCGGGACACACCAGCGTGTCGCGTCGCTTCTCTTCTATTTTGACGCACGGTTAGCCGGGACACACCAGCGTGTCGCGTCGCTTCTCTTCTATTTTGACGCACGGTTAGCCGGGACACACCAGCGTGTCGCGTCGCTTCTCTTCTATTTTGACGCACGGTTAGCCGGGACACACCAGCGTGTCGCGTCGCTTCTCTTCTATTTTGACGCACGGTTAGCCGGGACACACCAGCGTGTCGCGTCGCTTCTCTTCTATTTTGACGCACGGTTAGCCGGGACACACCAGCGTGTCGCGTCGCTTCTCTATTTTGACGCACGGTTAGCCGGGACACACCAGCGTGTCGCGTCGCTTCTCTTCTATTTTGACGCACGGTTAGCCGGGACACACCAGCGTGTCGCGTCGCTTCTCTATTTTGACGCACGGTTAGCCGGGACACACCAGCGTGTCGCGTCGCTTCTCTTCTATTTTGACGCACGGTTAGCCGGGACACACCAGCGTGTCGCGTCGCTTCTCTTCTATTTTGACGCACGGTTAGCCGGGACACACCAGCGTGTCGCGTCGCTTCTCTTCTATTTTGACGCACGGTTAGCCGGGACACACCAGCGTGTCGCGTCGCTTCTTCATTTTGACGCACGGTTAGCCGGGACACACCAGCGTGTCGCGTCGCTTCTCTTCTATTTTGACGCACGGTTAGCCGGGACACACCAGCGTGTCGCGTCGCTCTCTTCTATTTTGACGCACGGTTAGCCGGGACACACCAGCGTGTCGCGTCGCTTCTCTTCTATTTTGACGCACGGTTAGCCGGGACACACCAGCGTGTCGCGTCGCTTCTCTTCTATTTTGACGCACGGTTAGCCGGGACACACCAGCGTGTCGCGTCGCTTCTCTTCTATTTTGACGCACGGTTAGCCGGGACACACCAGCGTGTCGCGTCGCTTCTCTTCTATTTTGACGCACGGTTAGCCGGGACACACCAGCGTGTCGCGTCGCTTCTCTTCTATTTTGACGCACGGTTAGCCGGGACACACCAGCGTGTCGCGTCGCTTCTCTTCTATTTTGACGCACGGTTAGCCGGGACACACCAGCGTGTCGCGTCGCTTCTCTTCTATTTTGACGCACGGTTAGCCGGGACACACCAGCGTGTCGCGTCGCTTCTCTTCTATTTTGACGCACGGTTAGCCGGGACACACCAGCGTGTCGCGTCGCTTTCTTCTATTTTGACGCACGGTTAGCCGGGACACACCAGCGTGTCGCGTCGCTTCTCTTCTATTTTGACGCACGGTTAGCCGGGACACACCAGCGTGTCGCGTCGCTTCTCTTCTATTTTGACGCACGGTTAGCCGGGACACACCAGCGTGTCGCGTCGCTTCTCTTCTATTTTGACGCACGGTTAGCCGGGACACACCAGCGTGTCGCGTCGCTTCTCTTCTATTTTGACGCACGGTTAGCCGGGACACACCAGCGTGTCGCGTCGCTTCTCTTTTTGACGCACGGTTAGCCGGGACACACCAGCGTGTCGCGTCGCTTCTCTTCTATTTTGACGCACGGTTAGCCGGGACACACCAGCGTGTCGCGTCGCTTCTCTTCTATTTTGACGCACGGTTAGCCGGGACACACCAGCGTGTCGCGTCGCTTCTCTTCTATTTTGACGCACGGTTAGCCGGGACACACCAGCGTGTCGCGTCGCTTCTCTTCTATTTTGACGCACGGTTAGCCGGGACACACCAGCGTGTCGCGTCGCTTCTCTTCTATTTTGACGCACGGTTAGCCGGGACACACCAGCGTGTCGCGTCGCTTCTCTTCTATTTTGACGCACGGTTAGCCGGGACACACCAGCGTGTCGCGTCGCTTCTCTTCTATTTTGACGCACGGTTAGCCGGGACACACCAGCGTGTCGCGTCGCTTCTCTTCTATTTTGACGCACGGTTAGCCGGGACACACCAGCGTGTCGCGTCGCTTCTCTTCTATTTTGACGCACGGTTAGCCGGGACACACCAGCGTGTCGCGTCGCTTCTCTTCTATTTTGACGCACGGTTAGCCGGGACACACCAGCGTGTCGCGTCGCTTCTCTTCTATTTTGACGCACGGTTAGCCGGGACACACCAGCGTGTCGCGTCGCTTCTCTTCTATTTTGACGCACGGTTAGCCGGGACACACCAGCGTGTCGCGTCGCTTCTCTTCTATTTTGACGCACGGTTAGCCGGGACACACCAGCGTGTCGCGTCGCTTCTCTTCTATTTTGACGCACGGTTAGCCGGGACACACCAGCGTGTCGCGTCGCTTCTCTTCTATTTTGACGCGCGGTTAGCCGGGACACACCAGCGTGTCGCGTCGCTTCTCTTCTATTTTGACGCACGGTTAGCCGGGACACACCAGCGTGTCGCGTCGCTTCTCTTCTATTTTGACGCACGGTTAGCCGGGACACACCAGCGTGTCGCGTCGCTTCTCTTCTATTTTGACGCACGGTTAGCCGGGACACACCAGCGTGTCGCGTCGCTTCTCTTCTATTTTGACGCACGGTTAGCCGGGACACACCAGCGTGTCGCGTCGCTTCTCTTCTATTTTGACGCACGGTTAGCCGGGACACACCAGCGTGTCGCGTCGCTTCTCTTCTATTTTGACGCACGGTTAGCCGGGACACACCAGCGTGTCGCGTCGCTTCTCTTCTATTTTGACGCACGGTTAGCCGGGACACACCAGCGTGTCGCGTCGCTTCTCTTCTATTTTGACGCACGGTTAGCCGGGACACACCAGCGTGTCGCGTCGCTTCTCTTCTATTTTGACGCACGGTTAGCCGGGACACACCAGCGTGTCGCGTCGCTTCTCTTCTATTTTGACGCACGGTTAGCCGGGACACACCAGCGTGTCGCGTCGCTTCTCTTCTATTTTGACGCACGGTTAGCCGGGACACACCAGCGTGTCGCGCTTCTCTTCTATTTTGACGCACGGTTAGCCGGGACACACCAGCGTGTCGCGTCGCTTCTCTTCTATTTTGACGCACGGTTAGCCCGGGACACACCAGCGTGTCGCGTCGCTTCTCTTCTATTTTGACGCACGGTTAGCCCGGGACACACCAGCGTGTCGCGTCGCTTCTCTTCTATTTTGACGCACGGTTAGCCCGGGACACACCAGCGTGTCGCGTCGCTTCCCTTGACGCACGGTTAGCCCGGGACACACCAGCGTGTCGCGTCGCTTCTCTTCTATTTTGACGCACGGTTAGCCCGGGACACACCAGCGTGTCGCGTCGCTTCTCTTTGACGCGGTTAGCCCGGGACACACCAGCGTGTCGCGTCGCTTCCTTTGACGCACGGTTAGCCCGGGACACACCAGCGTGTCGCGTCGCTTCTCTTCTATTTTGACGCACGGTTAGCCCGGGACACACCAGCGTGTCGCGTCGCTTCTCTTCTATTTTGACGCACGGTTAGCCCGGGACACACCAGCGTGTCGCGTCGCTTCTCTTCTATTTTGACGCACGGTTAGCCCGGGACACACCAGCGTGTCGCGTCGCTTCTCTTCTATTTTGACGCACGGTTAGCCGGGACACACCAGCGTGTCGCGTCGCTTCTCTTCTATTTTGACGCACGGTTAGCCGGGACACACCAGCGTGTCGCGTCGCTTCTCTTCTATTTTGACGCACGGTTAGCCGGGACACACCAGCGTGTCGCGTCGCTTCTCTTCTATTTTGACGCACGGTTAGCCGGGACACACCAGCGTGTCGCGTCGCTTCTCTTCTATTTTGACGCACGGTTAGCCGGGACACACCAGCGTGTCGCGTCGCTTCTCTTCTATTTTGACGCACGGTTAGCCGGGACACACCAGCGTGTCGCGTCGCTTCTCTTCTATTTTGACGCACGGTTAGCCCGGGACACACCAGCGTGTCGCTTCGCTTCTCTTCTGTTTTGACGCACGGTTAGCCCGGGACACACCAGCGTGTCGCGTCGCTTCTCTTCTATTTTGACGCACGGTTAGCCCGGGACACACCAGCGTGTCGCGTCGCTTCTCTTCTATTTTGACGCACGGTTAGCCCGGGACACACCAGCGTGTCGCGTCGCTTCTCTTCTATTTTGACGCACGGTTAGCCTGGGACACACCAGCGTGTCGCGTCGCTTCCTTTGACGCACGGTTAGCCCGGGACACACCAGCGTGTCGCGTCGCTTCTCTTCTATTTTGACGCACGGTTAGCCCGGGACACACCAGCGTGTCGCGTCGCTTCTTTTGACGCACGGTTAGCCTGGGACACACCAGCGTGTCGCGTCGCTTCTCTTCTATTTTGACGCACGGTTAGCCCGGGACACACCAGCGTGTCGCGTCGCTTCTCTTCTATTTTGACGCACGGTTAGCCGGGACACACCAGCGTGTCGCGTCGCTTCCTTTGACGCACGGTTAGCCCGGGACACACCAGCGTGTCGCGTCGCTTCTCTTCTATTTTGACGCACGGTTAGCCCGGGACACACCAGCGTGTCGCGTCGCTTCTCTTCTATTTTGACGCACGGTTAGCCCGGGACACACCAGCGTGTCGCGTCGCTTCTCTTCTATTTTGATGCACGGTTAGCCCGGGACACACCAGCGTGTCGCGTCGCTTCTCTTCTATTTTGACGCACGGTTAGCCCGGGACACACCAGCGTGTCGCGTCGCTTCTCTTCTATTTTGACGCACGGTTAGCCCGGGACACACCAGCGTGTCGCGTCGCTTCTCTTCTATTTTGACGCACGGTTAGCCGGGACACACCAGCGTGTCGCGTCGCTTCTCTTCTATTTTGACGCACGGTTAGCCGGGACACACCAGCGTGTCGCGTCGCTTCTCTTCTATTTTGACGCACGGTTAGCCGGGACACACCAGCGTGTCGCGTCGCTTCTCTTCTATTTTGACGCACGGTTAGCCGGGACACACCAGCGTGTCGCGTCGCTTCTCTTCTATTTTGATGCACGGTTAGCCGGGACACACCAGCGTGTCGCGTCGCTTCCCTTTTGACGCACGGTTAGCCGGGACACACCAGCGTGTCGCGTCGCTTCTCTTCCTTTGACGCACGGTTAGCCCGGGACACACCAGCGTGTCGCGTCGCTTCTCTTCTATTTTGACGCACGGTTAGCCTGGGACACACCAGCGTGTCGCGTCGCTTCCTTTGACGCACGGTTAGCCTGGGACACACCAGCGTGTCGCGTCGCTTCTCTTCTATTTTGACGCACGGTTAGCCCGGGACACACCAGCGTGTCGCGTCGCTTCCTTTGACGCACGGTTAGCCCGGGACACACCAGCGTGTCGCGTCGCTTCTCTTCTATTTTGATGCACGGTTAGCCTGGGACACACCAGCGTGTCGCGTCGCTTCCTTTGACGCACGGTTAGCCTGGGACACACCAGCGTGTCGCGTCGCTTCTCTTCTATTTTGACGCACGGTTAGCCCGGGACACACCAGCGTGTCGCATCGCTTCCTTTGACGCACGGTTAACCAGGGACACACCAGCGTGTCGCGTCGCTTCTCTTCTATTTTGACGCACGGTTAGCCCAGGACACACCAGCGTGTCGCGTCGCTTCTCTTCTATTTTCATGCAGGGTTAGCCTGGGACACACCAGCGTGTCGCGTCGCTTCCTTTGACGCACGGTTAGCCTGGGAGACACCAGCGTGTCGCGTCGCTTCCTTTGACGACGGTTAGCCGGGACACACCAGCGTGTCGCCGCTTCTCTTCTATTTTGACGCACGGTTAGCCGGGATACACCAGCGTGTCGCGTCGCTTCTTTGACGACGGTTAGCCTGGGACACACCAGTGTGTCCCGTCGCTTTCTTTATTTTGACGCACGGTTAGCCCGGGACACACCAGCGTGTCGCGTCGCTTCCTTTGACGCACGGTTAGCCTGGGACACACCAGCGTGTCCCGTCGCTTTTCTTCTAATTTGACGCACGGTTAGCCCGGGACACACCAGCGTGTCGCATCGCTTCCTTTGACGCCCGGTTAGCCCGGGACACACCAGCGTGTCGCGTCGCTTCTCTTCTGACGCACAGTTAGCCCAGGACAGACCAGCGTGTCGCGTCGCTTCTCTTCTATTTTGATGCACGGTTAGCCTGGGACACACCAGCGTGTCTCCTCGCTTCCTTTGACGCACGGTTAGCCCGGGACACACCAGCGTGTCGCTTCGCTTCTCTTCTGTTTTGACGCACGGTTAGCCCGGGACACACCAGCGTGTCGGGTCGCTTCTCTTCTATTTTGACGCACGGTTAGCCCGGGACACACCAGCGTGTCACTTCGCTTCTCTTCTATTTTGACGCACGGTTAGCCCAGGACACACCAGCGTGTCGCGTCGCTTCTCTTCTATTTTGACGCACGGTTAGCCCGGGACACACCAGCGTGTCACCTCGCTTCACTTCTATTTTGATGCACGGTTAGCCTGGGACACAGCAGCGTGTCACTTTGCTGCGCTTCTATTTTGACGCTGACCTTTCCCGGGGAAAACCCCCACCAAGCAACCATTTTGTGCGGAAAATAGCAAAGAAATGTCTTTGTGCAGTTCGTGATGGATTCAAGGCTTACTTCAACACTGTAGGATCTGTCCCATGGCAGATGAATGCAGTGACGTGAGGCATTTTGTAATTGAATAGAAAAATACCGACACAGAATATTGTAAATAGTTTTTATTGTACTTTTAATATAATGTAATCTATGTTAATTTTTGATTGGGGAGAGGTGTATAAATTAACCTCTCTTTAGATTGTAACTGGTAGTCTGGTCAACTGTTTAGTAAATTAACTCTACACTTGTTACTCATCAATATATAAGCTATGGACATAATATATAAAGCGCAACTGCAAAAAACGATGAAAAAAATGTAATAGCCTAAACAATTGAACAGAAATGAGTGTTTATTCTGGTATATTATATGATACAGAACCGAAACTCTGTAAATAAGACAAAATTGAAAATACTTGGGTTTATATACTAAAACATGCATATTGCAGCCTTCATAATAAAAATAATAATAATAATAATAATAATAATAATAATAATAATAATAATAATAATAATAATAATAATAATAATAATCCAAAAAATACTTTTGAACTGAAATGTGTCTATATACTTGTATATAATGATTATAATTAGGGCTTCTGTTTTTCGAGTTTTATTAATTGTAATTTTCAGTGCTTATTTTTAGCTATTTTCGAATTTTATGTAAATCGTTTTTTTCAGGGCTTTTGTTTTTGATATACGCTATGAAATTAGTGTTTTCGGTTACTTTCCAAAATGCGTGAGTGTTTTTTTTTTGTCAAAATATGTATAGTAGTAACTCGACAGTACTTGCACAATTAAGTTGTACCGTCTTTCCTTTTCTGTCTTCCACAACAAAATCCCTATGGTCACGGGCACATTCTTCTGGGGTTTTTGTGTGGAGGCATTTTTGTACATTTCACCACAATTCTTTTTTTAATCCTCCGTATCTTAACCGTAATACAGCTTTAAATCCCACTAACAAGCTTCCATCCTGATTGTAATCTTGTTTTAAATCTTGCAAGCGGAGTCTCCAGTAGAAATGTAGGAATGTGCTGTCACTCAGTAGATGTGGCGGGTTTAAAGTATTCAGAAAGAATCAATGATAGACAAAAGTCAGGAAGGCGGGACATTGCCCAGCAGCACTGGGAAATGTATTTATTATTATTTTTGTAGTAGGTTTTATTTTTTAATGGGAAACGGTAAAGTCAGTGTGAACTGATTAACCATTTCCACGGTTTTTCCGGTGTTTACTGGCTATCAAACGATTTCATTCTTTTTGTATCGGGGGTGTTTTATTGGGTTTTATCGGTTAAAACCGAAAATCAGAAGCTAATTGTAATAAATGTGTCTATGTAGCCTACAGTACTTCAGTACAAAATGTTTCTGAAGGCATTCTATAGCTAATACTCTGTAAATAGGTAACATGAAATGTTAAATAAAATAGATTCATACACCATACAGTCCAAAAAATCGCATATAGTAGGCTATAGGCTACGTATATATATATATATATATATATATATATATATATATATATATATATATATATATATATATATATATACTGTATATATTTATATATATTGTGAAATGATTGCGCCACTCACGGGTTCGTGTCCCTTTAAAAACTACGACCCAGCACACAGAAATGGATTTTCAAGTGCGGTTGCGCTAATATTTTAATAAACACAAAAATAAATACAGCAAAACAAAACAAACAAACACCTAACTCCGATCTGGAGCACTTACTACGCAGGTAATTTCCCTGACTAACTTGCAGGACGGCTAAGCCGTTTACCTGGCATACAAACAAAAAACCCCACAGGTTTACACAGCACTTACTTCTTTTATGACTGCTAAGAAGCAGAGCACCTCTCTTCTGCTTCCTTCTACTCAGCAGCCCTGAGCAGACTGACTGCTTCCCTTAAATACCCTGCACCTGGCTCTAATTTAATAATAAGCACCAGGTGCAGGGAATGAACCATAATAAAACAATTAACAGAAATAATTAAACAATAAAGTAAAACAATTAAACAATACAAAAGGTGCATTTTTTCCCTTCAGGGAGGTTTTAACCCCCTCCCTGCTGTCTCTCTCAGAGTTCTGGATGAGCTGGAGCGGACGGGTGGCGGACGCAGGGAGGCCAGCCAGGAGGGAGTTGCAGTAGTCTAGGCGGGAGAGTACCAAGGCCTGGACCAGGAGCTGGGTGGCGTAGTTGGTGAGGAAGGGTCGGATTCTTCGTATGTTGCTCAGGAAGAATCGGCAAGTGCGTGCCAGAGTGGAGATGTGCTGGGAATAAGAGAGGCAGGGGTCCAGGGTGACTCAGAGGTTCTTAGTGGAGGAAGAGGGAGAGAGTGTGGTTGTTTCCAGAGGAACAGAGATAGAGAGATCAGAGGAGGGGGAGGAAGAGGAGGGAAAGAAAAAGCGGTCAGATTTAGAGAGGTTGAGTTTGAGGTGAGTGCATCCAGGAGGAGATAGCAGACAGACAGGTAGAGATACGGGAGGGGATGGTGGAGTCAGAGGTGGGGAAGGAGAGGAAAATCTGAGCATCATCAGCATAGAAATGATATGAGAAACCATAGGATGCGATGAGGGGGCCCAGGGAGCGGGTGTAGAGAGAGAACAGGAGAGGACCGAAGACTGACCCTTGGGGGACTCCTGTTGAGAGAGGGCGAGGTGTGGAGGTTGCTCCACGCCAGGTTACCTGGTAAGTGCGGTTGGAAAGGTAGGAGGAGAACCAGGCCAGAGCAGTGCCAGAGATTCCCAGGTCAGTGAGAGAGGATAGTAGGATAGAGTGATCGACAGTGTCAAAGGCAGCAGAGAGGTCAAGGAGAATTAGGACAGAGGAGAGAGAGGCAGCTCGGGCAGACTTTAGTGAGTTGGTGACAGACAGGAGGGCGGTTTCAGTGGAGTGAGCAGAGCGGAAGCCAGATTGGAGAGGGTCGAGCAGAGAGTGGTTGGACAGGAAAGCAGAGAGCTGGGTAGGAGGGAGACAGGACGGTAGCTCGGGAGGGAGGTGGGGTCGAGGGTAGGTTTTTTGAGGAGGGGAGTGATAGAGGCTTTTTTGAAGGCAGAGGGAAAGAGACCAGAAAGGAGAGAGGTGTTGAGAAGGGAGGAGATGAAGGGAAGTAGAGCAGGAGCAGCAGCTTGAAAGAGGTGAGTGGGGAGGGGGTCCAGGGCACACATGGTGGGTTTGTGACCCTGGAGCAGGGAGGAGAGGTCAGAGTCTGAGAGGGGCAAGAAGGTGGAGAAGGAGGGTGAGTTAGTAAGGGATGCAGTGGGTGTAGGGGTTGGAGCAGGAGGGAGTGCGGGGGAGGGAGAGGTGTTAAAGAGTTTGTGGATATCTGAGATTTTACAAGAGAAGAAGGAGGCAAAATCATCAGGGGAGATAGAGGAGGGAGGAGGAGGTATCTACGAGATCCACATTGTGAAACACGTGAACAGCATTTCATTGTAAAGAACAAATAAGTTGATGGCTGCAATGTATTGTAAAACACATGAACTTACCATCCACCTGCGAGAAGAGGAATGGAGTTGATATTTTAGACCAGGTGGCATGGTGTGAAAAAGTGAAGTAAATTTTGCACTGCAAAAAAAAAAGCTTTGAATGTCATACCATTATTTTGTTGTGTTTAACTTTTCCCTTGCATATTCTTATCTTCTTTGGCAATCCTTCAAGCTCTATGGCAGTCTTTATTCTAAAAAAGGACACCATATTGTATTCACACTTTAATAATTACAAGCTACTTTTATTTTTCTTAAATAAAAAAGTTTCTGCTTTATGTGTTTTCATTATGCTAGTGGCAGATTTGGAAATACATGGCAGAGAGACAGAAAATGGGTGTTTGGCATCCTGGAAGTTGGGGCTACATCCAAAAGGCCCACCCTGAAACTTGTGAAAACCCACTCCAGACGACATCTCCTGCCTCTAATTCACCACTATGTGAAAAGAGGGACAGCAATTCTGAGTGATGAATGGCATGCCTACTGAACAGTGTGGGTACCGTCATTACCCTGTTTGCCACAAATGGCACTTTGTGGATCCAGTCACTGGGGCTCATACTCAGCACTTAGAGAGGGCATGGCAAACCTTTAAGTTGGAGGTGTGGCACCATTGAGGCAACCTCACAAAGAAGTTACTTTGACACCACTTAAAAATTATCCAATGGAATCATTGGTTAGGGAGAAAACAACACAATGGTGTTCTAGACTTTTCCATGACATCAGAAAGTTCAAATTGTGAAAATTGTACTTACTTGATTTCCTAAAAAATAAATCTAGCACAAATTCAAAAAATATATTTGAGTGACAAAAATATGCATTTTAATGCAAAATCACTTTGCTCTGTAGCAGAAAGCTTTGAAAATCACCCTGTATTTGCAGCTGCAAATAATGTCAGAGGATGCTCTTTCTGTGATGACAAGTCTTAGATGTGCACAATAACATAACCTATACATCCAAATTACAGTGGTAGTTCCAAATTTAAAATAAGGGATGCTGCATTTAGTTATACATTTTACTACGGCAAACTAGCCATTTGTTTTTGTGACAATTAATTTTTTTAATAAGATTTTTATAATAATAGATGGGCTTCAGTGAGTTACAGGAAAATTATTTCATCCAGGGTTACTGAAGGTCAAGTAATTTATAAACTGTCACAGAAACCTGAGATGGAATTGTTTTCATGTAACTCACTGAAGAGGCCCATCTATTATTTTTTTTATAATACATGGATACCCTTGTGGTGCTAATATTAAAGAAGACGAAGTTCAGCAGTACAGTTTTTTTTGTTTTGTTTTTTTAATAGTGTTTTTCAGTGCTGTACAGACGTTCTATATCATTATATGCTTCTCCATTTTCTCTGAAATATGAATGTACCAGCTTTACATCTTTTTTTTTTTACATATTCTCATTTTGTTGATCATTAATGAACATGTCTGTACTGTGGGTGTTGTCGAGCGATTGAAAACAAGACATTTTGTGTTTGAATTGAAAGTGATAATCTCAAGGAGTCGAATGGGTCAAAGTTCAAGTGTATTTTCCTCTAGAGGAATTATCACTTTTTGACGTCACTACTGTGGTATTATCAATTTTTTTCAAATGGCTTGCAAATATAACCTTCATCCTTGTATTATATATATATATATATATATATATATATATATATATATATATATATATATATATTGTAGACGATCACGCCACTCACGGGTTCGTGCCCCTTTGAAAATACGACCCAGAACACAGGAATGGATTTTTTTAAGCGGCGGATGCTTATTTTTAATAAACTCACCAAACAAACAAAACAGAAAACAAAAACCTAACTCCGTTTCAGAGCACTAACTAAACAGGATATTTCCCTGTCTAACTTGCAGGACGGCTAAGCCGTTTACCTGACACCACAAACACAACAAACTACGCAGGTCTCCAGCACTTACTTTTCTATGACTGCGCGGAAGCAGAGCACCACTCTTCTGCCTCCTTCTACTCAGCAGCCTCGATTCAACTGTCTGCTCTCTTTAAATACCCTGCACCTGGCTCTAATTTACAATAATAGCCAGGTGCATATATCTATATCTATATATAGATATAGATATAGATATATATATATAGATATAGATATAGATATAGATATAGATAGATAGATAGATACACAGACATGTATATATCAGTTTAGATAGATCAATGTATTCCATTTAGGTCCACGAAAAGAGCAGTTAACTAAAGAACTGTCATTTAGAGCTAAAAATGCATTTCGTAGTCGTTTCAGTATATATAAGTTTATATAAACTTATATTGATTAGAATTAATTCAGATTTAAAGATAGAAGTAAAAATTGTGTCACAATATATAGAAACACCATTACATCATGTAAGAATAAATCATGGATTTGAATATAAACAATAACAAGTTGTTGTCATGCCATCAAAAACCTATAAATACCTCCAATGTTTTGATTCAAACACATGCTCCCTTGAGAAAGATATGTACAACATATCAAAACTTTGGGCAGCTGGGTCTTTGTATATATATATATATATATATATATATATATATATATATATATATATGTGTGTCTGTGTGTGATTTTTTTCTGTTTTTTTTCCTTTACCTTGAGTCTAAGGCTGTTCACAATCAACAAAGATATTGCGCTTCTGCACAAGGCACAGCTGTCTGAAGTTTTATTTTTATTGCACTTGCCAGCCTGGCATTGGCGTCTCTTGGGCTCTCAGCGGGGTGGCCAGCTTCAGCTGTGGGTACACACTTGGCAGTCTCCCTTTGTTCCAAATGCTTCTTGCGAAGTTGCTGTGCTATCTGTAAAATATATTCCCTCCTTGGTAAATTCTTCTCCGTGCATTCTTTGTAAAGTACCCAGGAGTTGATGGCTGCTAAGTCCAATACAATGTAAAACACCTGAACAGGCCACCGTCGGGAGTCAGCTTTCACAGAATACTTCCGTGCCATCTGATCCAAAACATCAACTCCATATTTTGTTGCGTTGTAAAACTCCACGCTTTCTGGTATTTATTTTCACTAGTCCCGATGCTAATTGACTGACCAAAAAAGGCTGATTGAAAAACAATACTGTCAGTCATTCACACAGACAGAGAGTAGAGACTTATCTAATTACAGCTAAACACATTGCGGACTGGTAAATAAAAATAATAAAGTAGAGTACCATTCTGTATAATCAAAATACAATTGTTTTCTGCGTAGCCGTTAATGTGACTGCTCCCAGGGCTTTTAGGTATAATGTAATATATCTCCTTTATTTCTGCACTCCCCACGTTTCATGCTTTGTGAGAATATTTAATACGGACAAAAAGGTACATGAATGCGCAGTCCCATATGTGTTACACAAGTGGAGAAAATTACATTTTAAAAACTACCAAAATGACTGCCGTGGGGCTTCTAGTGTTAAGACACACATGCAGTTTAAGGGATGATATGAAAATAAATGTATTTTTAGATAAAAATATGAAACAGATTGTCACAGCTGGCTGGTGGCCATGACGTCAGACCCAGAAGAACACACAGTACTGCAAGGTGAAATGTGAATTGAGCTGTTGCGCTGGTTTATTATTAAACAGAAAATAAAAGGTTGAACAAAAATAACTCACAAACACAAAAACACAAAACAAACAAAACACTAACCCACACAACTAACCCACACAAGTATTGTGCTGATCTGGGTCAGCACGGATAGCAATTGTTACTGATTTAAACTTATTGCCTCTGTCTCTCTCCCGTGCCTCCTCACTGTACACCCAACCCCGAGTGAGTGCTTCGTGCCTCTATATATACAGCTGTGCCGAGATTCAATTACTAATTAATCATTCATTTGAATCTCAGCATGTGAGGTAATTTGTGCAATCCCGTGCTCACATACTATACACATTTCAATCTGCACGTGAAGTGATTGTGCCATCCTCGTGTCTAAATACAAATATACATTTTAAAACACTCATAACCCCACATTGTGCTACATAACCCCACATTATATCCTGTGCACTGATACATACACCAACAATAACACACTACATACAGCAGATAAATATAAAATACACAGGGGCGGGGCACGCTGCCACACCAATATAATTACAGAAGGTGTGATTATAGTGTCATGTTTTGAACTCAATAGATTAAATAAGTCACACCTTATCATTCCAGCACAGTTCTTGTGCCAATGTTCTTGTGCTTAGCTAGCGAAGCTGTGCACCCAGGCTGCAACAAATTACACAGGAAATAATGGCATAATAAATCACAGAATTTGAGACATTAGATTGTGTGCATATATGGAGACATCTGTATGTCAAGTTTCCATGTACACACTCTGGATGTAGGTTCTACGTTACACTGATCAAAGAAAAACTAATGAAAGTTCATAAGACTTTTGCTGAAAGTGTACAGTGAATGAAAGCAGGCTTGTTCTTTTCATTATATGAGAGAGCAATATATGATGTTTTTATTACATGATGTTAAATAAAAATGATGTTGGCCATAGCTATATAAACACTGAAAAACAGGATTATAAAGATAAAATCTATACCTATTAAGCAAACAAACATTTATCAAAGAGTGACAGCAAATATGTGGGGCAGCAGTGTGGAGTAGTGATTAAGGCTCTGGACTCTTGACCGGAGTCAAAGAGCCCTAACCAGGTGGGGGACACTGCTGCTGTACCCTTGAGCAAGGTACTTTACCTAGATTGCTACAGTAAAAACCCAACTGTATAAATGGGTAATTGTATGTAAAAATAATGTGTGAAAAAGAATGTAATTGTATGTAAAAATAATGTGATATCTTGTAACAATTGTAAGTCGCCCTGGATAAGGGCATCTGCTAAGAAATTAATAATAATAAATAATAATAACAATAAATATAAAATTGAGCAAAGGATCCTCTTTACAAGAAATAAAATGGTTTTCATTTTTGTTGTTGTGATACCAGTATTAAATCCTCTCATAGCATAAAATAAATGAGAATGTGTTTGTTGTTGGAGTAAAGACCAAGTCCTCAATTGTTAAATGTAATTACTCAATCCTTATTATTGAACCTGCTAGTATCTGTTAAATACCCAACCCCCTATTTCACTAGCGTAATTCATTCAAGAGAACTGTACTTCATTAAAGTCAAGCCTAAGGGCAGGGTTTACACAAGTGGCAGAGCCCTTTAGTAGGAGATCACAAGGTAATACTGCAGTACTTCATTGTTTCACAACGCAGTTGTCTGTCATCAAGTCTTGACAATTGTTTCCAAAGCTCACCAGCAAGTGTGTTTCATGCCAGAAAACAATATGTAATAAGCACAGAATCTCCCAAGAATGACTCCACTTTCTAATGAGGTTATTTTTTTAAGAACATGGGACTTGTCCAAGGTCACATGGAATCTTGAAGAATGGGCAGCATTGGTTTTCAATTGTAGTTAAATATTGTAACTGCTGAGCAGCCAAGAACAGCAAAGAGAATAGAGGGAGATGGTATTAGTTGGACTGACCTTGATTCAAGGTTTCAAAATCAATTTTCAAAATCAATCTTATTTAATAGAAAGAGAAAGAGTACCACATGCACACCCTTTTCGTATATACTTTAATTTGGAATATGCAGATATTTTAAAGGAGATGAAAAGTGGATGCTGTGTCTGGTACCTAATTATCACATGTGCTATCGTTAAGTCAATACTACTCTAGCAGCAATTAGACCACGGTGCCAGGATACTGCAGTTTATCTTTAGGCCAAATAAAAAAATATGTGATTCTGGTTACGCTGGAAAAAAATAGGGTAGGTAGGTAGGTAAAACTTTTTATTTTATTTTAATTTTATTTTTTTATTTCCTGAATAAGCAGTGTGAGCTGGGAAAAGAGGCAAGTGATAGTTTAGTTTACACTGTCATCTTGCTTTATTCTCCCACAATCTCCCCTTTCTCCACCTCACAGCTGGCTCAGTCTCATTTTAATAAACTTTCCGCCTGCCTTGTTTTATGCTATAGGATACAAACGAGTCACAATCTTTTCAAATTTGGTTTGTGGTTTTCAATAATAGCAGAGTTAGGGGTATTATGCTTTGATTGATACATACACATGCACACACATATCCATGAGGTTTAATTATGATTAAATAACATACCCACATTTTATGTATTTATATTTAATGTCAAGGTAGTGTATTTAAATCACATTGCCAGCACACACTCGCATAAGCCTCTTGGCACTGGGTATTCAGTGGCTTGGCATTGTCAGCAGCAGTGCCGGTGTTACAGGCTAATTTTCACCCCAGTACTCTTCTGGGAAGGTAAACATTAGCCCAGACCAATTCTCACCCCAGTACTCTGTACAGAGCATAATCGTTTTCATTGTATGATAACTAATACAAGCTAATCAGCAGTAGGACATATATTTGTGAATGTACTGTAAAAGATACAAGAACAAAGACTGATGTACACAAAATAAGCAACGTTTATTGAACAATAATAGTGAGAACAAATAATAGAACAAAAATGTTTCTTACACTACAAACCAATAATTTTGTTTAGAGCAAAACTGGACAACATGTATTTATGTATACAGTATATATAGTGGCAAATAGAGGGTATGTATAATTAATAACAGTGGAAATAGCTGGGGATGTTTTCATTGTTATTAATAAAAATGATTATTTATTTGCCACAGTAGTGTTATAGGATTATCAAGTGTTAATTAAAAACTGTATTTTGGTTTGGTATAAAAAGGGTTAAAACAGAGTCCTGAATTGACAGTAAAGAAACTGTATTTCCCAGTAAGACTAGTGCAGTCAGGAATGGGCAGTTTGGAAAAAGCTGCAATTTAAGACGGCGCTGCATTTAGTGTTGGAGAGAGAGAAAGTGAGAATGCAGGAAACCTGGAACAAAGAAACAAAGTATCAGGACGAAGCAAAGTCGGCTTCAACTACGAGCTATTTAGCAAGTACAAAATATAAGCTTTGTGTTTAAACGTGGATGTCACGAGAAATAAAAGTTTTTAAGAAAAATTAAATTAACCTTAGTGGTTGTCTTTAAAACGAACCGACAGTAAGGGAAATGCTGATTCTGGAAACAAAGGAACTCTGCTAAAATCTGCTGAACTACGGCTGTTTTATTTTCTTAATGGACAAAAATATGACCTGTGAATAATAGCATGTTGTGCAGCACAAAAGAAATGAACACACTTTTATTGTTTGATAACATACACTTGGGCAAAGGATGCCGAAAGATACGAGATGGTTTTGGATATATTTTTAGTTACTGTGCCTATAGAAAGTCTACACCCACTTTCAAAATGTTCACCTTTTGTTGCCTTATAGCCTAGAATTAAAATGCATTAAAATAGTTTTTTTTTTTCATTTATCTACACATCCTACCCCACAACTTCCAAGTGAAAAAAAAATTCTAGAAATTTGTAGAAAATTAATTAAAAATAAAAACTGAAATAACTTGGTTGGATAAGTGTCCACCCCACTTGTAATAGCAATCCTAAATTAGCTCAGGTGTAACCAATCGCCTTCAAAATCACACACCAAATTAAGTGGCCTCCACCTGTGTTAAATTGTAGTGATTCACATGATTTCAGGATAAATTCAGCAGTTCCTGTAGGTTGCTGGGTAGTGCATTTCAAAGCAAAGACTCAACCATGAGCACCAAGTTCTTTCAAAAGAACTCTGGGACAAAGTTGTTGAAAGGCACAGATCAGGGGATGGGTATAAAAAAATATCAAAGGCCTTGAATATCCCTTGGAGCACGGTCAAGACGATTATTAAGAAGTATTATTATTATTTATTTCTTAGCCGACGCCCTTATCCAGGGCGACTTACAATTGTTACAAGATATCACATTATTTTTACATACAATTACATTATTTTTTACACATTATTTTTACATACAATTACCCATTTATACAGTTGGGTTTTTACTGGAGTAATCTAGGTAAAGTACCTCGCTCAAGGGTACAGCAGCAGTGTCCACCACCGGGGATTGAACCCACAACCCTCCGGTCAAGCGTCCAGAGCCCTAACCACATACTCCACACTGCTGCCCAGGTGGGGCCATACACCAAGTAGAAGGTGTATGGCCCCACCCGTTTGAAGTGCAAAAAAACACTCAGGAGATTCTGTAGCCATGTGGTAAAAAGTTTTGTGGTCTGACGAAACTAAAATGGAACTTTTAGGTTTAAGTGCAAAGCGTTGTGTTTGGCGCAAACCCAACACAGCGCATCACCCAAGAACACCACCCCTACTGTGAAGCATGGTGGTGGCAGCATCATGTTATGGGGATGTTTCTCATCGGCAGGGACTGGGGCATTTGTCAGGATAGAAGGGAAAATGAATGGAGCAAAGTACAGAGAAGTCCTTGAGGAAAACCTGCTGCCCTCTGCAAGAAAGCTGAAACTGGGACGGAAGTTCACCTTTCAGCATGATAACGACCCTAAGCATACAGCCAAAGCTACACTGGAGTGGCTAAGGAACAAAAAGGTAAATGTCCTTGAGTGGCCCAGTCAGAGCCCCGACCTGAATCCAATCGAAAATTTGTGGCATGACTTGAAGATTGCTGTCCATCAACGCTCCCCAAGGAATTTGACAGAGCTTGAACAGTTTTGTAAAGAAGAATGGTCAAATATTGCCAAATCTAGGTGTGCAAAGTTGGTAGAGACCTATCCCAACAGACTCACAGCTGTAATTGCTGCCAAAGGTGCTTCCACCAAATATTAACTCAGGGGGGTGGAGACTTATCCAATTATAATCTTTCAATTTTGTATTTTTAATATATAATTTATTTTTCAATAAAAAACCTTTTTTCCCCCTTAACAGTGTGGAGTATGGTGTGTAGATGTGGAAAAAAGTGGAAAAAAATCCTGATTTAAATGCATGAAACTGAAAAAAGCTCAACGGGGTGTAGACTTTCTATAGGCACTGTATATTATTACATTTAAAAAGATTTCATTGTTTGGATCATTGGTCCTTGGAAAAAAACTGTTTAATAGAAACAGTGATATATAGAAAACTGCAGCTGAGCCGAAAGGTGGACTTTAAAGAAGGACTGTGTGTTTTTGGAAACAATTCATTATTTAAACCTATGAGTTGTACACAGAGACACAGAAGAAACCTAGGGTAGCTGAAATAAAAATAAAACATTAAAGAAGGAACTGGAATAACAAAAATGTATTACAAATACACACAAGGACAGCGTTAGTTTTAAAAGTGTCTTTATTATTGGAAGGGACTGTTTTATTGAATGCTGTTTGTTGTATACTGCATCTGGGTCCTGGAGACCAGCACAAAAGGCAGCTTTGAAATCAACCAGGGAGTCTGGACGGAAAGACAGAAAATCATTGGGATTACAATTATATAATAACACTGGACTTGGGTCCACTTAAGACCTAAGGATACTTACCTCTGCAATGACTGAAGAGGACCACAAGAGGGCGACCGGACAACTACCTCTTGCAACATCCATCGACCACCTGGAGGGGTGCCAGCGCACCCGAGTTACCGTTCTCCGATTGTCCAGGAGAGTATACTTACCTTGCACCCAGCGCCCTCTAGTGGAGAACCTCTACAAAACCTGGAAAACGATCAGAGAAAGGATTTAAAAAAAAGACATTCAATAAACAGTGACCAAACCAATGGTGGTGTGATACAAACCAATGGTGGGCCCTAAGAGGAATGGTTGAAATTTGTGGGTTTTAAGAATCATCCATGGACTGTGTTTTACTGAAAGAACATTAAATGGTAAGATTACTATCTTTATGAATACATAAAGATATATATATAATGTGCAACTTTGTATCCACTAGGCGTTGACTCCCTAACTCATGATTGGCCCAAAGCGCTTTTGTACGCTTTCCTGCTGATACCGCTTTTCCCTGCCTTCCTCCAGAAGGTCAGGAGAGACAAGGCGACAGTTCTCCTGGTGGCCCCTAGATGGCCCAGGAGATTCTGGTTTTCAAACCTCTGACAGCTGCTACAGGGCCAGCCCTGGGGTATCCCGCTTCGCATGGATCTCCTCAGCCAGGCACAACGCACCCTCTGACACCCAGAACCGGGCAGACTCCAACTGTGAGGTCATGACCCCAATTATTGCCCTGTAACAACTATTTTGCAGTTTCTGCAAGATCTGTTGGGGGGGGGGGGGTGTAGAGCCAACTCTACATTAAAAGTCATATCTGCATGTCCTGTCCCCACTGACTCATATACTTTGAAGGGTGCTCGGTGGTTACTCCCTCCAAGGAGGGTTGTTCTCCCCGAATGGAGCCTTGATATTGTACTGGAGGCTGTCACGAAGGCCCTGTTTGAGCCCATACACTCCATAGAGTTAAAGTATCTGTCTATGAAGACAACCTCCCTCTTGGCTATCACCTCCGGAAAGCGAGTCTGTGAACTACAGGTGCTGTCTGTACACAGCTCGTGCATGCATATTTGGGAAGATGGCAGCAGAGTGTCACTACGTACAGACCCTGCTTTCCTCCCTAAGGTGATCACAGCCTTCCACATGAATCAGTCTGTGGAACTGGAGTCTTTCCATCCACCTCTGTTTTCTTCAGAGGATGATAGGAGATTGAACTTCCTCTGCCCAGTGCGTGCATTGAGGTATTACGTGGATAGAACAAGAGCTCTGCGTCATTCTGACCAGCTCTTTGTCTGTCATGGTATACGGACCCTAGGACAGCCCCTCTTGAAGCTGCGACCTCCGCACTGGATTATGGACACAGTCTCGACTGCGTATGATAGTGCCGTCTTGCCCCCACCTGGGAGGGTAGCCTTGCATTCTACAAGAGGTTTGGCTACATCTTGGGCCCTCTTCACAGGGGCCTCACTGTCCGATATCTGTATTGCAGCTAGCTGGGCTACGCTGCATACTTTCTCTAGGTTCTGCGCCTCAATGTGATAGATCTTTCCTTGCCTTCAGTAGGCACGAGGGTCCTTGAGGTTGCATGCTCGCACCGCTAACCTTGGTTTATGCAGTTCTGACGCATCCCTTGTACACTGCCATTCTGTCTCCCTTGTGACTGCTCTGGTATAATTTCCCATAACTATACAAGTATACAAAACAAACAAGGAAAAAGAAATAGTCCAGGGGGGGTAGACCCCACACTCCCGGGGCTTCCTCTGACTCGCTCGGTCCACTGCTGTTTCCTCCCACCGATGCGGGAACCACCACCCCCTGCTGCTGGATCTCTTCACTGCCAATCGGCTGCCACCTCTAAAGGACCTGAGACAGGAGAGCAGGGCAAAGAAAAGGGGCCATCAGGAACTGATACACAGGTAAGTAAACTACACCTTCCACCCCAAAGTTCTGGTCACTTCCCTTCGACCGGTCTCTAGCCCCGCGTTTCTCTCCTCTTTCGTCACGCTCCTTGGATCTCGTCCCGATTCCATCTGCCGCCACCGGACCTGACTTGGAAGCTGAACTCCAGACCTAAAGGCAAGGTAGGTAAACCACTGGAGGCCTTAAGCACACTCTGACGGGGGTGCAGGGGGCCAACCAGCACAGGTAGGCAATATAGAACGATTAACTTGGAACTTGACAATTAATTGTCCTTTCCCCTCTTCTAGAAATCGAGGAAAACGATTTACCCCCTATCAAGGATCCGTGGGGGGCCCAAACATCCTGGTCTACACACTGGGACCTGAGCAATTGCACCCGTTCCTTGCTCCACCAAGGAAAACAAAAAAAGAAACAAAAATGTCCAAAAATAAATTGCTTTTTGTTGTAAATCCAAAAAAACGTGTTGGTGAAATTCTTACATGATAAAATAATTGTTACCCACCAATGATAGTATACAATAGCCAGAAAGAAAAAAAAAACACAAAAAAACAAGTCAGAAAATACAGCCAACCACCCTATATTGTCCTGACAAAACAAAAAGAAGCAAGAAAAAAAAACTCCACACCCGTTCCTGAATATGGTCCCAGTGCTAGTCCGTCCCCACAACAAAGTTCTTGTTGCCAAATAATCATTTTCCTGAAGTATTCCAAACAGTAAATCTTCCTCAGTAGATTTCCCCAAGGCTGTGCGCTCTGCCTGCACACACTCCTCCTGGTTCTTCCTGTCTTCCGTGTTCCTCTTCTGCTCTCAAATCAAGCCCCTTATATAGTCTTGCCTGGGCCACCATTGGCTGTGGCGCTAACCAGGCGGGACATCCAGTTGCTGGGGAGAAAATGCTCTACCCCTAGTCAGCCACAACCACATAAAACCAACTGGGGGTTGAGATAAGCAGATTCCAGTAAAAAACAGTACACAAAAACCCATTTAAAATTCGTCACTTGTGACAGTATCGATCGAGAATCTATATTCATTCTCTACTGCAACTCCATCTCTGTCTTTTCTCCTAAAAAAGCTCCTCAGCTGCCCTCAGCCGTTCAGCAGCCCCAACCAGACAGAAGGCAGTCTGCGTCAGAACAATTCATCCCGACAGCCAGCACTTCAAAACAGCAGGAACCTGCTTCAGCCAGATCAATCCAACAAGAGCACTCTTTGATTTTTCAAGAGATCAAAACTTTAATGCATTCATTTGCAGACACATTATCCTAGGTCAATACCAAACTGAGTGATTTAGATAAAAGGATGTCTAATATTGAACAAGAGAAGCAAACTTCAGCTCTTTCAGTCTTCTCCTCTATTCCTGCAGTAGCTCCAGTCGCAGCTACAGCTACTTCTGGTTCAGCTCTAACATTGGTACCTTCAGAAGATCCTCCCGTTTTCTACTTTGCCACTGCTTCAGCTTTTGGTTCCTCCTCCCCAACCACAGCTAGGCATCATTCAATATCCCAGCAAATTCGGCGCAATATAATTGAAGGCAAGGACATTAATCTCATTTCATTACTAATGGCAACATCAGAATTCCTAGATCACAGAGTAGTGGATTGCGGAGATCTGTCAGTAACATTAAAATCCAGAGATCCCAGATGTGGCGGAGTGTCCTGCCTCTATTTATTATTATTTGTGTTTTGTTTGCGGCGCAGTTAAAAGCGTCGCGTCTTTTATTATTTATATTTAAAAACCCTGTGAGGATGCATGACTGATCAGCTACTGATTATTTAACTAGCTGACAGTCATGCATCCTTACCAAACGCGTGCAGTCTGTGGCCGAGGGGTAATAAGATAATTAACACCTAGTTAACCCCTCGGCCAGAGTATAAGAACCTGCAGCTGTCCGTTCTGCGTTGGTTGTTGAGTATAGAGAGGAGAGTACGGGAGAGCAGAGAGAAAGAGCGAGGAAAAAGAACAATTGCTATATTTAAAAAATATACTTGTTTCTGTTTGTTTGGCCATCGCGCCGTTTTGTTTTGTTATTGTTTAAATCTTTCATTTTGTTTTGTTTATTAATAAATCTACGCTGAGTGCCGTTGCACTCAGCTTCACCCGCCCATCCATTGTTTGTGATTCAGTTACTTCCTGGTCCGTGACGTCATCACACTTCACCACTGCGAGCCAGCCTGTCACACCAGATTACTCAAAAATCTAACATTGGGGGAATTCGTCCTTGCTTTCTCCATATTTAGAGATGTACTATGCTGTATATCCTAACCGCAGAGCTGAATTAGACTCCTACGAATATTACATTGTGGAATTGTCTGTCAGATACAGAGGGACTATGTTCTTCGAGTATCATAAAGCATTCTCGGCAAAAGCAGCAGCAACATTGGCATCTGATAATCATATAGTCAGTTGGTCTCAACCTGATCCAGATTTGTTTAACAGGATTTTCGGTGGTCTCAGAGCTAATGCATGTGGGGTCTGCGCTTCCACAGGTCATTCAACATCTCTCTGCACTAAAGCTGCTATAGCATCAACTTCTAAAGCAGCACCTGGTACAACCTCTAATTATTCAAACAGATCCTTCTTTCCCAATCCAATACATTCCTCAGCTCTTCCCAATCAATCCAAAAGATAAGACAAATACAGGCGCAAAATTAGATTCGCAGGAGGAAGACAAATTTGCAATAACTTCAACACCGATTTCTGTTCAAACAGGCAGTGTAATTTCATTCACATGTGCAGAAATTGTGGAGATGCTCACGCCAACTCAATCTGCCCTTTAAATCGCAAGTGACTTTCTCTGATGCTCGTGGTCACCACTCCCATAAACATTCCGGCATTATATAACAAATTAAAAAATCATCCTGACATCAATTTCACCAATTACTTAATTGACAGATTAAAAAACTGGTTTTCAACCGGTATCACTGAAATTCCTTCATCCTCATTTCAAAGTAAAAATCTTCATTCTGCTAATCAAGAACCAGAGTCAGTTCAATTCCTCATCGAAAAAGAAATTAAAAAAGGATTTATAGTCGGCCCTTTTTTAGCTCCTTCTTTTCCAGTTTATAGAATTAATCCTATCGGCATAGCAACTAGGAAAATGTCAGGGAAAAAGTCTTATTATTGATTTACCAGCGCTGCAGGGTTCAAGGAGTATCAACTCGCTTATTCCTCAAGATCAATTTTCTGTTCATTACATTACTATTTCAGACACAATTCACTCAATTAAATTAGCAGGTCGTGGTTCCTGGCTAGCAAAAGCAGATATATCTGACACATTTAAAGTAATGCCAATCCATCCTCTTCGCCACCTGTTTGGTATATGCTGGGAAGGAAACTTTTACTTTGCCTCTCAATTAACTTTCGGCTGCCGCAGCAGCCCGAAGATATTTGACACTCTGTCAGAAGCATTATGCTGGATACTTCTCGATGCCTACCATGTTCCATTTCTGCTGCACCTGCTTGATGATTTTTTGTTGATCTCCCCTCCTTCAGATCTGCCAGCAGAAGCAATTACTAATCTTAAGAGTTTGTTTTTAGAAGTTGGCGTTCCGCTCTCAGAGGAAAAAACAATCAGCCCCCTTCATTCTCTGGAATTTCTTGGACTCATGCTAGACACGGAAAAATTCAAAGCCAGCCTCCTTGAGTCCAAACTCAATCACATTCGATTTCTTATTCAGAACTTTCAGATTAGTAGAAAACGCGCACTGCTTTCATTGCTGGGTCACTTCAACTTTGCAATTTGCATTATTCCCAAAAGGAGAACATTTATATCTAGTCTACTTGCTCTTGCATCAACAGCAAAAAATTTGGATTCCTACATAAATATTTCATCAGAAGCTAGGAAAGATATTAAAATGTGGTCTGCTCTTATTCAGCACTGGAATGGCTTGTCCATGTTTTATGACGATTTCATCTCATCGCATTATCTCTTGGATTCGGAGGGCTTTTTAAAAATGAATGGTTTTCCAGTATATGGCCCCATGAAATTGAAAATCTCCTCAGCTAAAATCTACAGCTCTTCTTGAGATTTACCCAATAGTTGCAGCAGCCCAGCTATGGGGTCATCTCTGGTCTAAGAAATCGATCTTATTTTATTGCGATAATTTAGCTACAGTTCATATTATAAATAAAGGACATTCCAGTTCCCCTCTTATCATGCAATTACTGCAGTGGCTAGTATGGATTTCAGTATCCAACAATTTTCTAATACAAGCTCGCCATCAACCGGGCATATTTAATAATGCAGCTGATGCTCTCTCTCATTTACAGATATCCAAATTCCACAGCTTGATTCCTACAGCTCTGCCATCCCCAGCAGCAACTCCTCAGTTCAACCAGCTCATTTTCAACTGAATTCAACCATCAATAAGCTACTTAATTCAGCTCAAGATTACATGGCTTCAGCACTTGCCCCTTCTACCAGATCTTCTTA
The DNA here is from genome assembly GCA_030684275.1 of Acipenser oxyrinchus oxyrinchus. NCBI lineage: Eukaryota > Metazoa > Chordata > Actinopteri > Acipenseriformes > Acipenseridae > Acipenser > Acipenser oxyrinchus. Next base: position 20,714,218 of record CM060263.1, on the reverse strand, counting down.
CTCTGCAGGTTGGGCTTGTTATGTAACCTTCTGCTCTCAAAACAGAATCAATCCTACTTCTTTCAACCAGAATTGGATCATGGCTTTTATAGTTCATGCAAAGGATTATCTGCAACTGGCACCAGTTACCAGTTACAATTAAATCATATTTGTCAGGAATTCAACACCAATTTCGCTTGATGCCTATTTCTTCTCCAACCATACTATCAATCCCAGCCATTCGTCTCCTCCTTCAAGGAATTTTCAAGAGCTCTCCGGCTGCATCTACCACTCGCCTGCCTATCTCTGTTGACATTCTTGGCAACATGATTTCAAATCTCCAACAAGGCTGTTTTTCTCCATGCGATGACCTAACAATGGAAGTATTATGTCTTTTCACATTTTTTGTTTTTTTGAGATGCTCTGAATATACAGTCCCTTCTATTTCCAGTTTTCCTTCTATGGGTATATGCTGCAGTGACCTTACTCATATTCTAGATTCTCATCTTATTCTCTTTCTATGCATTTCAAAAACTGATCAGAATACTTCTGAAAATTGACTCTCCTCTATGCCCATATACTTCTACCCTCTTGAGGTGTCGTGGGCTAGTCGACGAAACACCGAGGATGGAAGGTGTCCACTTGAAGACCCCAGAGATGTACCCTACTTAGCTCAATCCAGACGGTTGTCATGCTGATGCGCTGGGGAGACCGCACTATGGTTGATCCCCGGAGCCAGCATCGCAGCCGTTGTGTGTGCTGATGCGCTAAGGAGGCAAAATAAACTGATCCCTGGAGCCAGCATTACACTTCAGCCATCAACACCAGACAGAAGGATATCTACATCATCATATGGAAGGAAGCTAAATGGATGGAGACACATATGGATCACATTAGTTTACTGTGAAGCTACGTCTTAGTTGGTGCTTATCTTGGCGAGAGCCAAGTTCAAATCAGCATGAAGTTTTAACATCTACTCTCATGTAATGGAAATCATGAAGATCTGGATACGTCCAGTGACTGCTGTGAATAGTGCAGCTGGCAACAAGGGAAAGACCTCGTGACAGCCTGGAGAGACAGCTGACTGGAGGAAAGAGACCCCATTGGGGCTGGCAGGGTTAGCTACCCTTGTCGGCAGTATCCAGCTCTGTGTTTACAGGATGCTGGAGACACCACCCAAGGCTTCAAAGAAATTAAACAGAAAAATACCCTAGAGTTCTGCGAGGCGGGGCGAAGATGACTCAACGTTGGACAACACGGTTAAGGACTTAGGAACGGAAACGGATATGAGTATGGAGAGTACTTCACAAAAGACTAGTTCAAAATCTGCAGTTAGCAAAGACATGGAACTCCAGGTTTGTGTCTGCGGCTGGAGCAAGGCGACAACAGTCAGGGTTTGAAGATTCATCAAGGGAGAATGAAATGCTTGAGGGAGAAGGGACAAGGGCCTCGCATTGATCAGTACTTCTTACGAAGTCAGTCAAGTCAGTCGAATGAAATCCAGCGACAGGAAGCAAACCACAGTTCGCAGGATATCAACACCCTGTCATAGATGTGAGGAGGACTTGCATGGACACAGTTAGTGATGAGCCTAATGATCCTTGTGAACCCGGCAGACAAACCAGCGTAAGAGAGAAAAGAACCTCAACGGGCACAAGCCTGGAGTTAAATGGCCAAGAGCTTGTGAGAAAACTGCATGGGACACAGTAAACACAGATCTCTGCTTTGCATTGGAAAGGTTAAGTGGAACAGTTGAAAAGAAACTGAATTTGGGGACATCATCTACGCATATGGAAGCGAGAGGTTTGGAGTTGAAAAAAGGAAGGAAAAAGTACAAACTATTCCTGGAAAGTCTAGACGGCAGCAGGAGATTGAACGCTTAGTTAGAGAAAGGAGACAGCTGAGGAAGCAATGGAGAAGAGCAGAAGAAAGTCAGAAGGAGGGACTCAATCTCTTACAAAGGGTCAGAAAACATAAGCTTGCAACATTGCGCAGAGCTGAGCGCCTACGGAAACGCTACAAAAAGAAGGAGCACGCGAGAACTAACTTTTATAAAGACCCATTCAAATTTGTAAAGAAGTTATTCACCAGTGAGAAGAATGGCACACTAAAAGCATCTAAGTTTGAGTTGGAGAGATATTTGGAGGAAACGATACAGATTCAAAAAGGCAGGAGCCTATGTCAATTCCTTCAGACATCCCACCTATCAATCCACCAGAATACCAAATGGAGGACTGTGCACCTAAGTGGAAAGAAGTAGAGCAAGCTGTGAAAAAAGCAAGGGCTTCATCATCTCCAGGGCCTAATGGAGTTCCGTACAGAGTGTACAAGAGTGCTTCAGGAGTTCTACGAATCCTGTGGAAACTGATGAAAGTAGCATGGGAAAAACAGGTTGTACCAAGAGCATGGCCGAGCAGGTGGAGTCTTTATACCTAAAGAAAAAGATTCTAGCAGCATCAGTCAGTTTCGCCCTATTTCCCTATTAAACGTAGAAGGCAAGATTTTCTTCAGCATTATTGCTCAGAGATTGTCAACTTACCTATTAAAGAACTGCTTCATTGACACTTCAATACAAAAGCGGGCATTCCAGGTTTCCCAGGATGCTTAGAACACATCAGTGTGATCTGGCAACAAATTCAATCAGCTAAAAAGGAGAGGAAGGAGCTCCATGTGACATTCCTGGATTTGGCTAATGCATATGGTTCAGTGCCACATGAACTTCTTTGGGCAGCATTTGATTTTTCAGTATACCAATGACAATAACAAATCTAGTCAAAGCCTACTTTGGAGATTTGCAATTTAGTTTTTCAACTTCAGAATTCAGCACTACATGGCAATGCCTAGAAGTTGGAATAATGGCAGGATGCACCATTTCTCCACTAGCTTTTACCATGGCAATGGAAGTAATCATTAGGGCATCAAAATGGGTAGTGGGAGGAGAGCTTGGCTTCTGGAATACGACTACCACCAATTCGAGCATACATGGATGACATGACAACCATGACTACAACAGTAGCCTGCACTAATCGGTTATTGGGCAAATTAACCAATAACATTGAATGGGCACGAATGCAATTCAAGCCCACTAAATCAAGGAGCATCTCTATAATTAAAGGTAAAGTAGTAGATAAAACGTTCTTCATTAATGGTGAGGCAATACCAACAGTGTCTGAGAAGCCAGTGAAGAGCCTTGGGAGATGGTACGACGGGATCTAAAGGACACAGTTCGTGTGGGAGAAGTTAGACAACAAGCTGTGGAAGGGTTGAAGAGCATAGACAGCAGCGCTTTACCAGGCAAACTAAAACTCTGGTGCTTTCAGTTTGGCCTACTGCCAAGGTTGCTGTGGCCACTGACTGTGTACGAGGTTTCTTTGAAAACAGTAGAGAAGCTGGAAGCTTTAATCAGTTCACACATCAGGAAATGGTTGGGAGTTCCACGCTGTCTCAGCAGAGTGGGACTTTATGGTAAAGGAATACTGCAGCTACCTGTCTCCGCTCTAACCGAGGAGTTTAAGTGCGCCAAGGTCCGACTGGAAATGACATTAGTAGAGTCACGCGATAAATGCGTAAGGGAGGCAGCACCTGTGTTGAAAACTGGAAGAAAGTGGGTGGCAAAGAAAGCTGTGGAGGATGCAAAGGCTGCCCTTCGAATTGGTGATATCATGGGGCAAGTTCAGCATGGAAGAGGGGTCTTGGTCTCAGTTCAGCTCCTCCTACATGGCACAAGGCAGCCCCAGCGCAACGGAGGAAGCTTGTTGTCAACGAGGTGCAAAAGCAGGAGGAGAGGATGAGGTGTATAAAGGCCATTTCCCAGGGCAAGCAGGGAGAATGGATGAGATGGGAGAGTGTGGAACAACGCAAGATTGGCTGGCAAGACCTATGGTCAATGGAACAGAGCAGGATCAGTTTCCTTATAAGGTCAACATATGATGTTCTCCCATCACCACAGAACCTAAACCTCTGGGTAGGAGAGGATCCCTCATGTCCTTTGTGTTCATCACCTGCAACATTAAGGCACATTTTGACAGGATGTAAGGTGGCTCTTAGCCAAGGACGGTTTACTTGGCGCCATGACCAGGTGCTGCGATGTTTGGCCTTAGCATTGGAAGACAAGCGTAACATGACCAATAAGTTGCCACCTGTTCCATCAAAACATTACACACAAAAGACAACATTCCTCCGCCCAGGAGAGCAACCACCAAGAAAAGGTGTTAAAACCAATCCTCGCCCAGGACAACTGGAAGCTGCTAGAGACTGGAAAATGCTGGCGGATGTTGGTCAACGGCTTATTTTTCCACCTGAGATTGCCACCACAAACCTTCGACCAGATATTGTCTTGTGGTCTGGATCAGCACGCCTTGTTCACCTGGTGGAGTTAACAGTGCCATGGGAGGATGCTGTAGATGAGGCGTATGAGAGGAAGAAACTGCGGTATGCTCAACTAGCCACTGAAGCGGAACAGCGAGGATGGAGAGTCTGGGTTTACCCAGTGGAAGTGGGATGTCGAGGATTTGTGGCACACTCTACAACCCGGTTTCTCAGAGATGTCGGATTCAATGGCCAAGAGTTGCGTTGCACAGTGAAGAACTTATCTGAAGCAGCAGAGAGGAGCAGCAACTGGCTGTGGTTGAGACGGAAAGATTCTGGCTGGGGATCTCAAGCACAATAGAAAGAAAGAAAGGCTGATATACAGGTAAGTAAGCTGGGCTGAGTTGAGTGGGGGACGGAGGGGTGATGCTGGGGCGCCAGAATCACCGTCGAGCCCTCTTGAGGTGTCGTGGGCTAGTCGACGAAACACCGAGGATGGAAGGTGCCCACTTGAAGACCCCAGAGATGTACCCTACTTAGCTCAATCCAGACGGTTCTCATGCTGATGCGCTGGGGAGACCGCACTATGGTTGATCCCCGGAGCCAGCATCGCAGCCGTGTGTGTGCTGATGCGCTAGGGAGGCAAAATAAGCTGATCCCTGGAGCCAGCATTACACTTCAGCCATCAACACCAGACAGTAGGATATCTACATCATCATATGGAAGGAAGCGCAAATGGATGGAGACACATATGGATCACATTAGTTTACTGTGAAGCTACGTCTTAGTTGGTGCTTATCTTGGGGAGAGCCAAGTTCAAATCAGCATGAAGTTTTAACATCTACTCTCATGTAATGGAAATCATTATGCTAACCCAAATCTCCTTCCAACCCCCTGTTCATCAATGCAAGCGGGTCTGTTGTTCCAAGGCATTGGTTTTCTTCTCAGCTCTCCACTTTGGTTTCCAGAGCAGGACTTCCGCCTCAATTCTACACTCCTCATTCATTCAGAATTGGGACAGCCACTTCAACAGCAGGAGCAAAGATTAACCAACATTTAATAAAAAATATGAAACGCTGGACTTTATCAACAGTCGAAGCTTACATTCGTTCTTCATCAGCCGAAATAGCATCTGCCCATCAGTCCATTGCTAGTATGTCCGGAGTGGGGACGACCTTTCTGTCTGGGCCACCGAAGGTTTCCTCCTTAAAATAAAATTTAAAAAATAATATTAAAAATGGGGGGGGGGGGGGGTTCCTTCCCACTGTGCAGAGGGTCTTCACATAGTCAGTAGAATACAGTTACTAACCCCTGTGACATGTTAAGTGTTTTTTCTTTCTTTTTGTGTTAAATGTTTTCTCTCTTTTCTATATGCATTGGCGGCTCTCTTTTTCTTCCCATAAACGTCTTCAGCGGGGAGCAGGGTGTCCATCTTTTGGGGGGTTAGTGATTTCACTTTCTCCAACCCTTTGTTAAGCATCACTTCATTTACCTCATAGAGGAGGGTTCTCCATGAGTCAGAGGGGACCCCCAACCTAACCCCTCCTTTACCATGCATGATTCCTTGTCTTTTTCTCTTTCAGGTACTGATGTCTCTATTTATGTGAGGGCCCCAAGCGGCGGAACCCCTTTTGTTTGTCGGGTCTCCTCAAAGACGATGACCCCTCTCCTGTTTATTCAGGTCTCCTCAGCGACAGAATCCCCCTTCTATTATGTTGGGCTTTTGAAAGAGGCGGAACACCCCGCTCTATATGTTCTAACATCTAACTTTGTATTCTTTCCGGTTCGCGAACCTCTTCGTACGTCGGGTAACTTCAAAGACGGTGGCCCCCCTCCTGTTTGTCGGGTTTCCTCAATGACGGAGCCCCTCTTTAGTTTGTCGGGTCACCTCAGAGACGATGACCCCCCTCCTGTTTGTCGGGTTTCCTCAATGACGGAGCCCCTCTTTATATACGTAGGGCCTTTGAAGGACGGAACCTCTCTTTATATGTTATACGTTACTAACTTCATGTCTTAAATCATCATAGCAGATGGCCTAGTTCCATCCAGTGAACCTTATTTTGTATTCCTTTCCCCCTGGTTCATGGTACAGTTTCTCTAGTTTGTTGCAATAAAGCTACTGTGATTCCCATCTGTGCTGTTATTTAACATGAGCAATTCTTAGGAAGCCTCAGCTGATCAGAATACTTCAGACATCATACACATATTAAAGCTGTGGCATTCTTATGTGTTGTTCCCACACTGAAGCAGGCAGACAGGCAGGTGAGAGCCAGAATGGAGGCACGTAGACACAGAAGTGCAGTGAAACTCAATAATGTCATGTGACGCTACCAGCAATGATAGCACACAGCGGACGGTACAAGACTGAAAACACTAAAAATAAAAACACAATACAACAAACTATGAATCAAAGGTGCTGTGAAAACGGCAGGCCTTTCTTATTCATAGTGATCGCTATGTTTTTTACTGACGCTCCGCTGAGACACACCCACCTGCCTGCTGGAACAGCTGATTGCTTTCAGCTGCTGCTCCACGCAGAAAGGTAATTGTCCCCAGCGGAGCGCCACAGCAGTTAAACAATTAATTCAATCAATCTATTTACAACAATTAACCCAAAAATATTCAATAAAACTACATATTTCCCATGTGTAGGGCTTCCACCCTGCCACAGAGCCCACAAAAAAATAACAGGTGTCACACAAAAAAACAGAATAAATAAACACACATAATTAATATTTTTTGTACACTCTAGGCATGTAATAATCATTCATTTGTAGCAACATTGGAAGCATACTTGTGCAAAACTGGAAGCATAAATCAAATAACATATGTCTTAGTGTTAAAGTATATATATATATTTTTTTTACTGGTTTTGCTTTATATATTTGGGCCCAGTGCCAAAAATAAATAATTCGATAAAATCCCCACAAGATCAATGGTTTGTTACAGACACAAACAATGATGCAGGAGCGAGGCAGGTCACAAATAGCTTCTATCCATAGAAACCACTGCCTTACACAATCCTCACTCCTCAAACACACAAACACAGGACTACTAACTCCCTAACCCACTGACACTAATCTACAGTAATTGAAAAATACTAATGACCCCTTTTTAATGCCACATACAGTACATGTACACTGGAAGCAACAACTTCTCTAATTTCTGTGCTGTGAAACGTGTTTATTTGGAGAGCAAGAAACCCAATTTCCTGGCCCTTCATTTTTCATTTACCAAAGCGGAATTTGAAATAGAGTAAAATGTCTTATCACTGGGTGCACACAACCTGAACATGACAACACAGACAGTGACAAGTGTTTAGCACATTCTGTATTGTTAAATAGCAATGGGTTCAGTATTGTCATTTCTTTTAAGCAGCTTTCACAGTAACTGCAATTAATTTCTAATTATGAAGGGCTCAAAAGCTCCTAGTTTGCCTGGGATTTCAAAAACGGTTCCAGTGTTAAAGCAAGCAGGAGATAAATTTTCGGGATCTGGCTTGGGGTTCCGTGGCTTGTCTCAGATTGCCAAGAGAGGAGATGTCTATACTGCAGAGCTCTGTCTTTAATCTTGTAACTAATGCCCCCTTTTAAATATTAGACTTGGTGTCAGTTTTTGTTTTGATATTGCGATACCTGCCAATTCATCTGGCAGGATTTGCAGCAATGCAATGTTAAAAAGCAACCCTGTCCAAGGAAATGGATTTCAAGTTAATAAAGTTTCCAATGAGTCTCAGAGAGTAACTAGGTTCATATGAATACCAGGTGGTTTGGAGGAAATATCAGTTCCCAGTTTGCAAAGCCACCTTACCCACAATGATAAGCAGTGGAGGTACATGCCGTGATAGTACTGAGTAAAAACAGATTTATGTTTTATGTTTAAGCCAGAAGCACATTCCTGTGCTTCTCGTTTCATTACCCTACAGCTTTACAAAAGTGGCCCAGGCCCAAATATCCTTGAAAAAATGGAAGAGAAAACCAAAATTTAATCCACAGTCAATTTCAGCATGATATTGGGCCATATTTTATTTCATTAATAACTGTTATTTTGGAAAAGGGAAACTAACAGTGATTAAGAGTTTAATTGTATTTATTTGTTTGGTTCTAGTCTAAATCAACAGGTGTTTTCTCTTTCAAAGAAACAGGCATTAAAAGACTATAGTGCTTCCCTATTGTTAACCCAATTGAAAGCCAAAAAAGCCAATTGTTCCATCCATCTTAACTGCAATCCGTGGCCGGGCCTCAGTTATTTAAAGAGTAAGTATCCGATTTAGTTCAATGGGGTTCATCGGATATATAAAAATATCATATTTCAGAGGGAGTCGTTATACTACATTGCAGTATATTAATGTTGGGGCATTATAATTGAATAAAACACCAAAGAAGCTAAGGTATTGTATTTATAAGAATGTGATTAGCACTGTAATACAGTATTTGTCAATTTACAAACCAGCATTTCAAAAGATATTTCTCAGTCCATCCCAAAGTGATTTGACAGTTATTTATTTGGTTTTTGCACCACAAGTGCATGTTAACCTGAGACAAATAGCGTTTAAAAAAATAACATCAACAACCACAGTTCTTATCATTGTTTTCAAACACATGTTTCTTTCAAAACTGCACACTTGAGACTTATTCCGGGAATGGATGTGCATGGCAGGGAAACTGTGTGGGATTATTGTATTAGCTACAGTCACTTTACGAGCTTCTGTCTGTGATAATAAAGGGATTTATGCTGACTTATATGTGATAAGGATTAAACTGAAATCATTCTATCAAGACTGTGTGTTGATGTCAAGTTAGCATTCAATATTATGTCAGCAAAAAGGAAGATTAATTTGTGACTGTGTGTTTGTTTGTTTAATAATTTATTTTGACTACATTGATGTTCCAGCAGATGTTTTACTGCCTGACAGCTTGTGAGGAGACTGCCATCAATCATAAGTCTTTTGAAAGTGCTGATCTAGAAACTTTACATGTGGTACAAGTCTCAGTGGTTGATTCCTAACCTAAACGACAGTTAAGATTTTTTCCTCCTTTACTGATCCCCCTTTTCTATTGTTGAAGATCTATAGAATTAAAGGGAATGCTACAGCATCCTGGTAACTAACCACTTCCTGTTATTGCTATTGTGGAAAGGAAAATCTAGCTTAAGACTGGGTCAAATAACGTTTAAAAAATAAATAAAGTAAAACCTTAATAAAAGTAATAAAACAAAGGAAAACTCAAAATAAAGCAAAAACATGAATAAATAAATAAAATTTGTATGTTTGTTAATCTGTTCAGTGATTCAGATTGGGCTTTCTGAACACCCTCTTTAAAACCTGAGGTGTTTATCGTGTGGCAGTGGTAAGGTTTTTTTTAATATCTAACTCTAAATAATGAATGTTAAGTATAGTAAATGTGGGCAACTTTGTCCTGTGATCTAGCCTAGCAGCAATCCGTCTGTGTCTGTGTCACGGGTGGGGTGACCAGGGTAACCGTAGTAAACCTGCTTGTAGAATTTGTAATGACTATGCCACCTTAGGTTTGTCATAGTAATTTCTCCTATGCAGGTTGGATGCTTGGCAGGTAAGGCGGGACTTCCTATTAACTGTGGGGAAAGTGCTTAACCCAAACATCAGTTCACAGGAGAACTAGCAGCAGTTTAAAAACAACAGATTCGCTAATAAAAACACACAACAAAAACAAAAATACAGACATTAAAATCTGTCACTTGTGACAGTCGTAGCGAGAGAACAGGAGCAGGATAATCAGGTTCCTGAGTTCAAAAAAACATACTTGGTGCATGTTAGTATTCTGGCTGAAGCGTTTTGTATTAACTGCAACCTTAATTGTATAAAAATGAACATTTGAAGGATGAAAATTTGCTCTCAGATTCGCTACTTGTGTTCCCAAAAGTCTCCACACTGTATCTTATTCAACAGGAAAATAAGTTGTATTTTCTTCCTTGGAAAATAGTTCTTTTTTACTTGGTTGTATTTTTCTGATTTTTCCACCACAAAAGTGTGCATTGTATGGGCAATGGAGTGCATTTATTTATTCACAGTGGTTCTTAATATAACCCAAAAAACAAATCACTTCTTAAAATAAACAGCACCCCTTATAGTTTTCTACTTTGCTTTCTGAGCTACACACAGCTTCCCATAGTAATGAATTGACACAAAGCAATGTCTTGTCTAATTAACTGCATATTATTTATAACAACAACTGTGCAGCTAGATTGCATAAAGTAGAACTCCTGTCTTTCTGTCTCTGCTGTCGTGGTGCTTGTCACCCCTGACCTTTAGCTAACCCCCCTCACTGGTTACATGATTATAAAGGTACAATTCACTTATGACAAACACCTACTGCTGGAAGTAGTCAAATGCCGATTAAAGTGCCTTTTTAACTCACAGAGTGATAAAGGGCACTATATTCACAAAGAGTCACCTAGAATTGTATTCATTGTTTCACCTTTATTATGTTTGTAATTATGTTGAGTGGTTCTGGGTTCTGTTGATGCAATTTTTTATTATTATACTGTTTCTCTTTACCTGTCTGAGATTTTCTGGAAAATTCTGCCTAGGACTGAACAGACTTCCTCATTCCATTCAAATCATGTAAAAAAAATGGTTTTACAGCTCGGCTGGTCTCCTTACTCATCCTCTATATATGAAAAGTTGGCCAGCATAGTTGAAATGCCACAATGTCACATGGTTTGAATTTCAAGACCAGCAATGAGGAAACTAAACTTAAGAGATAAGAACACCTTTTCAATCATTCTGAGTGGTTCTAGATTCCGTTGCTCCAAAACTATAATTTTTATAATTTTAGTATAATAGTTATAATTTTTTCTTTAAATCTGCCTTTACCTGTCCTTGACCTGTTTTTAATCTCTCTGGAGTAGCCTATATATATAATCAGAGATAATCGATGAGGCTGTCAGAATTCAAGGGTTACATTGTTACATTTTTTTTTTTATTTAAAGAGGCAGTCCCAGTGCTTGATAATAAATAGCTCAATATTGGAGCACCAGAACCCAAACCACTCAGAATAATAAAAACACCATCAATAGTAAGTGAAATATACAAAAAAAACATTTTAAAATGACATTTAAAGCTACTCATTAGGTAAAAATCTTACCAAAAAAATCTTTGAAAGCTCTGCAAAACCCACCTAGACTGGAAGCTATTACCCTGAAAGAGAGACTTGGTGAAATCAAATACTTAATTCAACCTTTTTTTAAAGATCAGCTTCCTGTAATTTCCATAACACAAACCAAGTCTTGTTAGTTAAAAGGGTGATGTGTTTGAGGTTTCTAACATTTTGTAGGGATGAGAGTTTGGGGGGAGCCAGACTGGAAGCCAGACTCGCCACATCTGTGAGATCATTTAGCCTTGGTGATGATGCTTAGGTGACACACACTAACCACCATGAGTGGTAACAGTATGCTGGAGTATAGCTTTTCAATTACATCATGCTGGAAACCCACTTTAATATACTGTATCTAGCTGCCAATGAAATGTTAGTAGTGGCATAGAACAAGCCATGGGCAACACTATGATGCAATAAAACAATTCAGGAGCTGCTCTTGGGTTTTAGTTTCCTCCCATAGATATATGTAAGATAGGCTAGATACGTGTTTGAGTAACTGAAATAAGAGACACTCACAATGATTGAAAACATCATGCCAATATCATAAAAGTTAAGGGAACAGTACACAAACTCAAAAACTATTTGCTCTTTAAGCATTTTCTAGAATTCCTTTGCAATACAAGAACAAGAACCTTTGCAATACAAGTAAGCTCCTGATTTCTAGAAGAATGTGTGAAAGCATCTTATTATTTGCAAGTCTAACTAAGGGTTGAATCAATGAACATATTCTCTCTATTCTATATTCTATCTCTGTACTGTCAAAAGATATCAACTATACACCTTGCCAATTAACCTTTAGTCACAGGGATTTTATAGTCTCTTCAGTTTATCAGAGGTTTGGCTGCAGAGTGGCAACCAAATCAATATACAGCTGTGGACAAACGTTTTGCATCACTCGAATGAAACCTGCTGAATAATGATATGTTAACATATTGAATTACATAACACTTTGTAGTTTTCCCTATACTTAATGAAAAAAAATGAAAAAAAGAAAAATGTTACATTTTGAAATCTAACATGAAATACTGTACTACTATTATGACTTCTGGTAGACTTTTGCAATATCATTGTGTAGTTTCTTTGATTACATGATAAAATATTTAAATTATCATTTATTTTTGGTTTTATGTTGTGTCTTTCATGGCAAGCCATCCCAAAGAGCTTCACAAAACAAGCAAAAATTAAAAATGAGAGCAACACTGGATCAAGTTGATAATGTTGATAAAAGCATGGCGAAAGTAGAAAGTAATCGGTTTATAGTGGGAAAATATATCTAAGTGCAATAAGATTTGAAACTATTTGCTCTTTGTGCACTGTATTTGTTTTTTTTAATTGGAATGTTCTTGAATATACTGATATGTTAATGGATGTAACTGCAACTGCACTTCCATCTCATCTGGAACTTCACACACTCACAATGACTTCACAATAATGTTGACACGTTTCTGAGGTTGACTGTCGGTAGTCACCTATTCTGTGCTGCTCCTACCGGACACTATTGTATGTTACTGTGTTTTCTACACCCAAAACACCAGGCCTTTACTGTTCAGAAACTTTTTCTTATTGCACTATACAGTGGCCCACCATCGGCCCTGTACCCCATGCAGTGCTGTTGACATTCCCAAACTGCAGATTAACGAGGGGCTTCCAAGTGTCAACACCACAGTCACTACGGGTAGGATCCACAACACATGGAAGGATGTGAAGACCACCCACTCTGCACTCAGGTTTTCTTCAGGCTTTCTCAAGGCATGAGGTTCACTTAATCTTTTTGCTGTCACGCTGTCATCACCATTTCTGACATTAGTGTACTCTGCGCTTCACTGTCCTGCCTTTGATCTGATTTACATTTCAACAGGTATGAAGCCTGTATTTCTGAACTATAATCTACTGTAAACTTGGGGACCTGCCTAAATGCTATGAGGGTTAATACAGTTCTAGCCAGATTTTAGGTTGGTGTGCAACCTCACAATTTATAAAGAGAGTCAGGATTATGTGTGTGTGTGTGTGTGTGTGTGTGTGTGTGTGTGTGTGTGTGTGTGTGTGTGTGTGTGTGTGTGTGTGTGTGTGTGTGTGTGTGTGTGTGTGTGTGTGTGTGTGTGTGTGTGTGTGTGTGTGCCCTTAACCTTTGTATAAAAAATCATTTGAAGCATCATTTGAAGCAAAATGCTGAAGCTGTGGTTGTGTCTGTTAGTTACTGTAGACCTAATTTGAATATGAGCTGTATTTACAGGGACAAATAAATGAAACTGACTAAAACAAACATCAACGTGGTATAAATAGTTAAACAGTGAATTGAAGGTCATCGAGTCATATGTAAAGTATAGAGAGTCATTGTAGTACCCAGTAAACTAAACAAGCTACAAGTATGTTTCATGGGGTGCTGGCAGCGGGCCTTCCCCAAAAGGACACCAGTAGTTTCAGCATGGGGTCTGGTGACACCAGTAGTTTCAGCATGGGGTCTGGTGAAGGTCTGGTCAGATCCTCAGTCACTACTTTATATATTGTGTAACATGAAGATACTGAAGCCAAGCTAAAGTGGATTTCATAACCTCAGACACTACATCTTTAATCTCTCTACACATATTCTAATGTGTTACTAACGTACTGTATTTCAAGGCAGCTGTAAACATCACAGACTAAGTCTATTTCTCCAGTCAAGGAATCTGTTCCAGGTGAATTAAAAGAAAAGCAATTTATATTTATTTTTCCAAGCATGTTGTAATATAATGCCCTCTTGTTTTAAAACAATCAATTTCATCTGATTGTTTTATCTCAATAGGAATTCAGATTTTTACAACCCATGTGCATTCATCTATCTAATTTGCGGTAAATTGTCTTTGAATCAGTGGATCAGTTTGGCGAGGAATTAAATTTGACGATTAAAATCTCAGTTATAACATGTTAGTAAAATATATGGAGAACTACAGAAATTGCTCATTCTCTTCTTTATCTGGCTACTTTCATATTAAAATATGAATTGCTAAAAAAATAACTTATTATTTGAAATGAATTGCATGTGTGTCCTATTAAAGTCATCAATTAAATTAGACATTGATGCATTGACATTTTATTTTTCAAAATAAAGAACAAACATTAGTTTTTTTAACAGAAGATTCAATAACTAAAAACACTGTTGTGCATAATAGTTCATGGGGCGTGAGCTGGCTGAAGGATAAGGCAGAAGAAGCAGCAAGGAGAGTTAATAGGACAGAAGGTGGTCACTGACTGAGGGCGACGATGCCGACACATCCCAGGGGCAGAGGACCCAGCAACCAAACGGATAGAAAAGATGGTCGCTGACTGAGGCTGATGATGCCGACAGATCTCAGGGCGCAGGACCCAGCAACCAAAGACAGGATAGAAAAGGGGTCGCTGACTGAGGGCGACGATGCCGACACATCCCAGGGGCAGAGGACCCAGCAACCGAAAACACATATGAGGGTTATGACTCGGAGAGCCGCCTCGAGAGGAGATGAGAGAGGTACCCAGCATCTGAGACTTCTGTAAGGGGCCAGTAAACCCCTGATTGGTTGAGACGTCACGCTGCCTGGGACCTGAAAATAAGGACAAAGCATAGAGGTTAGTATAGGACTCAGCACGAGTGACCACGTCCTGAAAGAGAGGCAGAATAGAACAGAGCCTCGAGTGAGGTAAGATAAGCGCAGGAGCTGCGACAGGACAGAGTTTGGCTGGGGGTCCGCTCTGACTCACATGGTGAGAACCCCCCTGAAGGTAAGGGAGGCGGATGCCTAGCCCTGAGGTCGGAAAAGTGAGACTCACTTGCCCCCCAGAGACGACCGATGCGAAGGCATGTAAGAAGGTGGAGGAGGGGAGGGGAGGAGGAGGAAAACGAAACACTCGACAGAAAAGTTGCAGGTGATCAAGGCTTAAATAGAAAATAGATGCTAATTAGCAGGAAATTAGAAAATTAGAAGATTAGATGATTAGGAGCCACCCAGCTCCATGCCCCCTGAACCACGCAAGCTAACATTTAAACAAAAAGGCACAAGTTATATTCAAATTAGAACACTTCCAATTATAAAAAAACAAATACAAAGGACTTGAGTTTTTTATTTGATTTCATATGTACAACAAATCAAAACAACAGAAGCAACTGGGTATTCTAATAGATTTGCACACAACTGTAAATGGCAAGCCACTGCTGTGGGAAATGAACATACAGTATATGAGCATACACAAAACATGGATGTCATGCAGTATAGGTAATAACAAAAAGTACATTTTCTTTCAGTTATAGTTGAGTAGTCATCAGTCATCTTGAGTTAACGTCAGTTTGAATCCAATTTTTAATGGCCTTTTATAAATACTAATGGAAACATAAGTTAAAAAACAAATGCCTTGTTTTAGTCTTTTCAAATAACGAAGACAGAATAACTAAAACAGAGGTCAGAGAGCCATTGGCAGTCTCAGACCACAACATGGTCTCATTTGAAGTGTTTTTTAAAACCCCAAAAGTAATGACTAAAGCTAAGGTTTACAATTTTAGAAAAGCAAACTATGAAGGTGTGAAACACAGACTAACAGAAGTAGATTGGAGTAAAATAGAGAAAACATCCACAGAAAAAGGATAGCTATTTTTTTCTAGTACTAGATGCGCAAAAAAATTACATACCAAAAATAGATAAATCTAAATCTAAAACAAAATGGCCAAAATGGTTTAGTAGATCAATTAAAACAAATATTCAGCAAAAAAGGCACTTTACAGAGCGTTTAAAAGGGACCAAAAACAAAGTACACAGAAAGAGTACTTGGAACTGCAAACGCAAGTCAAAAAGGAAGTTAGAAAGGCCAAGAGAGAGATAGAAATGAACATTGCCAAGGGGGCTAAAACCAATTCCAAAATGTTTTTTCAATATTATAACAGCAAGAGAACATTCAAAGAGGAGGTTAAATGTCTAAGAGATACAAATGGTAAAATCATAGACAAAGAAATATATATTAAATGATTACTTTTCACAGATTTTTACATAGGAGGATACGGACAACATGCCCCACATGTCAACTGTTCCTATCCAGTTTTAAATAACTTTAGCATAACAGAGACAAAGGAACTAGGAGCTCTTAAAATAAACATATCCCCTGGGCCGGATGAGATCCTCCCAATAGTACTCAAAGAAATGAAATAAGTTATTTACAAACCGTTAACCAAGATCATGCAACAGTCTTTTGACACGGGTTGTACCGAAAATTGGAAAATTGCACACATAATACCGATCCACAAAAAGGGAGACAAAACTGAACCAGGTAACTACAGACCAATAAGCCTGACTTCTATTATATGTAAACTTATGGAAACTATAATAAGATCCAAAATGGAAAATTACCTACATGGTAACAGTATCCTGGGAGACAGTCAGCATGGTTTTAGGGAGATCGTATCTAACTAACCTGCTTGATTTTTTTGAGGATGCAACATCGACAATGGATAATTTCAAAGCATAAGACATGGTTTATTTAGATTTCCAGAAAGCTTTTGACAAAGTCCTGCATAAAAGATTAATTCTTAAACTGAACGCAGTAGGGATTCAAGGAAATGCATGCACATGGATTAGGGAGTCGTTAACATGTAGAAAACAGAAAGTACTGATTAGAGGAGAAACCTCAAAATACAATGAGGTAACCAGTGGTGTACCTCAATTCTACTATTAATGAATTAGATTCTGGTATAGTAAGCAAACTTGTTAAATTTGCAGACGACACAAAAATAAGAGGAGTGGCAAACACTGTTGCAGCAGCAAAGGTCATTCAAAATGATCTAGACAGCATTCAGAACTGGGCAGACACATGGCAAATGACATTTAATAGAGAAAAGTGTAAAGTACTGCACGCAGGCAATAAAAATGTGCATTATAAATATCATATGGGAGATATTGAAATTGAAGAAGGAATCTATGAAAAAGACCTAGGAGTTTATGTTGATTCAGAAATGTCTTCATCTAGACAATGTGGGGAAGTTATAAAAAAGGCCAACAAGATGGTTGGATATATTGTTAAAAGTGTTGAATTTAAATCAAGGGAAGTAATGTTAAAACTTTACAATGCATTACTAAGACCTCATCTAGAATATTGTGTTCAGTTCAGGATATTGCTGCTCTAGAAAGAGTGCAAAGAAGGGTTTAAAAGGCATGTCGTATGTAGACAGGCTAAAAGAACTGAATCTGTTCAGTCTTGAACAAAGAAGACTACGTGGTGATCTGATTCAACATTCAAAATTCTAAAAGGTATTGACAATGTCGCCCCAGGGGACTTTTTCGACCTGAAAAAAGAAACAAGGAACAGGGGTCACAAATGGAGATTAGCTAAAGGGGCATTCAGAACAGAAAATATGAGGCACTTTTTTTACACAGAGAATTGTGAGGGTCTGGAACCAACTCCCCAGTAATGTTGTTGAAGCTGACACCCTGGGATCCTTCAAGAAGCTGCTTGATGAGATTCTGGGATCAATAAGCTACTAACAACCAAACGAGCAAGATGGGCTGAATGGCCTCCTCTCGTTTGTAAACTTTCTTATGTTCTTATGTTCTTATGACTGGAAGACCCAAAAAGCTGTCTAACAAGGATGAGCAATACTTGAACATAATATCCTTAAGAAATAGAAAGAAGACAAGCGTTGAATTGACAACAGAACTGGCAGAAAGCACAGATGTCATTGTCCATCAAATCAATAGTACAAAGGTCACTCTTGAAATCAGGACTTAAAGGATGTGTTGCATTAAGAATACCTCCGTTAAGAAAGGGGAACAAGACTAAACGTAGGAGGCTGTGTGGTCGAGTGGTTAAAGAAAAGGGCTTGTAACCAGGAGGTCCCCGGTTCAAATCCCACTTCAACCGCTGACTCATTGTGTGACACTGAGCAAGTCACTTAACCTCCTTGTGCTCCGTCTTTCGGGTGAGATGTAATTGTAAGTGACTGCAGTTGATGCATAGTTCACACACCCTAGTCTCTGTAAGTCGCCTTGGATAAAGGCGTCTGCTAAATAACGTACGCCGTTTATTTTAAATAACAAAAATTAAATAAAAGGTTTAAACAGAAAACATTGCTCACAGAGCAAAATAAATATTTAAACAAAAACAAAATCTCGAACACAAAACAATATAGGTCAGGCTGGGCAAATGCTGTCACTGTTCCTGTACATTTAATTGCTCTAGTTTTAAGCTCCTCTCTCGCTCTTGTTCCTCCTCTGAACACCCACCTGGAATGCAGAGAGCTGCAGGTTTATATGCAGGTGACCATCTCCCGATTTAGCAACAAATTAATCACTTAATTAATTCTGGAGATGGCCACCTTCTGCACGAGGTTTTGAATTACTCCTGGCAGAGGATGAGTGCTAATCTTGCCTCTGCCAGAACACGTTTTAAATAAAACAAAACAATAACAAAACATACAGCGCTTCGCCGTCATATTTACAAACATAAATAAATCATAATATAAATACAAAATAACACCGGGGCGGAGGGGGAAACCCTGTTCTAAAAATAAATAAACAAATAAACGTACAGGCTCCTCGCCCTGTTACACCTTCATTTTTCATTTACAAGCAAAACATGTCAATAAGTGACTAATCTTTATTAAAGCTATAAGGAAATTTAGTATTTTCAGGAGGCTGTGTGGTCCAGTGGTTAAAGAAAAGGGCTGTGTGGTCCAGTGGTTAAAGAAAAGTTTTACGTAAAACTCAGTGTTTGTGGTTTTCACAGTAGGGTATTAAACTTTAAATCCTATTTGTGGGTTTTGAAGTTAATCTATTGTTTGAAGCATTGGGAAGTGATACAGTAACCCTTATTTCCTGGTCTAAAAATACATCTACGGACAAAAGTTTTGTATCAGCCTATAGAATGAACTTGTATTGCTTCATACAGTCAAATGAAACCAGCTGAATAATGTTATGTTACTGAATTAAATACCACTGTGTAGTCTTCCATATACTTACAGAAACTGACAAAAATTGAAAAATGTGACATTTTAAAGTCAAACATGAAATACTGTACTACTATTATGGCTTCTGGTAGACTTTTGCAAAATCATTTTGTAGTTTCTTTGATTACATGATGTTAAATAAAATATCTAAATTATCTTCTTATAGTTTTATTAGTTTTTCATGTTTATTTTTCGTTTTAGTTTTGTTCCAGTTTTTAAACATTTTCCAGTTTCTATTATTATTTATTTTAGTAAAATGTTTGTTTTTTCATTTTTTGGCCATTTTTGTTTTCATTTTCTGAAAATAAACTGTATTTAAAAAGATAAATCTCAGAACTGTGATGAACGAATGCCGTACGAAAATGAAGGGTGTGGCTAACTCCAGTCCTTCACAGGCCATTGGCTCTCACATTTCACTCTAAATCATACACATCAAATCATATTGCAGCAGCATATGTCAATAAACTGAGATCTGGGGCCTGTTTCTATATAGACATACGAATGTGTATCTGCAGATACGATGTCATAAGCTGCAAATGCAAATGAAGTTGCGTTTCCCTATAACGACACTCACACCACTCGTTCGTAAAACCATTCGTAATTTATCACCACCAATTTTGTCATCATATAAATACGAAAGGTCAGTCTCACCTACTTTTCTGATGTATGCTTGCAAAACAAATGGTGTCCCTGATACGTGATGTGTATCACTGACACAGAGAGAGAGAAATACAAATACATAGAGCAACGGCTCACATAAATTCCAGTAATAGACAGGTGTGTAGCATCTTTGACAAGCTACTAATCACAAAGTACCGTTTAAAGAGGAAGGACATTCATGAACTTTTTACCTCACTTGAGCCGTATGTTAGCAGACAAACAAAGAGACATCATGCCCTGCCTAGAGAAGTGCAAGTGTTGGTTACATTATGTTTCCTTACCAGCGGTTCCTTCCAAAATGTATTGGGCGATACATTTGCAATGAGCAAGGCATCAGTATGCCATTCCATTGGCAATGTAACTATTGCCCTTACAAACCACAATTCTGACTACATGGCCCACGGTATGGGAATTACAGTCAATAATGAAAGGTTTTCATTCCATCTGCTTAATAATAATAATAATAATAATAATAATAATAATAATAATAATAATAATAAATATAGCTGCAAGCAGCAGTGACCGGGGTCCAAGCGCCAGGCCATGTTTTTTTTATGTAGCGACTTGCTTTGAATAAACTTGATAGACAACTTTGCCAAGGCTATGTATGCAAAATTTTGCTGAAATCGGCATAACTGTTTCAGACAAAAAGAGGTTTGCATATTTTTGACAAATCCAATATGGCTGCCGAACCATGTGACCAATCGACTTTTGTTGAACAAATCTAAATATAGGCCATAAGGGTAGTATGTGCCCCAAGTTTCACATCTGTACCATAAGAGATTTTGAAAAAGAAGATTTTGTTAAATTGGCCAATATTCACAATAAATCCAATATGGCTGCCAAACCATGTGACCTATGACTTTGTTTTCGCTCTGACACAACTTCCCAAAGGCCTCTACCACCACTCTATGAAGATTCACAAGTCTACAACATTGTACCTTAAATGAATACTGCAATGTGTGCAAATTGACCATAGCTGAAATTTGATTGCCTCATGGCGGCCATGTTTTTTTATGTAGCGACTTTTAGCAAACTTAATAGACAACCTTGCCAAGGTTATGCATGCAACGTTTCGATTCAATTGGCATAACCATTTCAGAGAAGAAGACGTTTGAATATTTTTGACAAATCCAATATGGCCGGGTAGCAGGGCGGTAGAGAGCCCAGCTGTGTAAATGTATGTATTTGTTTTTAGAATGGGGTCTCCCCCTCCTCCCCTGTGCAGAATATTGTTTTGTGTTTGCTTTGTATTATGATTTATGACGGCGTAGTCGTGTGTTTTTAGTTTGTTTAGTCACGTGGATGGGAAGCCCCATCCACAGCAGATTAATTAATAAACTCGTGCAGATTGTGGCCGAGGGGTAATAGAATAATTACTAGCCAGTTAAACTCCTCGGCTACAATATAAAAGTCTGCAGCTCGCTGCACTCGTGGTGGGTGTATGAGAGGAGTGGAGAGAGCGAGAAGAAAGAAAAATGAAGCTTAAAAAATATACAGGAACAGTGACAGCGACTGCCCAGCCTGACCTGTATTTATTATTTTGTGTTCGTGATTTGTTTTATTTAAACCTTTTATTTTGCTCTGCGAGCACAGTCTTTTTCTGTTTGAACGTTTTATTTATTTTTGCTATTTAAAAATAAAACAGCACGCCGCGTCATTTATTTTGATCTGCAGTACTGGTGTCAGTTTCCTTCCTGCTTCTGTCCTGACGTCACCGCCCAGCCACCCTGTCACAGGCCGCCAGACCATGTGACCAATCGACTTCTCTTGAACAACCGAAAATCTAGACCATGAGGGTAGTCTATTGCACCAATTTTCACATCTCTGCGATAAGCGGTTTTGGAGAAGATTTTTTTTTTTAATTGTCCAGAATTCTCGAGATGGCCGACAGACCTATGATCTTTACAACTTGCCTTAGGTGCCTACCACCCTACCAAGTTTTGTGAGTTTTCATGCAACGGTGTTGATTTTATAGACATATGAAAATTTGGCTTGGAAAATCCAATATGGCTGCCAAATCATGTGACCAATCAACTTCATTCTTTCGTTGACATTAATTTCCCATAGCCCTCTACTACTGTATGGAGTTTCATCACTCTACAACATTGTACCATAGAGAAACACTGCAATATATGCAAATTGACCATAGCTGAAATTTGATTGGCTCACGGCAGCCATGTTTTTTTATGTAGCCACTTGCTTTGAACAAACTTAATAGACAACCTTGCCAAGGCCATGTATGCAAAGTTTTGATTCAATCAGCTTAACCACTTCAACTCCAGATGTACCTTCCCAGGTACCAGATTTTGAAAATAATAATAATGTTTTCAAACCTGTAATTGCTATAAAATGTTAACATATGATGAATAAAACACAAATAAATGACCAAAACTTTGTTTTTCATTAACCCTTTATGCTGCTGGTTACAGGTGTGTGCAGTGCAGAGCCGATACAAAAAACAGACAGACAATGATTTCCAGGTGCAAGGGTGTTTATTGATTTATTTGAACAATGTCCAGAGCCTTATGGCGAACACCGGTAAATAATAATGATGGCGTGATACAGCGGCGTGTACCACTCGGTATTTGTAAATCCCAGGGTTTGACCCACAACCAAAAGTCCAGTTTTACACACCAACACTAAACACAAAACACAAACACAGTTCTTAGTGACAGTGAATAAGTGCTAGTGGTGTATACAGTTCTCCGTGAAATGCAGGGGTGAAAGTGATGTCTGGGTTTATGCTGGCTTCCACTACAGCTCCGGATCATGTTACTGGTAGTCTATTAAAAACAGACAACAAGACAAAACTCACAGTTCAAGATACTGCAACACAGGCTCCTTGTAGGTTTGAAAACTAACCATTTACCAAGGAACAGATCACTTAGACTACGACCCCTATTTATACCCTCGCTCATAACCCCTAGGTTAACAAGAGCATCCGCTCCTCCAATCCTCGGATGTCACGCCGTTTCCCGTCCGAGTCATTGAGTTTGGGTACCGTAGCTCCGCCCCCTTCCTAAATGACCAACTTCCACCTACCCTAAGGAATAAATTGTCATGCTATTTAATTAAGGGTACTCTGTTCCTTTTACACAGCGCACTCACAGATTGGGAGGGAGATCTAACACCAAGAATCATTCGACCGCTGTCACATATCCCACCGCTCAGAGTGGAGCTGAAGGAACACTCGGTTAAATCTACCTTTCTCATTACTCCGCCCTCCCGGGAAAAATAATCTGCATTTTGGTGGTCTTTCCCCGCACGGTGTACCATGTGGTACATGAAGGGCTGCAATGCCAGATACCACCGAGTTATTCGGGCATTGCTGTCTTTCATTGTGCTTAACCACTTGAGTGGGGCGTGGTCAGTGACGAGATCAAATGAGTGCCCCAGCAGGTAATATCTTAAAGAGTAAGTAGCCCATTTGATGGCCAAACACTCTTTTTCGACAACAGAGTAGTTGTGCTTCAGAGGGATCATTTTTTTCACTTATGTACAGAATGGGATGTTCTACTCCATCTACCATTTGGGACAGGACTGCACCCAAACCAACAATCCGACGCATCGGTGTGGAGGATAAATATCTTGGTGAAGTCTGGAGTGATGAGAGCTGGGGCCTGGCAAAGTCTCTGCTTAACAGTATCAAACGCCCCCTGGCATTCTTCTGACCATTTGGTGTGCTCTTTCTGGTGAGGTCAACTAAGGGATTAACCACTGTGGCATACTCGGGGATAAAGCGGCGGTAATAACCGGCTAACCCCAGTAGAGACCTCACCTGAGCCTTGGTTTTGGGGATTACCGCGTCCACCAAGGCCTGGACCTTGGTGACAACGGGTTTCACCCTGCTATTCCCCATTATAAATCCAAAATATTGTGTCTCTTTCTTAGCAAACGCACATTTTTGCAAGTTAGCTGTCAGCCAGGCTGCCCTTAGAGACTGAAGGACGGCTGTGATCCTAGCCAAATGCTCTCGCCAGGTGGAGCTGTAAATAACCACATCGTTGATATACGCTGCCACATATTCACAATGTGGATGTAAAACCTGGTCCATCAGTCTCTGAAAGTCAGCGGGCACACCATGTAGCCAAAACAGCATGGTTGTGAAATGAAACAGCCCCTCTGGTGTTGAAAATGCCATTTTCTCTCTAGAACTACGAGTTAATGGGATCTGCCAGTATCCCTTCATCAGATCCAGAGTGGAAATAATCCCCAGTCTATCTAGAAGCTCGTCAACCCAAGGCATGGGATATGCATCAAACTTGGCAATAGCGTTTACCTTGCGGAAATCAACACAGAAGCGGTTGGTGCCGTCCTTTTTGGCCACTATCACAAATGGACTGCACCACTCGTTCCTGGAAGGCTCAATCATCCCATGTTCGAGCATGTCCCATACCTCTTTGCGAAGGCCACCTCGTTGACTTTCTGGGATCCGATAAGGTCTCTCTCTCACTGTGACACCTGGGGGAGAGACAATGGCATATTCAACAAGATCAGTTCTACCAGGCAATTTCAAGGTTAGATATTTCTCCCGCTGCTGGTATGGCAACGGGGCGGGGGCAGCACCTCTACCCCAGCTGGGGGCCAACCTTGGTCTCCATGGAGGGGAGGCAAGGTTGCCCATTGGGGCCGGTGATCTTGGAGGTCTTTGACCCGGTCCCGGTGGTGGGGGTGGAGGGTCAGTGAGTATGCTCTGCGGTATTGGAGTGGTGAGTAGCCTGGACTGGGCTGACACCAGGGAGTCCTCGAAATCTTCCGCGAGTTTCACTGCCTGGTCCAGGGTGTTGGGGTTATGGTGCTGTATCCACACCTGGGTCTCGGTGCCGACCACATGGCAAAACTGCTCGATCACAATAGCCTCACCCATCTGTGCACTTGTTTTCAGTGCCAGGGTGAGCCAGGGTACCATGTGGTCACAGAGCTGTTGCGCAACCACCCTGGGGTGTGTAAACATTCCCTTTCGTTTTTCTCCTCCACGTTTACGTGTGCGGTTGGGACTGCCATTTATTTCACCAATTCTCTATAGTTTGGCCAGTCTCGACCCAGAATTATTGCCGTGTCTCCATGGATACAAGAGACAACCACCTGACCTTGTGGCTGCCACAACACACCGCCCAAGAGAGATGTTTTAATTAAGGTCTGACCACACCCTGTGTCCACTAATGCATGTGTTTTCACATTTTCCAAAATCACATTAACAATACAAGGCCCATCCCGACCATTTTCCCCTCGCTTACCTGCTACTGATGCCAGATTGCATGTGGCCACGTCACACTCCATCGCAGATGGGAATGACTTGGCCTGATGACCCAGCTGGTGGCACCTAAAACAGGTAGGGGGAAAGGAGGGCACAGAGGTTAGATATTTGTCCCGCTGCTGGTATGGCAACGGGGCGGGGGCAGCACCTCTACCCCAGCTGTGGGCCAACTTTGGTCTCCATGGAGGGGAGGCAAGGTTGCCCATTGGGGCCGGCAATCTAGGAGGTCTTTGACCTGGTCCCAGTGGTGGGGGTGGAGGAGCAGAGAGGAGGTTGTGCTCGGATGCTCCGTGATATTGGAGCAGTGAGTAGCCCAGGCTGGGCTGACACCAGGGAGTCCTCGAAATCCTCCGCGTGTTTCACTGCCTGGTCCAGGGTGTTATGGCGCCGTATCCATGCTTGGGTCTCGGCGCCGACCACATGGCAAAACTGCTCAATCACAATAGCCTCACCCATCTGTGCACTTGTTTTCAGTGCCAGGGTGAGCCAGTGTACCATGTGGTCACAGAGCTGTTGCGCAACCACCCTGGGGCGTGTATTTGGGGACCTCTTGTACTCCCTGAGCCTCTGCGGTGGGTTTCCTCCGTGATGTTAAAACGGCGGAGGATGGCTAGCTTTACCAGGTCATATTGAGCGGCATAGTCATCCGACATAGCCTGGTAAGCTGCCTGTGCCTCTCCAATCAGGCAGTGTCCTAATTGGCTTGCCCAGAACTCTCAGGGCCATGATGCGGTGTTAGTCAACCGAGTACGCTTCTGGGTCATCCTCCACCATCATCTTGTGCGTCCTCGCCTTCGGGGCTGTCATGACGGGTGCTGCTGCTGTTTGTGCTCCCTGCCCAACCCTCTCAATCAGAGCCATGTACCTCTCCTCTCTCAGTCTTTCCTCAGTCTCCTGTCTGCTGTCCAGCTGCTCCAGCAGCGCCGACAGTGCTGCGTAGTCTATCCCTCTTCTGACAACCACATGTGACAAAGTGGTGAGTGAATACAGGTGCGTGCAGTGCAGAGTGGATATAAAACAGACAGACAATGATTTCCAGGTGCAAGGATGTTTATTGATTTATTTGAACAATGTCCAGAGCCCTATGGCAAACAACTGTAAACAAAAAAGTCCATAATGTCAAAGTGAAAAATAAAATCTACAAATTGTTCTAAATTAATTACATATACAAAACAGAAAATAATCGATTGCATAAGTATTCACCCCCTTTGCTATGACACACCTAAATAAGCTCTGGTGCAACCGATTGTCTTTAGAAGTCACATAATTAGTTGAATGGAGTCCACCTGTGTGCAATTAAGGAGTTTCACATGATTTCAGGTTACATACACCTGTCTCTGGGAGGTCCCACAGTTGGTTAGTACATTTCCTAACAAAAACTACATCATGAAGACGAAAGAACATTGAAAGCAAATCCGGAATAAGGTTTTTCAAAAGCACCAATCATGGTTAGGATATAAGAACATTTCCAAGGCATTGAATATCCCCCGGAGCACAGTAAAGTCCATTATTAAGAAATGGAGAGAATATGGCACAACTATGAATCTGTCTAGAACAAGCCGAAAAAAAAGAGCCGGATCTGAGCAATAAAAATAGCCCCGGCACCACAGAGATAACACGGCCATAAACAAACAAGATAGCTGCTTCTGCATCCAGTGCTCAAAGAATATCACAGACATTTGCAGAGCTTTTTGAGATGTTACAGTAATAAAATAATGACTTGGATCGCATTATTGAGGAGTCTGGTGATAAAACGAGTGATCAGGAGATGATTTATCAGTATGCACTACTATGAAGAGGTATGTGAAAAATACAGCAAACAAGGGGTGGGGTGGGCCTGGAGATGCAGTACTGAGTGTCCTGTTGATATGCAGTGCCTTTTAAACCTGTTTTACTGTGAAAAAATACTTTTAAACAGTGCGTCTAAAATAAACTGCGTGTGTGAAAATAAATTGGACCTGATGTGCCTGAGATGTGCTGAATAAATGGACCGCAAAGGGTTAAGGCTTCCATGCTCAATACCAGTTGATCATTTTGGCAAGCTGTATCATTGCAGCAACAGATCAGTTTTATGGAGCAGTTTCAATTCAAATTACTGCATTAGTTCATTAGGTTTCCCAGCCAGAACGGCTGGGAAGCCTATTGTTTCTGTTCGGATTTTTATTATATTTTTTCTTCCGCTCTTTCTTCAAAAAATCTGTAAAATCAACACTGTTGCACGGAAACTCACGAAACTTGATAGGGTGGTAGGCACCTAAGGGAAGTTGTGTCAGAGCGAAAATGATGGTCATAGGTCACATGGTGTGGCGGCCATATTTGATTTTCCAAGAATTTTGGACAATTTAAAAAAATCTTCTTCTCCGAATCGGTTTACAGCAGAGATCTGAAACTTGGTGCACATACTCCCCTCATGGCCTAGATTTACAGTTGTTCAAGAGAAGTTGATCGGTCTCATCGTTTGGCAGCCATATTCAAACGACTTCTTCTCTGAAACGATTATGCCGATTGAAAACTTTGCATACATGGCCTTGGCAAGGATGTTTATCAATTTTGTTCAAAGCAAGTCACTACATAAAAAACTGGCTGCCGCAAGCCAATCAGTGTTTCTCTATGGTACAATGTGGTAGAGTGATGAAACTCCATACAGTAGTAGAGGACTATGGGGAATTAATGTCAACGAAAGAATGAAGTTGATTGGCCACATGATTTGGCAGCCATATTGGATTTTCTGAGCCAAATTTTCGTATTTTTTGAGAATTTTGGACAATTTTAAAAAATATTCTTCCCCAAAACCGCTTATTGCAGAGATGTGAAACTTGGTGCAATAGACTACCCTCATGGCCTAGATTTATGTTTTTTCAAGAGACGTCGATTGGTCACGTGGTCTGGCGGCCATATTGGATTTGTCAAAAATATTCAAACGTCTGCTTCTCTTAAACGGTTATGCCGATTGAAGTGAAACTTTGCATACATAGCCTTGGCAAGGTTGTCTATTAAGTTTGTTAAAAGCAAGTTGCTACATAAAAAAACATGGCTGCCATGATGGTCAATTTGCACATATTTGCACATATTATTTATCTAAGGTAGAATGTTGTAGACTCTTCATAGGTGGTAGAGGCCTTTGGGAGTGAAAACGAAGGCCACAGGTCACATGGTCTGGCAGCCATATTGGATTTTTCAAGAATTTTGGACAATTTAAAAAATCTTCTCTGAAACCGCTTATAGTAGAGATGTGAAACTTGGGGTACAGACTAACCTTATGCCCTATATTTAGATTTGTTCAAGAGAAGTCGATTGGACACATGGTTCGGCAGCCATATTGGATTTGTCAAAAATACTGAAACTGTTATGACAATTGAAGCACAACTTTGCATACATAACCTTGACAAGGTTGTTTATCAAGTTTGTTCAAAGCAAGTCGCTACACAAAAAAGCATGGCCGCGGTGAGTCAATCAAATTTCAGCTATGGTCAATTTGCATATATTGCAGTGTTTCTCTATGGGACAATATGTTAGAGTGATGAAATCTCATACAGTAGTAGAGTCATATGGGAAATTAATGTCAACGAAAGAATGAAGTTGATTGGTCACATGGTTTACAGCCATATTGAATTTTTCGAGCCAAATTTTCGTATGTCCGTAAAATCAACACCGTTGCAAACTCACGAAATTTGATAGGGTGGTAGAGGCCTTTGGGAAGTTGTGTCAGAGTGAAAATGAAGGTCATATTGGATTTTTAGAGAATTTTGGCCAATTTAAAAAAAATCTTCTCCGAAACTGCTTATCATAGAGATGTGAAAATATCCTTTCAATCAGCTTTTAAAACACTCAATGCAGAAGTTTACTGCCATTGATTATTAATTGTAAACATGAGGGAGGACTGCTTTTCTTGTTTTGAAATCAACACCATAATGAATTAATTTATTGAATACCTGCCAAAAAATACTTCTAAAGGCAATTCCAAATACAAGTAAGTTTTTTGCACACCCCTAGTTCCATCCAATCATTTAGCAACTTAAAACAATCATTTGCATGTTTGTATCCTTTGCAGGGGCGTAGAAGACAATGGAGTGATGCAGCAGACTGCACCTCTCTGCCACATGTTTGGATTAAAGGGATGAACAGTGTGTCTTGGAGTGACCGATATTAAGTGTACTGTCCACTTCTCTGGCAGGAGAGGGGAGGAGTATGTGTAAGGTTGGACCTGCTAATAGGATGGAAAAGAAGTAAATCCATGCTCCTGTCATAAAGGTCCCATAAAACATAACAAGAAGAAGCCATAAGCAACAAGGAATAGGATCCATTCATCAACCAATCACAATCAACTTTGGATAGTCAGATAATAAACAGCTCAGGAGAAATGAAGCTCAATGGGCGTCCATCGATTGCAAGACCAAGTCAATTGCCTCTTTACATTCAGAAGCTTGAAAGCAGGTGTCGGCAAGCAGAACCAGAACCAGTACCAGTACCAAACATTTTTACTTATATGAATTCTATTGATACCTACTAACCTACTAATAAACTAAACTGTTTTTCAACTGAAGCAGTTTTAAATTGAAGAAGAAAACATAGGTCTGGCGGCCATCTTGTTTTACAGAAGAACAATATTTTGCCATAGTTGTAGTCTGTCATCACCAGGATGATGTCTACCAAGTTTGGAGTTTGTTGGCTATACGTTTTTTGTTGTCCTCCGACACTGTAGCTCTGGGTGGCTGCATGGTGAGTCTGCAGTGTGTAAAAAGTGATACACGCCGCTGTATCACTCCATTATTATTTACAGGTGTTTGCCATAAGGCTCTGGACATTGTTAATTAAATCAATAAACACCCTTGCACCTGGAAATCATTGTCTGTCTGTTTTGAATCCGCTCTGCACTGCACTCACTTGTATTCACTTACCAGTTTGCCACAGCTTCCCATCATAATAACAATAATATCTCTATATAGCGCCTTTCATAGTGGACCACCATCACAAAGCGCTTTACAGAGGTAGACTGTGATCTTGCATTGCAGCGCCTATAGAAAGTCTACACCCCTTGAACTTTTTTTACATTTTGTTGTGTCAGTGCCTCAGAGTTTCATGCATTTAAGTGATTTTTTTCCACCTATCTACACACCATACTCCACACTGTTAAGGGGAAAAAAGTATTTATTGAGAAAAAAATTATATATTAAAAATACAAAACTGAAAGATCATAATTGCATAAGTCTCCACCCCCCTGAGTTAATACTTGGTGGAAGCGCCTTTGGCAGCAATTACAGCTGTGAGTCTGTTGGGATAGGTCTCTATCAACTTTGCACACCTAGATTTGGTAATATTTGACCATTCTTCTTTGCAAAACTGTTCAAGCTCTGTCAAGTTCCTTGGGGAGCGTTGATGGACAGCAATCTTCAAGTCATGCCACAAATTTTCGATTGGATTTAGGTCAGGGCTCTGACTGGGCCACTCAAGGACATTTCACTTTTTGTTCCTTAGCCACTCCAGTGTAGCTTTGGCTGTGTGCTTTGGGTCATTGTCATGCTGAAAGGTGAACTTCCGTCCCAGTTTCAGCTTTCTTGCAGAGGGCAGCAGGTTTTCCTCAAGGACTTCTCTGTACTTTGCTCCATTCATTTTTCCTTCTATCCTGACAAGTGCCCCAGTCCCTGCCGATGAGAAACATCCCCATAACATGATGATGCTACCACCATGCTTCACAGTAGGGGTGGTGTTCTTTGAGGGATGCACAGTGTTGGGTTTGCAGCAAACATAACGCTTTGTATTTAGGCCTAAAAGTTCCATTTTAGTTTTGTCAGAACACAAAACGTTTTTGCCACATGTTGTTTTGCATACTTCAAACAGGATTGTGTGGTCCAGTGGTTAAAGAAAGTGCTTGTAATCAGGAGGTCCCCGGTTCAAATCCTACCTCAGCCACTGACTCATTGTGTGACCCTGAGCAAGTCACTTAACCTCCTTGTGCTCCGTCTTTCGGGTGAGACGTAATTGTAAGTGACTCTGCAGCTGCTGCATAGTTCACACACCCTAGTCTCTGTAAGTCGCCTTGGATAAAGGCGTCTGCTAAATAAACAAATAATAATAAAAGGTGGGCTATTTTGAGTAATGGCTTCCTTCTTGCCACCCTACCATATAGGCCAGATTTGTGGAGTGCTTGGGATATTGTTGTCACATGCACAATTTGACCAGTCTTGGCCATAAAAGCCTGTAGCTATTGCAAAGTTGCCATTGGCCTCTTGGTAGCCTCTCTGATCAGTCTCCTTCTTGCTCGGTCATCCAGTTTGGAGGGACGGCCTGATCTAGGCAGGGTCTTGGTGGTGCCATACATCTTCCACTTCTTAATAATTGTCGACCGTGCTCCAAGGGATATTCAAGGCCTTTGATATTTTTTATACCCATCCCCTGATCTGTGCCTTTCAACAGCTTTGTCCTAGAATTCTTTTGAAAGCGCCTTGGTGCTCATGGTTGAGTCTTTGCTTTGAAATGCACTACCCAGCAGAGGGAACCTACAGGAACTGCTGAATTTATCCTGAAATCATGTGAATCACTACAATTTAACACAGGTGGAGGTCACTTAACTTGGTGTGTGATTTTGAAGGCGTTTGGTTACACCTGAGCTAATTTAGGATTGCTATTACAAGGGGGGTGGACACTTATCCAACCAAGCTATTTCAGTTTTTATTTTTAATTAATTTTCTACATATTTCTAGAATATTTTTTCACTTGGAAGTTGTGGGGCAGGATGTGTAGATAAATGAAAAAAAAACTATTTTAATGCATTTTAATTCCAGGCTATAAGGCAACAAAAGGTGAAAATTTTGAAAGGGGGTGTAGATTTCCTATAGGCACTGTATATGCAGAGTCACTTACAATAGGACATTGATTTAACATCTCATCTGCAGGATGGAGCACAAGCAGGTTAAGTGACTTGCTCAGGGTCACACATTGAGTTAGTCAGTGGCAGAGGTGGGATTTGAACCAGTGACTTTCTGGTTACAAGTCTTGGACTTTAACCACTGGACCACACTGCCTCCATTAGGGATGCCCACCATAAATTGAGACTTTCCACCCTGCACACCACAATGCTGTTCCTTTACCAGGTGAACCCCTGAGGGACTGCTTTAGATACATCATAAGCAAAGAAAGAATGATGGCTCTCAACTCCACAACCTTGCAAAGTCTGAAATCCAAATGGAATGTTATTGTGTGCTGGTAGCAAGAAGATATAGACAGAAGCATAACTACGTTTTAAGGAGTGGGGTGTTATTGTTGCATGAGAATCACACAGAATGAGATATTACACAAAGGAGCTAATATTTCAAAACCAAGGTATTAAGTCTTAATAAACTCCACAATTCGCAATGGAATTCTGACAGGTTTCTTCGAATTAAAAGAGAACCGACATGGAAAAGGTAAGTTTATTAGGCCCCTAAAAAAAGAAGAACATAGTTTGATTCCATCTGGCAGTATTCACTAAGGAGGGTTTTCTTGTTCTGGGAGAAGAACAGCTCTTCTAACTACAACTTGTTTTTCTTTCTACCGTTTGGTGGAGCTGACAAGTGAATCCAGATATTCTTTAATGCTTGAACATGCCAGATGTTTGAAGGGGAGAAAACCCTTTGAAAATAGCATCAAGTGTGGGATGTTTCCAAACATCTTGTCATGGCTGATGAAAATTAGCAACCCATGTGAGAACTAAGTATTTAGAACTATACTGCAACATCTTTGATTATATTTCAGAATTTATGTTTTTGAATGTGTAATATTAGATTTATTCTGAAGTATATATTTTTACATTTTGTATTTTGCCCATAGTTTATGTTTATGAATTTGAATAAAATGTTTGTTTAACGGTTTATAACCCTATGATATGTGTTCTTGATTTTAATTAAATTATGTTACTGCACTTGGGATGTTGATTTTACCTTCTCTGTAGATTGT
Source organism: Acipenser oxyrinchus oxyrinchus (assembly GCA_030684275.1). Classification (NCBI taxonomy): domain Eukaryota; kingdom Metazoa; phylum Chordata; class Actinopteri; order Acipenseriformes; family Acipenseridae; genus Acipenser; species Acipenser oxyrinchus. The sequence continues at coordinate 20,681,004 of CM060263.1, read as the reverse complement.
CATTTTCATACAACCCTCATTACAGAAATTAAAAAATATAGGAAAAATATGACTTTATTAAACATGGCAACTATCCATAAGTGCAGAAATAGTAACAAATGGTGATTAAGAACAGATAGCATCCCAAACTATTAAACAGGGTATAAAGTATTATTTTAAAAGATAAAAACTGCAGATACATTTCAGATATATAATTTAAATATAAACTGGTAATTAATACTTATACAAAGTGTTACATTTTAGGTGAATAAATCCTATTGTTATCACAAAAATGGAGATAAAATAGTGGATCACATAACTGATTCTGTATGTCCGAAAGAAGAAATAGCCGCCTCTGAGTTAAGTCTGTGTTAATTTGTGATGGAGAACTACAACTTGTTCAGTATGTGATATTATAAAGCTTATGAAGATGACTTACCTGATATGTTTAGAGAAATAATTTTGCCAATAAAAAACAGAGTTTAAAAAAAATAGATTTTACACAGCTATACTGGCATAAAAGTAAAATCAGTAAGCAGCTGATAAAAAAATAAAAAATGAGGAAGAAATCATCAAAAGAAAGCAAAACATATTCAGGTAATCCAACCAGCTTGTAGAATATGAAAGCTTCTGAGCAGCTAAACTGATAACCCCACAGTCTAGTGTGTACCTCACTTTCACTGGTGTTTACTTTCACCCAAACAAATAATGATTACAAAATTAAGAACAACCTCAAATGTGCACTGAGGTTCGCAATTATGTATATTTCTCTTTAGCAGTTTTTATTTCCAGTTTCACCAAGGGGATGCATAGCTGTACTGTATTATGATTGAGAAGAGTATTTGCATTGGACACGGCTACACCACAGATTCAAAAGGAATGTCAAAACAATAATTGGAAAGACCCATGTAAAAGGGGTGGTATTCTGTAGAAGTGCATAGAAGCTGTTTGTGGTCACAGGATCTTCTATTTGTTTTAGATGCAGCACACTAAAATTTTGAAACCCACAATATGGAATTTCGCCACATACACATTCAAGAAAGCTGGTTCTTTCATAAATACTGGAACACTTCCACAGGACTTCCTCCAGTATCAGCATGTCTTTATTTTCTAATAACCCAGGACCTTAAATTAGCTGGTGCCTGGACCTTAAAGAGATTTATACCACCCCCACTTTCTAAATATTTGTTACCTTTTTTATACAAGTGTTTTTCTAGAATGTAATTCGTTATTCATATTCAATGCTACTGGGTAATTGTTTGTTTTTTAACCAGATCTAATTTTGGAATCTACCTTGCATTAATTTAACAAACTATTCTACCCACATAACGTTTCTTCACCCCACCTGGCATTTGGCAGAAAATCGCAACATGGCATTAACAAGACAGCAGACAGCAGTTGTAAGAGATTTTTTGGTTGAATGGCGTCATTATCGGTAGAATTTGGGACACTGAAAATATGTTACCAAACTTTTAAATCTGTAGTGTGGTTATAGTTGAAAAATACTAATCTTGAATTCAAGTAAAAAAACAAGGGAAAAAGAAAAACGATCTTCAGATTGAGAAGGAGGGGAAAGGGGGTGGGTAGTGATAATGTGTCTTATAATAACACATTGAAGCTCATTTAAAATGATCACATGAATGAGATGCACTAACATTTTACTTTTCATATTTGTATGGAAGGGATTAATTTCCTTTTAATTAAAGCTGACATTTTCATAGTATTAATTTGGTATTTAAATCATTTACCATTGATGTACTTCCAGACCTTTTCTCTTTTGTTAATGGAAGTTAATCACTGCTCCCTGTTTAAATATATATATTTTAATGAAATGTCTTAATTTTTGATAGGAAGACATTTTCTTTTTATACTTTAATTAGGGACCCTTTTTTTGCACGCTGCAGCTTTATACTGCTTTACCTGGTGCACTTTTAGTTCCTGTGTCGGATTCTGTCATATGGTCAAAGAGAGAAAGGCCCTTTGGCCAAACCCTGGAAATAGACCTTTACCACAGAAAAAAGCTTCATATCAAGTTTCATATGGCTCCATGGATACACAGGAAGAAAGATTGAGTGGCGGGGTGTTTCAAGATGGCGGCACTGCAGGAATTACATTTTTTTTGTAAATGTGAACTGCAGTAAACCAAACAACACAGTTTAAACAATGGACAGGGCCTTGTTAAAATAGTGTTAGAATAAATAAATTAAATATGAACAAAAAAAATCACCTTTGAATCGAATATTAAACACAACTTCACTTTTACTACAGTACAAGACAGGGCACAATACCACTTTTTAAGGTACAATTAACCTCATGACTAATTAACAAAAAGTATAATCTTAAGCACTCATCAACCGCTTAAGTTTCACTTTTATCAAACATTCTGCAAATCTACAGGTAACCTGCATAGGAAAACTAAGAATAAAAATATACTCAGATGGTATTTTGGTAATGATACTGCTTTAGATTTACAAAAAAAGTGCTTATTTTTTAATTGCTAGCCATCATATCCGAGGTTGGTTATATATCGTCATTTGAAACAACACTTAATTTAACTTCGCCTACCTTTTCCCTTTACCATACCCTGTTCCAAATAGAGAGTTTTTTGGTAACACTTTACAATAAGTGTCCCTAATTACACTGTATTTACATAGTAGTTACACAGTAACTACATCTGTAATTACATATACATACAGTGTAATTACGCAGTGTTACAATGTACTTAATGTGTAAATATGATAATCGGTTGTGAACGGGTGGGTTGCAATGCGTAGTGAAAGGGGTGATGCAGGTGCTCCAGACAAAGACAAACACAAAGTTCACGGTACAAGTTATTTATTTTCCTTGACCAGTATTTAAATGATAAAACTGGCTATACCCAGCAATGGCTATTGCCAGCGCCAAAACAAGGGGTTGCAGTCCCGAAATAATAATTCCAAAAACACAAACACAACACAAACACAGACACGTCTCCGGACAGTGCGTGCTCGGGTGCAGGTGCGGTGCTGGATACAGTGATGCCGGTTAAGTGCAGGTGCGGTGAAGTCTGGGTGAATCGCTGGCCTCAGGCTGCAGCTCCCAGATCCGTGCTAAATCAGTCTGACAAAGACAAAACACACACGGTTGCAAAACAAACAGAACACTTAGCTCTCCTTCAAAAGAGTCCTCGTTTCCTCCCATCAACCACAACAAAAGGAACCGATTATGGCGTCACGTCCCCCTAAAGTACCCTCAGCCCCGCCCCCTCCGATAGCTAGTTCAATCACGTCTCCTCCAATTCATGAATGAAACTTTGCTTACCGTACTAGGGCGGGGACTCCTGGTACCGTAACACCATCCTTTCCTGAATGGCCGGCTTCCGACTGTCCCCGGAATGAACTGCCGAAACATTCAGTACGGGGCACGCAATTCCTGCTGTACAGTGCTCTCACAGGTCGAGAGGGAGATTGTTGATTCAGATTCATTCGCTCTTTGTCACATCGGTATATGATTGTTATAAATGTACTTACATATAAATCTTACTGGTCCCAATTTTTTATTAAAAAAAAGCTAAACATGGTTTTAGAATGAGTAACTACAATTGTGTAACAGCTGTTACATTGCATGGGTAATGTAAACTACAGAAATGGCAGCATCAATAGCACAGATAAAATTATATTCTCATTATAAACATTAAGGTTAATATTTTTTTTTAATTTATATGTAACTTATTTTATTATTTAAATCATGTTAGAGAGGATATAGGGGAGTTTTTCACAACTCCACTCTGGGATTCACAACTTTGGTCTTCCAGGCCCATAGTCCAGCAGGTTTTTTTTTTATAGGTATCTTTAAATCTCCAACTGCTGAAGAGCAAAAAAGGGGCTTCAACTTGTCTAATTATGCAAATAATGAGTTCAATTAGGTCATTTGGAGCTCAGGTGGAACAAAAGCCAGAAACCTTCCAGCCCTCCAGGGACAGGTTTGGAACCCCCTGCTTTAGATGTTAAAATAAACTACATATTAAGCATGGATACCAGCACACCAAATCCAGACATACCAATGCAATTAAAAAATAAATAAAATAAAAATATGCCAATATGTGTACTGTGCATGCACTATGTACATACGATGTACTTACACAGTACTTACAGAGGAACTGCCTACTTAATGCAATTGTTATACACTGTCATTTGAATTTAGTGGTAATTTAAAAACCATAGGATCTGAATAAAGAATGCATTTTAAAGTGTGGCAAAAATAATATATTAAATTGGAAGCATAGATTAAGTGTACCATACATTAAAAGCTACTTTTTCCTCATACTGTCACTATATTTTGCATATTATAAAAACGTAAATAAAATACATTATTTTATTAACACACACAAATGTTGATTTGAGTAAAAAAATAAAAAATGTATCTAGTGCAAAATTTGTTCCAAATAAGCAATATGAGTCTTCAACTAATTTAAGTAGGATATAAAAAGTTTGAAAGTTGAAAGCACAGTCCACGCATAAGACATGAACACAGATACCGCTCTAGACTTTATCACATTATTTACATTTTTAAGTCAATTGAAGAAATAATTCCTTTCCTGTATTCCTTGCCTAACCAATAAGTCCACTCAATAAAAGTGAGGTGCTCCTTCAACAACCTTTTACTTCGGTTTCCTCTCAGCCTCCACCCTTGTGCTTTAATAATCGGCCATGCTTGTTCAATGTGTTGAGTGTGACAGCCAGATTGTGGGTCAACAAAGTTATGGCTATGATTGACAGAGTGATGCCTAAATCCCTGCAAGCTTAAAGCCCTGACATATGCACACCACTTGTCACTCAAAATTTATGATCCTCTTCGTACATGTTTCCAGATGATTGGGATCAAAGTATTCTGAGAATTTTTTTTTTTACTATTTTCAGAATAGGCCACCGCCGATCCTGCTTCACTTCCAATATTCCAAAGACCCAACCATTTCTTCCCCAAGTTGTTCCTAATCGACCACGGTTGTACTGAAAAACAAAACAAAACAAAAATGTATCAACAAGAAATAGCATTTTGAGTAAATAATTAGTTTAATATTAAGGTATTTTCCAAATTATTTCATGCAATATCTAAAAATATCCTTAAGATTATCAAGTACTGGGATGTCATTTGCAATTATCATCATAGTTTTGATTTATAAACTGCATAATGTATATTGCTGAAGACACTTATAAATGTATAGAGGAAGGTATAGAGGAAGTTTTTTTTAATATGGAAAACATACCTTTCTTTTGTCTTCTGAGCCTCTTCATTGCTTTGACAGACATTCAAAATGATACAAACCATGGTGAGTATACTGATTAAATTATTATAACTTATTTCGTTGAGCTTAAAAAAGGTTTTCATTACTTTTTTTATTGAATGGTATTTCTATTTTAAAAAATAAATAAATAAATAAATCAGATGTAAACAGATGATTTGTTTGCTAAAAGAAGCACTCTAATCCCCAGACTCCCTATTACATAATATTATGCAAGCAGCATTCAGAAATAACATTAATAACTTACTACAGTAACTGTCAAGTGTAACACTTTACATACCATATGCACACTAATCAGTTCATTAGAACCCACATTTTAATTTAAGTTTAGTTATCTTTCATCACAGTTTTTGTTCAAATTACTGTATAAATGAAGAGATACAAGAAAGATAAGGAAAAATTTGAAGACAGAGAAATGTCAGTGAATGAAGCAAAACAGGACCAAAGAAAGAATGTCAGTAAAAGAACCTTAACTTTACATCTGAAGATCTATTAGCATGTCTCTAGCATGCAGTTTCGTCATTCTAATCATGCTTTCAAATAAAAACTACAATATGCTCATAGTCCGTGCTTGTGCCAACAGTCTAACTACAATATTCAAAAGCTGTATGATTATCTCTTTTTTGCATTAAAATACCTTTCGCTGCTTTTTGGTCATCTTAGTGTTCGAGAGGTCCGGCCAATGCCATCCTCAAGCATATCAATCTGTCTCAGGTGAAGACCCTGTGAAAATCTAATATCAATAAAAATATTAAGAACTAGTAACATCAATCCAGCTTGAGAGATACGGCCTGTATTCATTTCACAAGAATTGGCGCTTCTCTTGGAAGGCAAAACCAAAACACCCACAGAAAATACTCGTATGGGGGGCTATATCCAGGAAAGGACCTGGGCCACTACTTATTTTCAAAGTAAGATCCAATTTAGACATATTCTGACTAGGTTATGCTTGGTCAGACCCCTTAGGCTACTTTTTTTTTTAATTGACCGTGAACTATTAAAAACAATTTTCTTAAATTGCAGGAATAATGGATAGTACTTTCTTCAAGGAAGAAATCATTAAAAAAGTAGCAGCCCTTTTTGTTTGCGAGAATTTCACAGAACATCGTTTTTTCCCAAGGTAAGGAAATCGTACGTGATATAAAATGTCTTCATTTTGTTATATGCGCAGCTGATGAAACGTAAACTTTTAAAACTGATATTTACCATAATGTGTATTATTGTATATCTCTTTTCAGACAATGATCCGAAACACACATCCATAGCAGCCATGCTGGCAGAGGGGATCAACTTGGTCAAAACACCAGCAGAGTAAGTAGCTTGCAGTAGCCTACTGAAATAATATGAAAAACCAAATGTGTATTTATTTATGTATTGAAAACTAAATGTGTTTTTATTTATGTATTGAAAACCAAATGTGTTTTTATTTATGTATTGAAAACCAAATGTGTATTTATTTATGTATTGAAAACCAAATGTGTTTTTATTTATGTATTGAAAACCAAATGTGTATTTATTTATGTATTGAAGTCAACTCGTTCGAACACCAAAGCATGCTGCAGTGGCGGATTTGATTCATATTCACGTTAGGCTTGGCTACATGAAGTACGAATAGAGAACTCGCCCAATTTCCTCTTCTTTCGAATTGTAGGCCAAAATTACAATGTCAATTAGCAGTTAACTTGTATTCATAGACATTTGGATTACAGTGTATGGCTATACAACAACTGTAAATAAATGATGATGTGGACTAACCGTTATTTGCAATAGGCTATTGTGACAGAAAGACAATGATTCTTGGTTGTAAATCTCCCTCCTGACCTGTGAGGGTTCTAAGCAGCGAGAACAGTGTTCTTTGGACGGGCTGGTCTGACAGTTCTTTCCCAGGGTCGGAAAGTCGGCCAGTCTGGATGAAGGCAAGACTCTGTTGCAAGAACACATTGACCCGGAAAGTAAACAATGTGGCAGCCACAGTTTGAAGAGGCGGTTGCACTCGTTTACCAAGGGGTCATGTGTGACAGCATAAAAGGGGACAGAGAATCGCAATCTGTTCCTTCGCTTTGGTTTGGCGACAGCTCCGGAACGTGTTAGCCATCTAATAATCACAAACAAGACCAAAACCCGGAACAGCACTGCACTACTGTCACTTATAAACCTTAATTTTCATTGCCCACCACGAGCACTACTGCACGCACCCAGGACTGGTGACCGTGTTAGTATATTGTGGGACGGATATTTGTGTTTATTATTTGGGACTGCAACCCTGTTGTTATTTACTCCGTGCACAACACATTGTTGTGTATTGCCGGGGATTATTATTTGGTCACCAGGCCTGGATATAAATAAAAACTGTCTCCAAACCTGATTTCAAACCTCTCTGTCTGCTTAATTACTCACTGCATCACTCCTGCACCTGTACCCAATCAACCACTTTTCCACAGCTATTCAAATAGGCATTGTTTAAATGTGTCTAATTTGCCAATCGAATATTTCAGGTCTCCTGATCTAAATCCTATCGAAATGGGGTGGCATGTTATGAAGACATTTATATGGAGCGAGTGGAAGTCCATCAACAAGGAACAATTAGTTGCAGGAATCAAGCAATTCTGACAGACACGTCTCACCGTCGACAGCTGTAATCGGTATATTGATCACATCAAAAAGGTGATCCCTGCTGTAATACAGAGAAATGGAGGTCCATCGGGACAAAAACAATAATATATTGCAAAAGAGTAGGCCTAATACTATGCGTAACTATAGGCTACAAGGCAAAATGAAAGAAACATGTATTATTAGTCTATTATTATAGCCGACTGAAGCCTTTTTCCGAAGCGACCTAAATTATTTATTTTAACACACCAGTGTTTGTAAGTTAAATGTCTTTTGCTAAATAATAAACGTCAACGAAAATTGTCTATTGGGGGTTGGTTTATTTGTACTTTTTCTGTATTTTCTTCCGATTTTTGCCCTATCTCAGTTAAGCACTTGCGCACGCACACTAACTACGTTTACGTTTACATGCTATGGCAAGCCAAATTATCATTTAGACATATCTCCAAATGCATTTCAAGATATCTTAAATTGAATTGAAGATATCTCAAACTAACTCGATTTCAAGATATCTCAAATTCAATTCAAGATATCTCAAATTGACTTCATGTCCTGTTTGAGATATCTCGAATTGAATTTGAGATATCTTTAATTGACTTCCTGTCCTGTTTGAGATATCTCAGATTGACTTCCGGTCCATTTCAAGATATCTCAAACTAGACAGGAAGTCAATTCTAGAAATCTCAAATTCAATTTGAGATATCTCAAACTGGACAGGAAGTCATTTTGAGATATCTCAAATTCAAGTCGAGATATTTCAAACCTGGACAGGAAGTCAATTTGAGATATCTCAATTATTTATCTATTTATTTTTATTCACAGATGCCAAAAAAAGAACATTACTGAAATCAAAACAAAATACTTCAAATAAAATAAATACAACTCTTTACTATTAATAAAGAAACTCCTGAGTGCAGGATAAATACCAATTGTATTGAATCTATTTTTGCTTGTACAATAAAATACCAGTGGCATTTACCCACTTCTCATAGAGAAAGACTTTTACTTTCCTGTGAACTCATTTGTTTTATTATTATTTAGACATTTAGCAGGCGCCTTCATCCAAAGTGATTACAGGATTTGTCAAACAATAAAATGCAATGTACCATAAAAACTGCTTATTTGCAGGGCCAATAGTAAATGTGCAGATTCTGCAAAAAAAAAAAGTAAACCCCCCTCCCCAGCATATTTTCATATTTTTATATTATTTCTACAATATAGTGTGTATGTGTATATATATATATGTGTATATATATAGGAGGCTGTGTGGTCCAGTGGTTAAAGAAAAGGGCTTGTAACCAGGAGGTCCCCGGTTCAAATCCCACCTCAGCCACTGACTCATTGTGTGACCCTGAGCAAGTCACTTAACCTCCTTGCGCTCCGTTTTTCGGGTGAGATGTAGTTGTAAGTGACTCTGCAGCTGCTGCATAGTTCACACACCCTAGTCTCTGTAAGTCGCCTTGGATAAAGGCGTCTGCTAAATAAAGAAATAAATATATAAATAAATAAATATAGTACTGTAACAGGGCGAGGAGCCCTGTACATTGATTTGTTTATTTATTTTTAGAATGGGGTTTCCCCCTTCGCCCCTGGGTCGTATTTGTGTTTGTATTATGATTTATTTATTGGATTTATTTATGACGATATGTTATGGTTTATTTATAAATAAAGGCGGAGCCGTGTTTGTTATTGTTTTGTTTTTATTTAAAACGTGTTCTGGCAGAGGCGAGGTTAGTGGTCGACCTCTGCCAGGAGTAATTTAATAAACTTGTGCAGATTGTGGCCGAGGGGTAATAGAATAATTACTAGCCAGTTAAACCCCTCGGCCACGATATAAAAGCCTGCAGCTCTCGGGATTGCGGGTGGTGGGTGTTCAGAGGAGGAACGAGACCGAGCGAGGAGCGAGAGAAATTTAAAAGTGAAACTGAAACTTAAAGGAACTGTGAAGGCTTCTGCCCAGCCGGACCTTTAACACTAGAACCACCACGGTAGTGATTTTGACGGTTTTCACTTTTAAAATTTAAATTACTCTGCGTGTGTTAAAGATCCGCGGTTGTCTGTTCTTGACTTTTCCTAAATACATGTATTAAATACCCTGACGGCGTTTGAAAGTCAGAATCGCAAAAATTAAAAAGTTATGAGCACTTCTACCTAGAACCGCCAAAAGTAGTCATTTTGACTACTTGTTACAATACATGCTTTTATTGTTAATATAACCTACAATACGCTATTTTTATATGTATACAAGCCAGTTTGTTATCTGTACCTCCGCTAAGCTTACAGCAGTATGTATTTGAATAGAATATTGGTCTTGATGTCTAGATATGTGTTATCCAAATCTCTATTGTAATCATATCAATTCCGTGCCATCTGGCTGTCTACGTGAGCATATATAGTCTGCTGTCTTATAATATTACTATTACAAGAATTTTTCGAGAAATCTTTATTTTTGCATTTTGATTTGAAAGCAACTACAGATAGATTTGCTTTGTCATCAGAAATTTGGAACGACTTCATTGAAAACAGCATTGCCTGTTTCAAGCTAAACATAAAACATTACATGGACAAGCAGCTGTTTCCAAAAAAAGCACGGTGTTGCTGAACAAACAAACCTGTCACGTTTGGGATAAAGTTTTGGCTGGAAGCGGACCATACCCCTACCCCTACCTGTGCAAAGATTATTTCACTGTAATTAGCAAAACAGTTGGAAAAAAATTAAAAAACAGCCTGGTTGCAACAGTAAACAAAGAAGATGAGCGTTTCCACCATCTGCACAAAACTTAGTACTCAGTGAAAGCAGTCACCGGTGTCCACAATGCACTGGACATGGCAGCTATCAATTCCTTTGTTTTGTACAATGAATGCACCGGGGAAAATATCAGTAGGAGAGATCTCTTATGATGCTAGCCACAGAGCTTAGGCAGAAACATTTCGATCAGAAAACTGCAAAGCAGCAGGGAAACGCAGCTCAATCTGGATACAGTGCGCATCAAGTGACACAAGCAACAAAAAAACAATGCCAGGTAAATAAATGCAGTAAAAATAAAACTTCTGATATCTGTGCCCAGTGTGAAAGAGCATTATGTGGTAAATGCACACAACAAGTTGATAAGCGTTACATCTGTGTGGATTGTGCGAATATGGGGGCTACTTTGAAGTATGTTTCCCTGAATGCGCATTTTATTTTATTATTGTTATTCATTTTTTGAAGTCGTGCTATGCAGTAGGCTAATGTGATAATGTAAATAATGACTTCGTTTTCACAATTTTGTATGTACATATAGCAGTTTACACCTGTTTACACAATATCTTCTTTTGAAATGTTTACTTTATTATAGTTTTTCATTTTTTTACGTCATGCATTATATGCGCTAATTTCGAAAATAAAGCCTTTTATGTTATTTTTGTAAACAATTACTTCGTTTTTACAATTTTGTATGTACATATAACAGATTATAGCTGTTTACACAATATCTTCTTTTGAAATGTTTATTCTGTTATAGTTTTTCATGTTTTTACGTCATGCATTATATGCGCTAATTTTAAAAAAAAGGCTTTTATGTTTATTTTTTCATTTAAATACGATGTTTCTGCTATGCAAATGTTAGATATGATGTTCATAAATAAAACTTTTATGTTGTGTCAGCTAGTTTGTGTTTCATTTTCACATCAAAGCTGTTTAAAATGTACCTGTCAAAATGACTACTGCTGGCGGTTCTAGGTAGTAACATAAACCCAGCGGTTCTAGTGTTAAGATAATTTTGTGTTATATGACGCTGTGAAGGGACGATATGACGCCGTGAAGGGACCTTGGGATGGGGATAAATGTTTTTTTTGAGAACCAAACTGCTAGAGGACATAGCCCAAGAAAAGTACAATGTTTTGCTTGTAAAGGTTGGGGACATATTGCTAGATTATTTAGACAAGGGAAAGAACCAGAAACAATGGATTGTAACTTAGTAACCACTTTCAAAAACCTGTTCACGTCAAAATCACAAGGGACTGAATGTGTAATTCCTATACAGGTAGCTGGGAAAAGTCGGTAGCCTTTTTAGATTCCGGGTGCGGGCAAAGTTTGATTTCAGCTGACTTGTTGGGGTCCTATGAACCGATACAAGGGTCAGAGGTATGCATTTGCTGTATCCATGGGGATGTAAAAACTTACCCTGCCATTATGGTTGAGATGGAGATTGGTTCTCAACTAGTTAAAATAAAAATGGGCGTGCTTCCTAGGTTACCATTTCCGGTCATTATGGTGTGGAACCAGTTGCTGCAAACCCAGGAGGTTCTTATTCTAACTGAGGAGCAACCAGGGCCCTCTACTGAACAAATGGTAGAACTTTCTGATCTCTTTCCTTTTGGGGAAGACCTGTTGGGGGAGCCTGGGAAAACTAGATTCACCCGTAGCCAGAAAAGGAGGTCCCAGGCTAAACCCTAGAGACTTCCCAATGGGAAATGGTCAGGAAAGAGTATGGTACCACAAGATAGTCTTTCTGAGTGCAGGAACCAGTAGATCCTGGCCCACGGGTCCCTGGAGAACCACAAGAAGTATGGAATAAGTTACCTGTAGCTCCTATAGATTTTAAGAAGGAGCAGATTGAAGATAGTAATTTGTAGTATGCACTAGGTCTGGTGGTTCAGAGGGATGAAGGTTACTGGGACCATAGAGATACAATGCCAACACCACACTTCATTGGAAAAAATGACTTGGTGTACAGAGTGATTAGAAATGAAATGGGAGAATGGCTCAAACAGATTTTGGTCCCTGTTAAATTTAAAGAAGTGGTTTTACAGTTTGCACACTCTCATCTGTTAGGGGGACATCTGGGGGTACAAAAACAAGAGATAGAATAATGACACGGTTTTACTGGCCGGGGATTTACAAGGAGGTGGAAAAGTACTGTTTGGAGTGCCAGTTGGTTTTGGGACAGAAGCCTAAGCAATCCCCCTTGATTCCCCTACCAGTAATAGAAGTTCCTTTTGAAAGAATTGGTATGGACTTAATTGGGCCCCTGGATAAGTCCCAATCTGGATTTCAGCATATACTAGTAATTCTTGATTATGCTACACGATATTCCATTCCTCTATGGAATACCAGTAATAAAAATATCGCCAAATCTCTTATGCAGGTATTTTCCAGGGTAGGCTTCCCAAAAGAAATTATCACAGACCAGGGAACCCTGTTTGTTTCAATGATTCTAAAGAAACTTTGTCAATTGTGTAAAATAAAAAAGTTGTAAACTTCGATTTTTCACCCCCAGACAGATGGCCTTGTTGAAAGGTTCAACAAAACGTTAAAGCAGATGCTTAAGAAGGTCAATCAAGTAGATGGAAAGGACTGGGATGCTTTTCTGCCCTACCTGATGTTTGCTATTAGGGAGGTTCCCCAGGCATCCACAGGCTTCTCTGCCTTTGAGTTGCTCTATGGGAGGCAGCCAAGGGGAATCCTTGATGTAGTGAAGGAAATGTGGGAAGAAAGACTGAGTTCGGGAGAGAACTTGGTTGAGTATGTGACAAAAATGAGATAGAATGGAGAAGGTGAGCTTGTTTGGTAACAGAAAATCAAATTAAAACACAGGAAAAGTTACAATAGGGGGGCCAGATTGAGGGAGTTTGCACCAGGGGATAAAGTGCTGGTTTTACTTCCCTTGCACTTGCATAAGTTCCTAGCTATGTGGCAAGGTCCCTGCCAGATAGTAGATAAAGTGTCTGATGTAAATGACAAAATCTTTCAGCCAGGAAGGAGGAAGCAGTACCAGATTTATCATATCAATTTGTTGAAGCCGTGGTGGGATAGAGAGGTAGCTTCTGTACCAGAGGGAGATCAGAGACTCACACCCGAGCCCTTCGACTGGGGAACATCTGTCTATCATTCAGAAACAGGTAATTCATAACTTGCTTAAAAATATGACAATGTCTTTTCGGATTTACCAGGCAGGACAGACTTAATCGAACATCACATAATTACTTCCCCAGGGGTGAGAGTACAACAGAAACCATATAGAATTCCAGATTCAAAACATAAAGAGATTCCAAAGGAAGTCAAAATCATGTTAGAACCCGGAAATGCTGAAGAATTTAGCAGTGACTGCTCTAGCCCTATTGTTATGGTCCCGAAACCTGATGGTACAGTTAGGTTCTGTATAGACTTTAGGAGAGTTAACCCTTTGCAGTCCATTTATTCTGCGCCTGTCAGGTCCAATTTATTTTTACACACGCTCTTTAAAAGTAATTTTATTCATAGTAAAACAGGTTTAAAAGGCACTGCATACAAACAGGACACTCAGTACTGCATCTGCAGCCCTGCCCCACTCCTTGTTCACTGTATTTATCACATACCTCTTCATAGTAGTGCATACTGATAAATCATCTACTGATCACTCATTTTATCACCAAACTCCTCAATAATGCTATCCAAGTCATTATTTTATTACTATAACATCTCAAAAAAAGCTTGGCAAATGTCTGTGATATTCTTTGAGCGCTGCATTTGGAAGCAGCTATCTTGTTTGTTTATGTTCGTTTTATGACTGTGGTTAAGGGACTATGCGAATTGCTCAGATCCGCCTCCTTTTTTCCGGCTTCTCTTCTATTGGACCGACTCTGCCATTGAAAGCTTTTCTTGGCTTTTTCCGGAGAAAAAACGACTAGAGACCTGTGCTTGACGTCTTTTTGATTATGTTGTACAGGATCCGACATTGGACCGGAAAGGAAAAATTGTAATGTCAGACCCGGTCCGACATAAAGCCCCAGCTAAATCAAATAAAAGTCATTCTGGCTTGTAAGGCCCCATTGAATAAGAAGCAGGTAAGAGCCTTTCTGGGGTTAATCGGGTACTGTAGAAGGTTTGTTGAAAATGGTCAGCTGAGGCTGAAACGGCATTCAATGATTTACAGTCAGCAGTGTGTTCCGAACCAGTATTGGTAAGCCCAGATTTTGAAAAGCCATTTATATTACAGACAGATGCATCTGAGGTGGGCTTAGGGGCGGTCCTTTCTCCGGTGGTAAAAGGGGCGGAACACCCAGTACTGTTCTTGAGCAGGAAGCTTCTGCCTCGAGAACGGAACTATGCGACTGCAGAGAAAAAGTGTTTGTCCGTGAAATGGGCTGTAGAAGCCCTAAGGTATTACTTATGGGGGTGTAAATTTACCTTGGTTACAGACCACGCTCTGTTACAGTGGATGCAAATAAGGATAAAAATGCCAGGGTTACCAGATGGTTCTTAGCCCTACAACCATACTCCTTCGATGTAAAACACAGAAAAGGGAAGGAACACATGAATGCTGATTTTTTTGTCAAGGTTTTCCCAATTGGTAAGGAATTTGTATGCCCAACCCCACAGGTTTGTGCAGAGGGGGAGGATATGTGATGGAGTGTATGTCCCGGGCCATAATTTGGAGGCATTAGGAACCTGGGGTTAGGGATATATACTCCATCTTGGTAAAGATTCCTGTCTATAAGGAGTCCATCTTGGTGAAGGACACTTAACTGCTTGATTGTTTTGGTAAATTGCTTAATCGAATAATTGTTTGGTTTATAAAAAGAAGGTGTTTTCAGAGGTTAGGGGAAGGAGAAGTAGGAGACTGGCAATGAGGAAGGTTGTGCAGAGAACAAGACTAAGAAGACAGACTGTGAGTTACAAGTGCAACAAGTGAGTTTTGAAGAGGGTAAACAGGGTTAGCCTGTCCCTGATAGTTAGTTCAGTGTGACCAGACTTGGTCAAACAAAGGTTTAGTTAAATACCCAGAACCAGGGTAGGTTTTTGTTTGTTTATTTTGTAGTTTTGAGTGGACTATTCATTTTAATTTAGAGGTCCCTCTCCTCTATATAAACTGAGGATGGCGTAGTCATAACAGTAGTGGTAAATGGTCATTATTATATTAATACATTTCTATTTATGCATATATTGCCACATAGAGAACCAAGAATTGACTGCACAGTGGCAAGGACAAACTACAATATCCACATGCTATAGGATTCATAATTTCAGGCTTATTATTAAAACAATTATGTTTTTAACATTTTTTTCATACTCAACGCACAAATTTGCCCACAAGACCCGAAAACTGCACAAGTGTGAGGCTGTTTTTTAAAATTATTGTTCTTATTTTACCCTGATTTTCTAACCAATTGTGAAATACCCAATTTGAATTTTACCTGGTCACTGCAACACACTTAACGGATCAAGAGGGCTGGAGATCAATGAGTGACCTTGATTCCTTTAAGTCGATCGCCTCTTTCAACCCACCGAACCTAAGCAATGGATGCTACCAGCCTACTTAACCCTGGAGACGAGGCCCAGTCTGGAAAGTCTGTCTGGACTCACATCTGACCAGTATGGGTATCTGAAACGTGAAAAGGTAAACTACATCTCCAGCCACTATGACAAACTGGCACTTGCTGTTCGTCAGCTCAGTGAAAAGGACTAGATCTGCACACTCATGATATACTCCACACTCCAAGTGCTGGGGCTTTTATTTCAGTGTGAGCTACTAAAAACCCCACAAGTATGATTTACGACAATACTTCACTAGCTGTAACCACCTTACAAATCACTAGTTTTGTAGCATTTTATTTTCCTTTCACAAAAATGGTTTACATTACACCATGAGGTATAGAGATTTGAAAATGGTCTGTCATGCTTTAATTTGATGTAAAAAAAAAGGCTTTTACAGTAACCATGGCCATTTCCACAGTGCTTTAATACAACAGAAACAAGCATTATAAAATTACATGAATACATTGTAGCGCAATAAAAAAAATAATGTCAATTTCCATTATCTACATGTGTGGTTAACACTTCCATTTCAGGTTGTTACCATCCAACTAGTGTATTATAATTTAGTTATAATGGTTATTAACAATAAAACATGTTTAGTAATACTCGTCGTAGTTGCCGACACACTGAACAACACCACACGTCTGAGTTCGGTGACTGCTATAACCAAGTCAATACAGTATGTAGTACTTCTGCAATTGATTTCAAACAGTTAGTTGATTTGTCAATAGTGAGTTTCATATTGTGTAAACAGTGCCCCACTGTGCTTAAAACAATCCTGATTTAGCACAGGACTAACCCACTCCTGAGGAATTCTTGTTCACAGTGTATAGAGGCTAGCCCTTATAACTGTTCCTTCCAAATAGACTCTTCTCCACACATCTCTTCAAGTGCAGCTCAAACCTGACCTGAACACCCCCTGCCTGCCATTCAGTTGGGCCTCTCAAGCAGGGACTTACAGTTGTGTTGAATTTTGTGCTGTTTGTTTGCACTTGTGTCCACAGAATTTAACTAATTTAACTTCACTTGGAAAACATGCCTCCAGAAGTGAAAGCCACGAGAAGCTAGTGGATTAGCTTGCTGTCTGCACCACCCAGCCCCCTACCTTCAAGATCTGAGCAAGAGTGGTTGTTGCTTAATTGAGAAGAATCACTCCTGCCATCGTGCAACCAGTTTCTTTATGATACAACCAATACCCCACTGTAACAAAGATTGGATGAATGGGAGGACATTGATCATTCTCTGGTCTTCTTTCTGTACAGGCCCAGATGATCCGTTTTCTCTTGATATGTTTGCCCTGCAAGATCTCTAGAAAGATCTTGGATGACCTACTGTATCACCAGTCAGCCATCATTTATCAACTTCTATTATCTGTTGTTGTAAAACAATGACTTTCTGAGGTAGGTCAAATTCATTATGTTGTACATCTTCTAATTTTAGTGATGAAAATCCCCAAGCTTTTCACAAAACTTTAATTGAATTGGCTCCATTTTACTGGTACAATAGGCTGGTTCTCTTTAAAACCACCTCCCTGATATCCATTGTAAAAAAGGAGCTCATAGTATTTACAGAAAGGACCAACAAGGGCTGGGCATCTCACTTCTAGGTCATCTTTCAGTGCGGAGTATTAGCGTTCTGCTTTCTAAAAATTCACTTTTTCATGCCTTGGATGTTCCTTGCCTCAGTGCCCTTGCACTTTCCTATGGAACTTTTCCCTCATAGTTGCGCCCAACTCCTGAATAGCTGTAGAAGATCATATGGTTTGCTCATGTGAGATTGGTTTTGTGATGTGAAGCAGAGCTACTGTAAAACTTCAAATAATCGCCGGTCTCCAATACTCGCCGGGTCTCTAATAAGCGCAGGGGCTGCTGGGAAATATGGTAAATAGACATTGGGTCTCTTTTAAATGGTGGGTTATGAATAGCAATATAATGCATGTCATACTGAATGTTCCAGTCAATACACACACGTCTGTACAGCGAGCTTGCCAATTTGTTTTTCAGCAACAATGAGACCCTGAGGCTTAAGATAAATGATAAGAAAACTAAACTGAATTTAATTTATTTTAAAAGGTACACATAATGCATACAGTTTTTTATGAAGTTTTCTCATTTTAAAACCAGTTGTGAAGCTTTTTTGAGCGTGCTGAAATTAAGCCAAATATAAACTTGTTTTTGATATTAACAGGGTTGCCTTTTAGTGTATTTGTACGTGTTTTTTTGTTGTTGTTCATTTTGTATTAACAGTATTTTGTGTATTTGAGTCTTGAAATGAATATTCGTATTTTGCTCCTTTTCCAGCATTCTTATTTATCAGTGTACATGTTATAAAACAAATTAGTCACTTTCACTTTGACTTTGTGATAAAACTCATACTTGTATTGATTGTATTGTTAATCGTAAAACAGTTTGAAGCATTTTTGAGTGTGTTGTGGGCCAAAAGTATGAAATTATTTTTCGATATTTACAGGGTTGTAATTTTTTCGTATTAACACAGTGTTTCATGCAGTTGTTTTGCAATGAAGATTCATTGCTGGTTAATTTTTAATCGATTGTCCATGCTTACCAATGTACACGTTTTGAAGGTCAACAATAAATATAATATGTTTAATGATGATGCTTATTGCTTTTATCAATTTAATAACCATGTTTTTTTTTTATTGTGCTGCAAGCCTACCTTCATACACGCTTGTGTTCCGATATTTACAGGACTGTCTTTAGTGGATTTTTCTGTTTTTATTATATTTACAATACAAACTGTTGTTACCCACTGACACAACCTTTAATGACGTTGCTGGAATGTTGTAATTTACTTATGTTGTTTCTATAAGGTTGTGTGCAGGCAGCTTTTTCATGATTGTATCTGAAGTATTTGCAGACATTAGTGATCTTACATAATAAATGCAGAGTCTCAAGTAGTCTCCAAAAGGCGCCGGGGCTACTGGTAAATAAATGCCGGGGCGTTTATTTAAAGTTTTACGGTATGTGATTTCAGAGGGCAAGAGCAGTTTAATGAGACTCATTTTTGTATCATTTTTAACATTAACATTATCAACCCTGGTTTACCACTGCCAAACCATGCTTAGTATATGACATTTAACAAATATAACTCATTGTCCATGGAGTTTCAGAACAATCTTGCAGCTGAAGCAGTCAGTGACATGCTATGGCTAGTATCTTCATGCAGATAATGTTGGCTGGTGTCAGTAACAGCTTCAGCTATTTTCAGTTTCCACAGTTTATCAAAAGATCACCCCCTTTGGTAAATAATTAACTCATCAAAAGTAACATCTTCAGCTCTGGCAAGTGAATTTGAGTATTCAGATTTGATTCTGGATTGGTGCAGAAAAAAATTTCTAAGAAATGTTCTTATAATCTTTTGATCCATTACTAATCAAGAGTGGTGCTTAAGAAACCAGCTTAAATAAGTTATCTTCAGTACAAAAACCCCCAAACACCTGGAAAATCCTTTACTTTAATAATTTCCTCTGGGTTGGTGCTGGGGTGGTGGGCAGGATTGTCCGGGTCATCCTGATTGCTGATCCCCTGGAACACAAGTCTGAAACACAAGTGCTGCATTCCGTCCTCCCCTGTCAACAAACCAGAAAAAAACAAGCTGCTATTAATATAGCACAGTCCTTCTGTAGAACCTTATCAGGCAGGAAGTCAAGTGGCACACAACTCAGACTCGTGATTACCACTAATCATGATACGTTTCACCATTTGCCCTGGTATCAGCAGTATCAAGAACTTCACAATGTTACAGCTTCTGACAGTGCATTGTCTGAAATAATTGAAGCATTGTACTGCAGTCTGTATTAGGTCATGCAATTATGATACTGTTGATATGTCAACATGACAAAATCATGCTTTACTACTACTGTTTTAGTTCAGGAGATCAAAAGAAACACACCAATATTTGGTAGAATCTGGTTTTAGTGAACATATTTGTAAATACAATGGACAATGGACAATACAGAGATGGCAAAAGTTTACTGATACAATAGCTGGCCTTGTGGTTAGTAAGATGATTGCCTGAGAGATGTGATGTAGCTCTCGGCCTGTCTCTTCTCCAGACTATGCTTCACAAAAACATAATTATCTAATACGTAATACAATGCAGCAGTATATACATATGTGATGTAGCCTCAATTCACAGTTCAAATTGTGTCCCAAAACCTCTCACAAAGTATGGAGTTGTTTCAAACTAAATTATTCAGTTTAGAGTGACTGAAATATAAATGTGGACCTATAATAAGAATGCAAATGCAACTGAGATTAGGTAATTCCACATGAGTTGATAATGACTGAAACACATAAAAACCTTTCCCAAACATTACACAGCATTAGTGCAAATTGCCATAAATCCCTGGGATGACTATATGCACAGTTTCAAAGGACAGCTGTATATTAAAACCCACCTGTTATTAATATATCCTGCTGGAAAAACCATTAGAAACCATTAGAACATTTCAAATGGTCTGTAGTGGTCTCTAATGGTCTGTAGTGGTCTCTTATGGTATTTAATGGCAGTGGTTCATAGTGATTTATAATATGTTGTAATGGTGTTTTACAACACAATGAAAAAATACAGTAAGCATTAAGTAAATAAAATCTCACCAAAAGGCATACATGAGACAAAAATTAAATCTAATACTACTATGAACTTTAGTTAATAATTCAATTGAAAATAGGTTTTTATATTCTATAAAAAATGGCTAACAATTTACAACAGTGTGGCCGAGCTGTCGTTGAGTGGCGTGTGGGTGGTGACGTCACGGACCAGAAACAGGAACCAAAACAAGGAATGGTGGTGGTGAAACTGCAGCACTACGGCACTCAGTGTATTTATTAAATAATAAACAAATAAAAGGTTTAAGCAAACACAAAACACACTAAACAAAAAGGTGCGTTTGCCAAACAAATAAACAAATAAGTATCGTGCTGGTGTAAAAACCATAGTCTGCACGAGTTTAGTAAGGATGTGCGACTGTCAGCTAGTTAAATAATTATTAGCGGATCAGTCACGCATCCTCACAAGGCTTTTAAAATACAAAAACAATAACAGATAATGGCGGTGGCTTTTATCCGTGCCGCAAACAATAATACAAATAATAATAAAACAGTGCACATATACAAAGGGGCGGGACACTCCGACACAAACAGTCAATCCTTAAAAAATAAAGATTGAAGAAAGAAAATAAATGAAAACAATATTTTGGTAAGAGTAAGGGTTTGAACTTCTATATTTCCCGGAATAAAGTATATAAACAGAATAGTTTGGTGTATTATTGGTTAGAAATGAACTCGCTATTTGCTTGATTATTGCAATTAGATTTTTTAAAATTCAATAAGAAAGTGAAGGGAGTCTGTTGTAAGCTTAGCAAATGCATTAAAAACAAAAAGATAAACAACATTTATAGAGCGCCTTTCATCACAAAATGTTATGCAAATAGAAACCTCTCTGATGTGAATACATTTTGATAAGAATTTACACTATTAGAATTTTTTTTACTGTTTAAAGGGTGATTTGTCTGCTGTATATACCAGTGTATGTAGAACTTTTAAAAAGAGGGTTCCTTCGATATTGCACCATGTGGCGGGGCGAAAGCCCTAAATGTAAAAAGTGTGTGGGTGTTGGGAATATAGGTTTTGCAGGGATGTGGTTAATTAGTATCTCTGCCAGCAATCACAGGTGTGGCCATTCTCCAGTGAGTGCTAAATGGTGCTAATTGGGGAGTGGCCAACTGTATAAAAAGCCATCAGAAATCCTTTGTCTGAGAGAGGGAGTAGGTGATTAGTTTACAAATTTCAGTGAAGGTGCTTCCCAGCCAGTTTTTGTTGTGTTTTGTTTGAATTTTTTGTTTTGGCCCTTGTGCCTGTTATTTTGTTATTTGTGTTTGTTATTAAAAGTGTGCAACAGCTCTAAACTGCAGCTCCAAGCCTTGGAGTCTCTGTACTGATGCTACCCTGCTACACGCCAGCAAAAAGTTCCATATTTATACCAACATGTAGGCCTAGAAACTTTTTTTGTTTATGTACTATTCTAGTATTCCATCTTATTGTCTCTGAATTTAAAAAACGTAGAATTCATGAAAATGAAAACCGTTGCTGTGGGTGTCTTCTGCTGTGATACATGGCAAAATATTTCTGTGTTGCTGGCAGATACAAGCTGTACTTTCTTGATGTTGCTGATGACATACAGAATCAGTATTCTCAGCACTTTTATCAGCATTTCTGATAATGGACTGTGGAATCTTTACTGTCATTCCCTGGCTCCAAATAAAGCTTGTATCTTGCACACCTCTTGGGCATTCTAGAATAAAATGCACACGCTCGTATAAATGCTAAATATAATGGATAATTGTTTTAGAGAAACATTATTATTATTTACAAACATGCAAAAGTAAAATTGTACAGAATACAAGTTTTACAAGTGATCATTACTATAAAACATAATACATGTGAAGGGTTATCCAATCAGTCCGCAAATAACTCTTACAGTGTGATTCATAAATCAAAGTTAGATGGCAATTTACAGTCAAAAAGGCTCTGAATACCGCTCTCAAGCTTGAACCAAAAATATTTTTAGTCAATCATGTTAATCAATCAAAATAGTATCCAACATATACATTTAATACAAAGTGTTCAGTATTTCATACCTGTTTATCTTTATTTTCCGAAACAGCTAAATTAATCATACATTCAAGAGTGAGCGCTTCATGAACACTGTTGAAAAATAAGGAAACCTGTCACTCATTTGAATTGTATATATTTATTCCAATGTTTATCATTTTAATACAAAATGTATAAGCCTAAAGTATTGTTTCTAACGGCATAATAATAATTCACGTTTCTTTGATATTATATATGTGATATTCATATTATAGTGTGTAACGATCACTCCCCGAATACAGGTCAGGTCATACGGGTTCAGGTAGTGCAGCCGCTGCCACCACCTCTGATGCCCAATAATGTCTGTATATTAAATAAAAGAATGAAGGAACGTGGGTGCTCAAAGAATGCCAACTACACACAAGAAGTAAAAAGCAATAATCTTTATTTGATAGTCCAGTTAAAATCTGCGATCGCATAACTTTAAATTATATCTATCAATAATCACAAACAGTAGCAGCAATACAAAGTGACGTTGTGCAATCAAGTCTCAGTATAGGGGAGGTTAAACACACACAATAGGTGTGGGCACACACAGAGGGGTTTTAACAGGGGAACTAATCACAACTATAAGAAAACTCAAGACTAAAGTGTTTGTTATATAAACCAAACTGTAACGCAGATAAACAAAACCACACACATACTACAAACTCAAAACATAATAGGAATCATTGTGCAATGCAAAACAACAACTCAAGCAATAAATCGCAATAATAAAGTACAAAACTCCCCCACACACACCTGCAAACCCCTGTAGGCTGCGCCATCTCCAGAGTCAGCAATTAACATGCCCTGCCCCCTCTAGTTCTGATAGTATGCTACAAACAAACTGCAATAATACAGATTATAAACATAACCCCTTTAAAATGTCCCACCCCGTTAGGCTAGGGTAAAATATATGGTTAGTGTTTAACAATACAATTAGGAAGCAGTACTATTTGAGGGAGAAAGTCAGAACACTGCTACAGGGAGAGAGAGAGGTTTTGTCTTATTGAAGTGATTGCTCTGTTGCCGTCTGAACTTCAGCTCCAAACAATCCACTCAGACAGTCCACTGAGTCAGAATTCGCTTTCAGTCCTCTGGACGCTCCAAACTACAAGTGTCCCGATTCCAAACTTTCAATGTGCCGTGCACTATAACATGGGTCTCACAGCCCCTTTTCTCTGCTTCTACACGGAGCACTCAACACAGCGCTCTCGTCCCTGCAACACCACTCCCTTTCTCCCATTTTTCCCATGCCTTTGTTTCCCCTCCTAACAAGCAGGTAATTTACTTAATTAGTTAACTTGACAGGACAATTAATACAAAACAGGTGCACACACACACACACACACACACATATATATATATATATATATATATATATATATATATATATATATAGTTTTAAACTATGTATGTTTTTGTAATGATGAGGATCAATTAAAAACACACTTAATTTTTTTTCAACTCCAAAACAGACTGACGGAAATGACATACATAATACAGTTAGGTAAGAATAATGTAGTACTACTGAAAAGAAAAGTCCAAACCGACCTTTAACTCCCCATTTTGTGCAATAAATCTGTTTTTGTCGAGACCTGCTAGACAGCATGAGACAGACAGTAGCCTTAGCAACAGACGCTTAGGTCTGATCTACCAGTAGTGAGCTGTGGGTAAACTAATCCTTCATTTCCACGATTACTATTTCCATACCATGTCGGCATGATACTTAAACAGCACAATAATGGAAGCAGGCCAATTTGTCCCCACGAAATATATAGATAACAGAGTGTAGATAACAGAAATAATGCAATACGTACAATGGTAAACATGGTAACGAAGACAAGTCAATATGGATATGTTGAATCATTTTTTTAAAATTATTTTTAAGTGATGTGTAACAGGGAGAGACCTGGACTGGCCGTCTGACGCATGCACGATGCTGCAGGAAGGGGGCGGCAGTCCCGTGGGGTCTGCCTGCCAGTCATGGCGGTGACACGGAGAGGTGGGGAAGAGAGTGTGTGTGCTTTCCCCCTCTCTGAGTGGCTGGGAGGCGGGCTTTAATGGGACTGTTAGCCTATAAAGTAATGCTCTGTTGTTTCCTCAGATCTGCCCCTTTAGACTGGACCAGCGAGCAAAGCGGTCTGAGTTTGACTACCAAGGACGGAGGATAACAGCCGTCCGAAAAGGAAACTTAAAGAAAATAATTTTAAAGAAAGAGAGGGAAAAGTGGGGAATTGTTGGGCAGCCCCAGTATTGTTGTGCAGTGAGTTGGAGACAGCAGAGTGTAGGACGGAGTCCCGGTCGCACGGGTAGCGACGACTGGGAGATCCACGCTGCAGTGCAGCACATTTATTTTGTAGTTTTTCCTTACTGTGTTTTATTTTCCCTGTTTCTTTTTGCCTTCTTCGTTCTTTATAATTTGTGAGCACCTGCGAGTGCCGGACTGTACCTGAGTACCCTGCCGTGGTATTCCCCGTTGGCTCTGGATACCATAGCTGGTAGCCAGACCACGGACCACAAGCGCCCTCTACGGGCTAAAAGAAGTCAGTGCACCCACCAGAGTAAAAATAAAACCAAGCACCTGTGTGGTGTTTTCAAATACCATTTCTGTCTCCCGTGTCAGTGAATACCCGCACCCTTCCACACGTGGTGTCAGAAGTGGGATTCACTGGCACTGCCCAAACAAAGCAGTGCACCCACCCACGGAGAAGAAATGGATGCCGTCCAGTTTGCGGCCATGATGGACCTCCTGCGCCAGACCCTAACTGCTGCGGTGCAGGGGACTGCTCGACCGGCAGGTCCTGACCCCAGGTTACAGAGACCCACAAAGATGACAGCCGAGGATAAACCCGAAGCCTACTTGGAGGTGTTTGAGGCCATGGCGACCTCGGCCGGGTGGGCTCAGGCACAGTGGGCCAGCTACCTCTTGCCCCAGCTGACGGGGAGGCACAGGCAGCAGCGAGAACGCTATCCCTGAGAGGATGATGGACTACCCGTGCTGAAAGCGGCCATCCTAATCGCGTGGGGCCACCCCAGAAGGGTATCGGCGAAAGTTCCGGGAGGAGCGGTTTTCAGCAGAGGAGCATCCCAGAACCATCGCCCACCGCTTAAAGGATTACGCCATGGGCTGGCTGAACCCGACGCGAGCATCAAAGCCAGGTTGGTGGAGGTGATCGTGGTGGAGCGCTTCCTGGAGTGCTTGGCACCGCACCTCGGCTGTGGGTGCAACGGCAGGCACCTGCCACTCTGGATCGGGCGGTCGAGTTGGCGGAGCAGTACCAGGCAGCAGAGCCAACGCCAGCAAGACTGCCTGGAAGGAGCACAAGGGCTGTATCACCCCTCCACTGGCCCCGAGAGGGCGAAGGGACTGGGGAAGGGGTAGACAGGTATTTGGGCGGGGTGTCAGCGGGAGCTCCCGCCCGGGAACTGGGGCAGGGTGGGGTTACCCACGGGCTGCTGCGGTGTCGGACCGGGGTCTCGCGCGGACACCTTACCGTCGAGCCCCTTTGATGGCTCCAGTGTTTCCTCCCCTTGTTGAAGCGTCGGGCCGAGAAACCAGCCCACCAAGGTGTTGGACGTGCAGGGAGGTGGGCCACATCGCTCGGGATTGCCCGTGATGGAATGTGACCTCAGCCGACCAGGTAAGCATGTTCAATTACCTCAGTCACTTCAGCAGACGGGTTTTGTTATTCCTGTGACCGTGGATGGTACAAAACCCAGGCGCCCTGGATTCAGGGTGTGGTCAGTCCCTAATACAGGATAGCCTAATCTCACCGGGCATAAACAAATATTGGGACGGGTGCATATTAAATGTATTCATGGGGATATACGCTCTTATCCTAAGGTTAGTATAACGGTGAAAATTGGCCAGCAGGTGACGCGGGTGCAGGTGGGGTTGTGTCCTCGATTGCCAGTACCGGTAGTTCTGGGACGGGACTGTGGGCAGTTCAAGAGTTGGTTGGCTGCCCTGACAGCCCCGTCCTCCCTATTGGCTAAGAAAGAGGAAGTAATTGGAGAGATCTTTCCCTTCGCGACCGGAGTGGTTTTGTCATAAATTTAAACCCCGTAAAACTAAACGGGAGCGCCGGGCTGCTAAGAATGAGGGCTGGCAGTGGAAGGGGTTTGAGAAGTTTCAGGTGGGGGCGATTGGTGAAGAGTCTGGGGGAGGCCGCGAGCCAGCGCAGGGGTCTGGTTCGGCTGCCTCTGCTCAGGACCGACCTGATCCCGAGCTGGAAGCCATGGGAGCTGATTTTTGGCTCGTTCCCGTGACTTCCGACTTGAGCAAGGGCGTGACGACGTGCTGGGCAGGCTCTTTGACCAAGCAGCTGTGGTTAATGGTCGGGTGGTCGAGCCCAGACGCGCCGCCACGCACCCTCACTTTGAAATCGCCGAGACCTCCTGTACCGTGTTGACAAATTGCCCCAGACCGGGAAGTGCGTCACCAGTTGCTGATTCCTCAACCATTTAAGGAGGATTTATTGCGGCTGGCTCACGCTATTCCTTTGTCTGGTCATTTGGGCAGGATAAGACTAAAGCAAGGCTTGTGTCACGGTTCTACTGGATGGGGCTGGATGGTGACGCCAGACGCTTTTGTGAACGTTGTGGGGAGTGTCAGAAGGCTAGTCCTAGAGCCGTCCCACGAGCCCCACTGGTGCCGTTGCCCCTGGTGGAAGCTCCGTTTGAGCGTATTGGAATGGATTTGGTTGGGCCGTTGGAGAGAAGTGCGGCGGGATACACACACCTATTGGTCATTCTGGATTACGCCACGCGCTATCCAGAGGCCATTCCCTTCGCTCTGCCTCAGCCAAATCTGTTGCCAACGAGCTTGTGAAGGTCTTTTCCCAGTGGGGATTCCCAAAGAAATACTAACCGACCAAGGCACCAACTTTATGTCCCGACTAATCCGCGGAACATGTAAGCTTTTGGGAATTAAGACCATTAGGACCTCGGTGTTTCATCCTCAGACCGATGGTCTTGTGGAGCGCTTTAATAAGACCCTTAAGAACATGTTGCGCAGATTTATTAATAGTGATGTGCGTTATTGGGACCAGCTGATTCCTCCCCTTCTCTTTGCGATCAGAGAGGTACCCCAGGCGCCCACGGGTTTTTCGCCATTCGAGCTGCTGTATGGGCGAAGACCGCGGGTGTACTCGATCTGGTCAGAGAGATGTGGGAGGAACAGCAGGATAATTCGACTAATACAGTCCGGTATGTGTTGGACCTGCGCAAACGTCTTGAGTCTGTGGGAAAATGGGCGATGACAATTTGCAGCAGGCTCAGCACAGACAGGAGACGCAGTACAACCGAGGAGCCCGGTTACGCACATTTCAGCCGGGGATAAAGTACTTCTATTATTACCCAGTTCTGAGTCGAAACTTCTGGCTAAGTGGCAAGGACCCTTTGAGGTTACACGGATTGGGAATGTGGACTATGAGATCTGCCAGCCGGAGCGACGGAGGGAGAAACACATTTATCATATAAACCTCTTGAAGCCCTGGCTGCAACCGGAGGCATTGGTAGTGGCGCAGGCAGATGACGTCACAGACCTGGGACCTGATCTTTCTGTGGTGGCGAAAACAGGGTCGGTACAGATTGCAGAAAATCTGACACCAACACAGAAATGTCAGGCACGGGCACTTGTGACGGAATTTCCTGATGTGTTTTCTCCGTCCCGGGCAGACTCGAGTAGCCCACCATCACATTGAGACTGAGCCGGGGCTTGGTTCGCCAGAGGCCGCACCGCATACCTGAGCGTAAAGGCAGGTAATAAAACGGAGATTGATGAGATGCTGAGACTGGGGTAATAGAAGAGTCCCAAAGTGACTGGAACAGTCCGATTGTTTTAGTGGATAAGCCAGACGGGTCCACTAGGTTTTGCATTGACTTCAGGCGAGTTAATGAGAAATCGAGGTTTGACGCTTATCCCATGCCCCGGTAGATGAGTTGCTGGAGCCGTCTTGGCACGGCTCATTTTATGACGACACTGGATTTAACGAAGGGGTACTGGCAGATACCCTGACCTCAGAATCCCGAGAGGACGGCGTTTTCGACTCCCTTCGGTTATACCAATTTAGGACCATGCCTTTTGGGTTGCACGGAGCACCAGCCACTTTCCAGCGGATGATGGATCGCATTTTGCGGCCCCATCAGCAGTACGCCGCTGCTTACATAGATGACGTGGTTATCCACAGTGAGGATTGGCCGAAGTCATCTGTGTAAGGTAGCGGCGGTATTGCAATCCTTATGGAGGCTGGGCTCACTGCTAACCCAAAGAAATGTGCCATTGGGAAGAGTGAGTCGGAGTATTTGGGGTATCGGTAGGGGCGGCCAGATCAGACCGCTGATTGCTAAGGTGAAAGCCTTGGCTGACTGGCGGTCCCTACGACCAAAACCCAGGTGCGCTCTTTCCTGGGACTAGCGGGCTATTATAGGAAGTTTATTCCAAACTTCGCCACGCCCACGCCCTTGACAGACCTCACCCGAAGGCTGCCCCAAATACGGTTCAGTGGACGGAGCCGTGCCAGAGGGCCTTTCTCGCTCTGAAGCGAAGGCTGTGTAGCAAGCCAGTGCTGTGCAGTCCTGATTTCAGCAAGGGTTCACCCTGCAGACGGATGCGTCAGAGACAGGTCTCGGGCAGTGTTGTCTCAGGAGGTGCGGGGAAGTGAGCACCCAGTCCTGTACATCAGCAGGAAGCTCCTTCCCGTGAAAAGAACTATAGTACCATCGAGAAGGAGTGTCTCGCAGTAAAATGGGCAGTCGAGTCACTCCGGTACTACCTCCTGGGCGACACTTCACCCTGGTGACAGATCATGCCCCTTAGCATGGCTTCACCGGATGAAAAATAATAATGCCAGAATCACGCGGTGGTACTTGGCCCTGCAGCCCTATGCCTTCAGGGTTGTCCACCGAGCAGGAAAGCTCCATCTAAATGCTGATTTTTCTCTCGGGAAGGCATGGGGTGTAGGGATTTCGAATGGACCGGTGGTGCCATTCTGAGGGGAGGATATGTAACAGGGAGAGACCTGGACTGGCCGCCTGACGCATGCACGATGCTGCAGGAAGGGGGCGGCAGTCCCGTGGGGTCTGCCTGCCAGTCATGGCGGTGACACGGAGAGGTGGGGAAGAGAGTGTGTGTGCTTTCCCCTCTCTGAGTGGCTGGGAGGCGGGCTTTAATGGGACTGTTAGCCTATAAAGTAATGCTCTGTTGTTTCCTCAGATCTGCCCCTTTAGACTGGACCAGCGAGCAAAGCGGTCTGAGTTTGACTACCAAGGACGGGAGGATAACAGCCGTCCGAAAAGGAAACTTAAAGAAAATAATTTTAAAGAAAGAGAGGGAAAAGTGGGGAATTGTTGGGCAGCCCCAGTATTGTTGTGCAGTGAGTTGGAGACAGCAGAGTGTAGGACGGAGTCCCGGTCGCACGGGTAGCGACGACTGGGAGATCCACGCCGAAGTGCAGCACATTTATTTTGTAGTTTTTCCTTACTGTGTTTTATTTTCCCTGTTTCTTTTTGCCTTCTTCGTTCTTTATAATTTGTGAGCACCTGCGAGTGCCGGACTGTACCTGAGTACCCTGCCGTGGTATTCCCCGTTGGCTCTGGATACCATAGCTGGTAGCCAGACCACGGACCACAAGCGCCCTCTACGGGCTAAAAGAAGTCAGTGCACCCACCAGAGTAAAAATAAAACCAAGCACCTGTGTGGTGTTTTCAAATACCATTTCTGTCTCCCGTGTCAGTGAATACCCGCACCCTTCCACATGATGGTTTTAAATGTTTTTATATTAAAAACACTTAAAGGAAAAAAAATTGTAAACGACAACGTAAAGCCCGCTATAGGTATAGAAGATTTACATTATCACTCAGAACAATATTAAGTTATATAAAGTTATATTGTAAATTCACAATGGTTTTACAGAAACACTCTTTGCCAATAATGTTTTGTTTAAATTTAATTTAATTATTGATCTTCTTGACAGAAAATGTATGAATTATTGAACTATTGAACTTCATGAACAGAAAATGAAAATGACCGAAAGCAGAATAAAAATATCAATGAAACATTTACATAGAAGGCAGCAAACTTACAGACAGTATTGCGTGATAGCAAACTTTTCTGCTATAATTAAAACAAGCAAATCTACAAATAATCGCTGGTTCCCTTTCAATTCGAAGACGACCACCAACGACATTATATGTGGGATATGCCTGCCCATTGGGTAGGTATCGCTGAGCTCTCTATACCAAAGCTGCCGATAGGCCCCTTCCTGGGATGACGCACTCGGTCCCGCCCACCGAGGGATTAAAACCGTCATCCTGAGGAAGCCATTTCTCTTTTTCCTTCTCAAGATGGTACGGTAAGACCTCTGTGTCTAGCTGAGTGTATTGATAGAAAGAGCTTCTGAGTCGTATTATATTTCCCTTGCATTCGTGCTGAAAGCCGACTTGCCGCTTTCCTGGAGACTCTCTATTTCGAGTCTCTTCTTCTGTCTTTCAGCAGTCTCCTCGCCTGCGTTGTAGGCTGCTCTGTCTTTTACTGTCTGTCGTGTGTGAGCGACTGCCTGTGCAGTCACCCCATGATTGACTGTCTTTTTCTTTCTTGGGAGAGCACAGTTCCTCCACGGTGCTAGACCTTGCAGCATCTCCGCTGTCGAGTGATTTCCTCCAGCTGAAGTGGGCCTTGTTGTTTGGCTGCAGCTGTACGTCCCCCATCTCTGTATTAGACCACACAGCCCTGTTTTTCCAAGTCGTGCTGTGGATTAGCTGCAGCGCGGTTGTTATTACAGCCATCCAGCCGTGTATTCCTCCACCAGACTCTGTTACGTCATCCCACTGTAGAGTAGACTTCGCCAGCTGTGTAGGCCTACCCACCTCGGTGAGACGTGCCTTGTAAACAAACAACAGTGTGTTCTCCCCCATCCTGTTTCTACCGTGTTTTTTGCTGTCTGGTACTTTGGTATCTTGGTGCGCACGGTGCTCATTGCACACTGCATACGGTGCCCAGTGCTACAGTGCCAGTGCACAGGCACGGTGCTGCATGGTACACAGTGCATGTAGTGCTCACGGTGCTCGGTATGCACGGTGCACATGGAACTCGGTGCCGACCACTACAGCACTAGTGCATGAACACACGGTACACGGTGCATGCACAACATTAACAAGCACCATGTCGAGCATCCAGTGGTTCCACCCCTGCACATTGTGCGATGTGAACCTGCCACTCCAGGACAAGCATTCGCTCTGCGTGCAGTGCTTGGGAGTCCAAGCTATGGGCAGAGAGGATTTTTGCGACCTATGAGTAGCTCTTCAGCCGAAAATACATTGCCGTAGGCACTGCAAGCTTCTTGCAGATCCCCTGGACAACACCGATAGAGCCCCGCCGGTCCGTATTCCGGACACAGTCAGCGGCTCCTGCGGTGTACCCTTCCCACAGATTCCTGATTTCATGCAGGAAGTACGCTCCTCTTGGGACCAACCGGCGTCAGCGTCGAGTGTGTTGAAGCAAGCTGCAAGGCTCGCTGCATTAGAGGACGCGGAGAAACTGGGGCTGGCAAGTTTCTCTCGGTTGACTCCACCATCGTGGCCTTGGTTAAGGCCCCATGTGCCATAACCCTCAATGTAGGCTTACAGAGACACACCTAAAGAGGGTTTATGCAGTGGAAGTGCAGGCAACTCGCTTAGGTAACACAGCGAGTATTATCACTGCGTACCTGGATGGCGTGCTCACGGACATCCCGCTCCCAGAGCTGGTGGCCACGGAGCTCCGCCTCATATCTAGTAAGCTGCTCCAGATGTCTGGCCTTCAAGGGCAAGCACTAGGCCGAAGCCTGGCAAGCCTGGTGGTAGCTCGCAGACAGCTATGGCTGTCGCAAGCTAGGTTACCTGATGCGGATACGGTGGCGTTATTAGACGTGCCGATATCCCCTGGGCATACATTTGATCCAGCTGTGGAGGAGATCCTACAGTGCTCAGTATTCATTTGCTTTTGGATGTTATATTCTCAACATGTTTTTATCAACATTTTAATTTTAAAATCCTCCCACATTCTTTGTTTGTTTACTGACTTTTTTCTGTTTCGTTACACATTCTCGCACACACCCCCCAGCTCTGGGCAGCTACCGTGCCATGTACGGTATGGGTTTTTACAAAAATCATTGTAACAATGTGGCATGCATAACAGTGACAGAACAATGCCAGCAGAGTGCTGCAGGTAGGTGGAAACGATGTATACTAAACTAAATAAGTCAGCAAGAGTGACAGACAACAAAAGCAGGGAAGTTAAAGGTGTCAATTTCAGAAACAACCAGTTTATTGTTGTGAACAATAATGTCAACAAATGAAATGTGAACAAAAATATGAGTCTTACACCCACATTATGTAGCATTGGAATTGCTACACCGTTGCTCCCGGCCTTCTTGGAGAAGGTCCGGTTAGAGAAAGCGACAGTTTTCCTAGTGGTCCCTCAGTGAGCCAGGAGAACATGCTTCTCGACTCTATGCCAGCTCTTGTGAGACCTAGTCCTGGGAGATCCTGCTTCGCCTGGATCTCCTCAGTCAGGCAGGAGGCACTCTCTGACATCCAGAACCTGCCAGATTCCAGTTATAGGTCTGGCCCTGAAAGGGACCGCGGGACAGCCCTAAGGCTATCTGACGCGGTGGTGGCTACTCTGCAGAGCACTAGGGCAGATTCCTCTAGGTCGCTGTATAAGTACAAATGGAAGTATTTCCAGATTTGGTGTCTGACTACAAGTCATGACCCACTTTCTGCTCAATGCTGGAAGATCACTTTCCACATTGAAAGTGTGTTTAGTGCCCCGATAGATTCAGTATCTCCAGGTGCGCATTTTCTGACTACCCGGTTTCTCAAGGGAGCTTGGAGGTTATGTCCTCCTAGGAGGACTGTCCTCCCCGAGTGGAACCTTGATGTTGTACTGGAGGCTCTCACGAAGGCCCTGTTTGAGCCCATACACTCCACAGAGTTGAAGCATCTGTCTATAAAGACAGGCTTCCTCTTGGCTATCACCTCCGCTAAGGAAGTCAGTGAGTTACAGGCGCTGTCGGTGCACAGCTCCTGTATGTGTATTAGGGACGATGGCAGCAGAGCGTCACTGCGTACAAACCCCGTTTTCCTCCCCAAGGTGATCACAGCCTTCCACATTAATCAGTCTATGGAACTGGAGTCCTTCCATCCACTGCTGTTTTCTTCGAAGGAGGATGAGAGATTTAACTTCCTCTGCCCAGTGTGGGCATTGAGATGCTACGTGGATACAACAAGAACTCTCTGTCATTCTCACCAGCTCTTTGTCTGTCACGGGATATGGACCCTAGGACAGCCCCTCTCAAAGCAGCGTCTGTCGCATCGGCTTGCCCCCACCTGGGAGGGTAGCTGCACACCCCACTAGATGGTTAGCTGCATCTTGGGCCCTCTTTAGAGGGGCCTTGCTGTCCAATATTTGTACTTTCTCCAGGTTCTACCGCCTTAATGTGGTAGACCATGCCCTGCCTTCATTAGGCACAAGGGTTCTTGAGGGTGTAGGCTCACACCACTAACCCCTGGGTTATGCAGTGCTGATGTGTCCCTCATATGCTGCCATTCCTTCTCCCTCGTGACGGCTCTGGTATACATTATCCCATACTTAATGCCGTTGGTGGTCGTCTTCTAATTGAAAGGGAACGTTAGGTTACTCACGTAACCCTGGCTCCCTGAAAGAGAAGACGACCACCAATGGTGACGTCTTGAGATGTAAAAAGAGAAATGGCTTCCTCAGGATGACGGTTTTAATCCCTTGGTGGGCGGGACCGAGTGCGTCATCCGAGGAAGGGGCCTATCGGTCGTCTTGTCTTTCAGGGAACCAGGGTTACGTGAGTAACTTAACGTTTTCAGCTGCTGCAAATCTGTAACTCTTCCATTTCAATATAAGCCAAAATGCTTTACTTTTTTCTTCTTCACAGCGCCGGGAAACATTTATTTCTATTCAGGTAGGCTAGTGAGATAAAGTGACACTTTGGTTCCTAACAGCAGTATTCATTTGCTTTTGGATGTTATATTCTCAACATGTTTTTATCAACATTTTAATTTTAAAATCCTCCCACGTTCTTTGTTTGTTAACCGACTTTTTTAGTTTTGTTACACATTCTTGCACACACCCCCCAGCTCTGGGCAGCTACCGTGCCATGTACAGTATGGGTTTTTACAAAAATCATGGTAACAATGTGGCATGCATAACAGTGACAGAACAATGCCAGCACAGTGCTGCAGGTAGGTGGAAATGATGTATAAGTGTTTTGGGTGGTTTTAACAAACCAATTTATAGCCTGGAATGGGTGGTAAAGGTCGGTTTGGAAAAGTTTTTTTTTTCAACAATGCTATTCTTATTTATTTGTGGTCTACTATCTATCATTTTCGACCGATGATTCCACTTGCTTCGGTTTTATCCTCCCCTGCTTGCTTACGTTTTTCCTCAAAGGCATCAGCCGTCCTTCAAAATCTATTTTATTATTGTATTAGTGTTCAGCTGAACACTTTGCTACCATAACATGTGCATTTAACCACTTCAACTCCAGGTGTAAAAATGAAACCCCTTCCCAGGTACCAAATTTTGAAAATAATAATAATAATGTTTTCAAACTTGTAATTGCTATAAAATGTTAACATATGATGAATAAAACACAAATATATAACCTAAACGTTATGCTCCTGTGTACTACATACCCATTTTCAATATAGAGATAAAAACATGTGTTTTTTTTATTTTATTTTTAATTTTTTGTTTGAATAATGAAAACAAAAACACTGATTATAACGCTAATAACAATAATAATCAGTAAACAGTAATTATCAAATAAAAATCAAACATCAAAACATGTGCCATTATCGACTTGTTCTGTGCGATTTATTGAAATGTTCAATACAACAGAACCCGGGGTTGCCTTCGCAATCACTGCACATTTTTCTTGTGTCTTTTCTTTTGTTTTCATTTTCGTAGCAGACCCTGAAACGCTAGACTGAGAAACCGATCATGGAATAGAATGGGAAACTTGACGTCGCAGGTATGGAATGGTACTGTAAGTGGGTTTTCATTTGACGTACGTGTGTACGTCATGGTGTTGAAGTGGTTAAACAATTTATAAAATCTACTTACCCGTGTAATCTTTCAGACCTCAGTTATTTACTTTTCTGCCTCAGCTGCACATGATATACACAGCTTCATCCTGGAGCCGCCACAAGCCTTCTTATTTCCTCGACAGTTACCAAAGGTGAGGTACAACATTTAAATTCGTTTTTTGACTATTTGTAAAAAATTAAATAAAAAATGTTATTATTATGTAATTTACATTTAATTTATGTAATATATAGCCTAAATAAATATTTTATCTTTGACATTCTGCGTCACACCCGAATTTGACTTGTTTATTTATTTAAATTATTCGTTATTTTGTAGCTGTTCAGTAAGTGTGGCACAGAATATCCCTTACGTTTTAATTTGTGCTCCTTCCATTCAAAGCTCTTGTAACATCCCTGAGGGTGTGTGACAAAATGGTTAGCAGTTTGCAGGTGCAGGTGATCAATAGACAGACAGACAATTATAATCCAGGTGCAATGTTGTTTAATGGTTTTTTTTAAATCCAATGGCCATTATGCTTAACCACTTGAGTGGGGCATGGTCAGTGATGAGATCAAATAAATGTCCCAGCAGGTAGTATCGTAAAGAGTGAGTAGCCCATTTAGTGGCCAAACACTCCTTTTTGACCACAGAGTAATTGTGCTCCCAAGGGAGCATCTTTTTACTAAGGTACAGGATAGGGTATTCTACTCCGTCTACCATTTGGGACAAGACTGCACCCAAACCGACATCCGACGTATCAGTGTGGAAGATGAATCTCTTAGTGAAGTCTGGAGTGATGAGAGCAGGGGCCTGGCAGAGTCTCTGCTTAACAATATCAAATGCCCCCTGACATTCTACTGACCACTTAATCAAATTTGGTGCGTTCTTTCTGGTGAGGTCAACAAAGGGATTGACCACTGTAGCATACTCGGGGATGAATCTTTGGTAATAACTGGCTAACATCAGACCTCACCTGAGCCTTGGTTTTGGGGATTGCCGTGTCCACCAAAGCCTGGATCTTGGTGACAACATTATAAATCCCAAATATTGTGTCTCTGTTTTGCCAAACACACATTTTTTCAAGTAAGCTGTCAGCCAAGCTACCCTTAGAGACTGAAGGATGGCCGTGGTCCTAGTAAAATGCTCTCGCTAGGTGGAGCTGTAAATAACCACATCATCAATATATGCTACCATATTTTCACGATATGGGTGTAAAACCTGGTCCATCAGTCTCTGAAAGGCAGCGGGCGCACCATGAAGCCCAAACAGCATGGTTGTGTAATGGAACAGCACTTCTGGTGTTGAAAATGCGGTTTTCTCTCTAGAACTGTGGGTTAATGGGATCTGCCAGTATCCCACCGTCAGGTGCAGAGTGGAGATAAACTTAGCAGGTCCCAGTATCTAGAAGCTCGTTGACCCGAGGCATAGGGTACGCATCGAACTTGGCAATCTCCATGGACGCAGGAGATCGCCACCTGGCCTCGTGGCTGCCACGACACACCGCCCAAGAGAGCTGCCTTAATTAAGGTCTGCTCACACCCGGTGTCCACCAATGTGTGGGTTTTTACCTTAGCCAAAACTGCATTAACAATACAAGGCCCCTCCCGACCATTTTCCCTCGCTATCCACTTCAGATGCCCATTTGCACTTCTCCACGTCACACTCCATTGCCGATGGGCATGACTGGTGTCCCTATTGGTTACATCAAAAACAGATAGGGGGGAAGGAGGGAACATTGATTATTTGTCTGTCCTCTTGCTGGTATGGCAGCGGGGCCAGGGCAGCAGCTCTACCCCCGCTGGGGGCGTGTATCTGGGGATCGTCGGTACTCCTGGAATCATACCCTGTGCGTTTCCCCCGTGATGTTGTTCTGGCGTAGGATGGCTTGCTTTACCAGGTCGTAGTCGATGGCTTCAGTGTCCGTCATGGCCTGGTAAACTGCCTGAGCCTCCCCGATCAGGCAGGATCCCAGCTGGTTCGCCTAGTGCATTCTGGGCCATGACGCGGTGGTAGCCAGCCACTCGAAAGTGACCAAGTAAGCCTTGGGGTCATCCTCCACCGTCATTTTCTGTGCCCTCACCTTTGGGGCCATCATCACGGGTGCCGTTGGTACCTTGGTCTGGATCGCCAGACCGACCCTCAACCAGTGCCGTGTACCGCTCCTCTCTCCGACTTTCCACAGCCTCCTGTCTGCTGTCCAGCGCCTCCATCAGCGCTGCAAGTGATGCGTGATCCAACCCGTGTTCTGACACCACATGTGGCAAAATGGTTAGCAGTGTGCAGGTGCAGGTGATCAATAAACAGACAGACAATTATAATCCAGGAGCAATGTTGTTTAATGGTTTTTTAAATCCAATGGCCTGATGGCAAAACAACAGTAAATAATAACAATGGTAATGAAGCAATACAGTGGTGTGTATTGCTTATCTGTAATCCGCTGGTTGGCCCTGAAATAATAACAGTCCCGTTTTAATTCACCCTGCCGTAACACAAACACAAACACCAGTCCACAGTGTGTGCTCTAGTGCTCGTGGTGAATACAGTCCTTTAGTGTTAAACAAAAGTGCAGTGTTGTTGATCCAGATTTAATGCTGGCCTTTGGTGACAGCTCTGGATCGTGTTAGCCATACAAATAATTACAATCAGTATTAATAACGACAAACGAAAACAAACAAAATACTCACATTTCAAAATCCAGGTTCTCCTACTGGTCCTTTAATATAACCATTCACAAAGGAGGTCCAGAAGCATTTAAACTAGAAAGGAATGGGGGAGAAAACAAAAAAACAAGGGCAACAACTCATCAAAACAAGGGCAACAACTCAGGTAAGACAACTATTAAATGTATTTATCTTAATGCTAGAAGTCTCAGAAACAAAATGTTAGAACTTGAAGCTACTGCACTAACAAGTAACTACGATGTGATAGGTGTTACAGAAACTTGGTTGTCTGAAAGTGATGGAGACGAATATAATATTAGTGGGTACACACTGTATAGGAAAGTCAGGCAGGACAGAAGAGGCGGAGGGGTAGCGCTATACATAAGAAATAGTCTTGAAGCCCAGGTGGTAAATCTGGACGAAGAAAATAACACAGAATCAATATGGGTCAGAATAATGGACAAAAATTCAAAGGGCATAATAGTAGGAGCATGCTATAGACCGCCAAATTCAGACGCTGAGCAAAATAATCTGTTATACAATGACATTAGAAATGCGTGTTGAAAAGGAGAAGCCATATTAATGGGGGATTTCAACTTCCCCTGTATAAAATAGGAGAACCCAATGGGGAGCAAGACAGATGAAATTGAAATGGTGGAAATGACAAATGACTGTTTCCTAAGAGGGGAGGCATGCCTTGATTTAGTCTTTTCAAATAACAAAGACAGAATAACTAAGAGGGCAGAGAGCCAATTTTAAACCCCCAAAAGTAATGACTAAAGCTAAGGTTTACAATTTTTGAAAAGCAAACTATGAAGGTATGAAACAGAGACTAACAGAAGTAGATTGGAGTAAAATAGAGAAAACATCCACAGAAAAAGGATGGCTGTTTTTTAAAAATGTAGATGATGATTTCCATTACATGAGAGTAGATGTTAAAACTTCATGCTGATTTGAACTTGGCTCTCGCCAAGATAAGCACCAACTAAGACGTAGCTTCACAGTAAACTAATGTGATCCATATGTGTCTCCATCCATTTGCGCTTCCTTCCATATGATGGTGTAGATATCCTTCTGTCTGGTGTTGATGGCTGAAGTGTAATGCTGGCTCCAGGGATCAGCTTATTGCCTCCCTAGTGCATCAGCACACACAACGGCTGCGATGCTGGCTCCGGGGATCAACCATAGAGCGGTCTCCCCAGCGCATCAGCATAACCGTCTGGAGTCTTCAAGTGGGCACCTTCCATCCTCGGTGTTTCGTCGACTAGCCCACGACACCTCAAGAGGGCTCGACGGTGATGCTGGCGTCCCAGCATCACCCCCCTCCATCCCCCACTCAACTCAGCCCAGCTTACTTACCCATACATCAGCGTTACTTTCTTTCTATTGTGCTTGAGATCCCCAGCCAGAATCTTTCCGTCTCAACCACAGCCAGTTGCTGCTCCTCTCTGCTGCTTCAGATAAGTTCTTCACTGTATGACGCAACTCTTGGCAACTGAATCGGACGTCTCTGAGAAACCGGGTTGTAGAGTGTGCCACAAATCCTCAACATCCCACTTCCACTGGGTAAACCCGGACTCTCCATCCTCGCTGTTCCGCTTCAGTGGCTAGTTCAGCATACCGCAGTTTCTTCCTCTCATACGCCTCATCTACAGCATCCTCCCATGGCACTGTTAACTCTACCAGGTGAACAAGGCGTGCTGATCCAGACCACAAGACAATATCTGGTCGAAGGTTAGTGGTGGCAATCTCAGGTGGAAAAATAAGCCGTTGACCAACATCTGTCAGCATTTTCCAGTCTCTAGCAGCTTCCAGTTGTCCTGGGTGAGGATTGGTTTTAACACCTTTTCTTGGTGGTTGCTCTCCTGGGCGGAGCAATGTTGTCTTTTGTGTGTAATGCTTTGATGGAACAGGTGGCAACTTATTGGTCATGTTACGCTTCTCTTCCAATGCTAAGGCCAAACATCGCAGCACCTGGTCATGGCGCCAAATAAACCGTCCTTGGCTAAGAGCCACCTTACATCCTGTCAAAATGTGCCTTAATGTTGCAGGTGATGAACACAAAGGACATGAGGGATCCTCCTACCCAGAGGTTTAGGTTCTGTGGTGATGGGAGAACATCATATGTTGACCTGATAAGGAAACTGATCCTGCTCTGTTCCATTGACCATAGGTCTTGCCAGCCAATCTTGCGTTGTTCCACACTCTCCCATCTCATCCATTCTCC
This sequence comes from Acipenser oxyrinchus oxyrinchus, assembly GCA_030684275.1. NCBI lineage: Eukaryota > Metazoa > Chordata > Actinopteri > Acipenseriformes > Acipenseridae > Acipenser > Acipenser oxyrinchus. The sequence continues at coordinate 20,640,208 of CM060263.1, read as the reverse complement.
CTGCTTGGCCTGGGAAATGGCCTTTATACATCTCATCCTCTCCTCCTGCTTTTGCACCTCGTTGACTACCAGCTTCCTCCGTTGAGCTGGGGCTGCCTTGTGCCATGTAGGAGGAGCTGAACTGAGACCAAGACACCCTCTTCCATGCTGAACTTGCCCCATGATATCACCAATTCGAAGGGCAGCCTTTACATACTCCACAGCTTTCTTTGCCGCCCACTTTCTTCCAGTTTTCAACACAGGTGCTACCTCCCTTATGCATTTGTCGCGTGACTCTACTAATGTCATTTCCAGTCGGACCTTGGCGCACTTAAACTCCACGGTTAGAGCGGAGACAGGTAGCTGCAGTATTCCTTTACCATAAAGTCCCACTCTGCTGAGGCAGCGTGGAACTCCCAACCATTTCCTGATGTATGAACTGATTAAAGCTTCCAGCTTCTCTACTGTTGTCAAAGAAACCTCGTACACAGTCAGTGGCAACAGCAACCTCGGCAGTAGACTAAACTGAAAGCACCAGAGTTTTAGTATGCCTGGTAAAGTGCTGCTGTCTATGCTCTGCGCACCCTTCCACTGTTTGTTGTCTAACTTCTCCCACACGAACTGTGTCCTTTAGATCCCCGTCGTACCATCTCCCAAGACTCTTCACTGGCTTCTCAGACACTGTTGGTATTGCCTCACCATTAATGAAGAACGTTTTATCTACTACTTTACCTTTAATTATAGAGATGCTCCTTGATTTAGTGGGCTTGAATTGCATTCGTGCCCATTCAATGTTATTAGTTAATTTGCCCAATAACTGATTAGTGCAGGCTACTGTTGTAGTCATGGTTGTCATGTCATCCATGTATGCTCGAATTGGTGGTAGTCTCATTCCAGAAGCCAAGCGCTCTCCTCCCACTACCCATTTTGATGCCCTAATGATTACTTCCATTGTCATTGTAAAAGCCAGTGGAGAAATGGTGCATCCTGCCATTATTTCAACTTCTAGGCATTGCCATGTAGTGCTGAATTCTGAAGTTGAAAAACTAAATTGCAAATCTTCAAAGTAGGCTTTCAGTAAATTTGTTATTGTTATCGGTACACTGAAAAAATCAAATGCTGCCCAAAGAAGTTCATGTGGCACTGAACCATATGCATTAGCCAAATCCAGGAATGTCACGTGGAGCTCCTTCCTTTCCTTTTTAGCTGATTGAATTTGTTGCCAGATCACATTGACGTGTTCTAAGCACCCTGGGAAACCTGGAATGCCCGCTTTTTGTATTGAAGTGTCAATGAAGCAGTTCTTTAATAGGTAAGTTGACAATCTCTGAGCAATAATGCTGAAGAAAATCTTGCCTTCTACATTTAATAGGGAAATAGGGTGAAACTGACTTATGCTTGTAGAACCTTTTTCTTTAGGTATAAAGACTCCACCTGCTTGACGCCATGCTCTTGGTACAACCTGTTTTTCCCATGCCACTTTCATGAATTTCCACAGGATTTGTAGAACTCCTGAAGCACTCTTGTACACTCTGTACGGAACTCCATTAGGCCCTGGAGATGATGAAGCCCTTGCTTTTTTCACAGCTTGCTCTACTTCTTTCCACTTAGGTGCACAGTCCTACATTTGGTATTCTGGTGGATTGATAGGTGGGATGTCTGACGGAATTGACTTAGGCGCCTGCCTTTTTGAATCTGTATGTGTTTCCTCCAAATATCTCTCCAGCTCAAACTTAGATGCTTTTAGTGTGCCATTCTTCTCACTGGTGAATAACTTCTTTATAAATTTGAATGGGTCTTTATAAAAGTTAGTTCTCACACGCTCCTTTTTGTAGCTGCTTCAGAACGCCAGCTCTGCTCAATGTTGCAAGCTTATCTTTTATGACCCTTTGTAAGAGATTGAGTCCCTCCTTCTGACTTTGTTCTGCTCTTCTCCATTGCTTCCTCAGCTGTCTCCTTCTCTAACTAAGCTGCTCAATCTCCTGCTGCCGTCTAGACTTTCCAGGAATAGTTTTCCTTCCTTCCTTTTTTCAACTCCAAACCTCTCGCTTCCATATGCGTAGATGATGTCCCCAAATGTATCCAGTTTCTTTTCAACTGTTCCACTTAACCTTTCCAATGCAAAGCAGAGATCTGTGTTTACTGTGTCCCATGCAGTTTTCTCACAAGCTCTTGGCCATTTAACTCCAGGCTTGTGCCCGTTGAGGTTCTTTTCTCTCTTATGCCGGTTTGTCTGACCGGGTTCACAAGGATCATTAGGTTCATCACTAACTGTGTCCATGCAAGTCCTCCTCACATCTATGACAGGGGTGCTGATATCCTGAGAACTGTGGTTTGCTTCCTGTCGCTGGATTTCATTTGACTGACTTGACTGACTTTGTAAGAAGTACTGATCAATGTGAGGCCCTTGTCCATTCTCCCTCAAGCATTTCATTCTCCCTTGATGAATCTTCAAACCCCTGACCATTGTCGCCTTGCTCCAGCCGCAGACACAAACCTGGAGTTCTATGTCTTTGCTAACTGCAGATCTTGAACTAGTCTTTTGTGAAGTACTCTCCATACTCATATCCGTTTCCGTTCCTAAGTCGTTAACCTTGTTGTCCAACGTTGAGTCATCTTCCGCCCACGCTCTCGCAGACTTTAGGGTTATTTTTCTCTTTAATTTCTTAGAAGCCTTGGGTGGGTGTCTCCAGCATCCTGTAAACACAGAGCTGGATACTCCAACAAGGGTAGCTAACCCTTGCCAGCCCCAATGGAGTCTCTTTCCTCCTGTCAGCTGTCTCTCCAGGCTGTCACGAGGTCTTTCCCTTGTTGCCAGCTGCAATATTCACAGCTGTCACTGGACGTATCCAGATCTTCATGATTTCCATTACATGAGAGTAGATGTTAAAACTTCATGCTGATTTGAACTTGGCTCTCGCCAAGATAAGCACCAAATAAGACGTAGCTTCACAGTAAACTAATGTGATCCATATGTGTCTCCATCCATTTGCGCTTCCTTCCATATGATGGTGTAGATATTCTTCTGTCTGGTGTTGATGGCTGAAGTGTAATGCTGGCTCCAGGGATCAGCTTATTGCCTCCCTAGTGCATCAGCACACACAACGGCTGCGATGCTGGCTCCGGGGATCAACCATAGTGCGGTCTCCCCAGCGCATCAGCATGACAACCGTCTGGATTGATCTAAGTAGGGTACATCTCTGGGGTCTTCAAGTGGGCACCTAAATAAACAAATAATAATAATCTCATCCGGCCTAGGGGATTTGTTTATTTTTTGTCCCTTTAACATTTCTGCCTCTGTTATGCTAAAGTTATTTAAAATTGGATAGGAACAGGTCAACATGTGGGGCATGTTGTGCGTGTCCTCCTTTGTAAAAACCTGTGAAAAGTAATCATTTAATATATTTGCTACTTTTTTTTCTTCATCTATGACTTTGCCATTTGTGTCTCTTAGACATTTAACCTATTCTTTGAATGTTCTCTTGCTGTTATAATATTTGAAAAACATTTTGGAATTGGTTTTAGTCCCCTTAGCAATATTGATTTCTATCTCTCTCTTGGCCTTTCTAACATCCTTTTTGATTTGTGTTTGCAGTTCCAAGTACTCTTTCTGTGTACTTTGTTTTTGGTCCTTTTAAACGCCTGAAAAGTGCCTTTTTCGCTGAATATTTTTTTTAATTGATCTATTAAACCATTTTGGCCATTTTGTTTTAGATTTAGATTTGCCTACTTTTTGGATGTAATTGTTTTGCGCCTCTAGTACTACATTTTTAAAAAAACAGCCATCCTTTATCTGCGGATGTTTTCTCTATTTTACTCCAATCTACTTCTGTTAGTCTCTGTTTCATATCTTCATAGATTGCTTTTCTAAAATTGTAAACCTTAGCTTTAGTCATTACTTTTTGGGTTTTAAAAATCACTTCAAATGAGACCATGTTGTGGTCTGAGTTTGCCAATGGTTCTCTGACTTCTGTTTTAGTTGTTCTGTCTTCATTATTTGAAAAGACTAAATCAAGGCATGCCTCCCCTCTAGTTGGTGCCTTGACAAATTGCGTTAGGAATTTGTCATTTCCACCATTTCAATTTCGTCCGTCGTGCTCCCCACCAGGTTTTCCCATTTTATATGGGGGAAGTTGAAATCCCCCATTAGTATGGCTTCTCCTTTGCTACACGCATTTTTAATGTCATTGTATAACAGATTATTTTGTTTACGGCTGAATTTACGGTCTATCGCATGCTCCTATTATTATGCCCTTTTAATTTTTGTCTATTATTCTGACCCATATTGATTCTGTGTTATTTTCTTCGTCCAGATTTACCACCTGGGCTTCAAGACTATTTCTTATGTATAGCGCTACCCGGCCGCCTCTGTCCTGCCTGTCTTTCCTATGCAGTGTATACCCACTAATATTATATTAATCTCCATCACTCTCAGACAACCAAGTTTCTTTAACACCTATCACATTGTAGTTACTTGTTAGTGCAGTAGCTTCAAGTTCTAACATTTTGTTTCTGAGACTTCTAGCATTTAGATAAATACATTTAATAGCTGTCTTACCTGAGTTGTTGCCCTTGTTTTGATGTGGTCTCGCTTGTGTTTTTTTTGCTTTCTCCCCCCTTCCTTTCTAGTTTAAATGCTTCTGAACCTCCTCAAGTATCCTTTCTCCGAGCAGATTGGTGAAGATTGATGAAGCCTTCCTGTGTGCACCACGATTTCAGCCATGCATTTTGATTTTGTATTTCCAGCTGTCCGTATGCTCCTTTGAAAGGTGCCAGCAGTATCCCAGAAAATACCACAGTTTTGTCTTTTAATTTCCTTCCTAACTCTGAATTTGTTTTGCAGGGATCTTGGCCTGTCTCTTCCAATGTTGTTTGTGCCATAGGCATAGGAACATATTATTTAGTCGGGCTGTAGCCCACTAAATATTTTGACTTTTTTTCAATTGCACACTTTTGTATGCTATTTACAGTCTTTTGAAAAACGCATTTCAAAACTCTCCTGTATGAAATAAATGCCCTCCCTCACTTTCAGTGTTCCCAAGATAGCCTTATATTTGTTTTTTTCTGTTTAACACTTTGGATGCCAACGTCGCCATTCGGCGCCCAGCGGATCTGTACCCGTGGTGTGAATCGGCGACAGGCAGCTGTACCTTGTTGACTAACAAGAAACTTGAAAAAATGTCACCACAATAAGCAGCACAATTGCTGCTTTCGCTTGGTCTATTGAATATATGCTGTTGTTTAAGTTTTTTTAGCAAATCACATTTGAAAGTGAAGTTGCTAACAGCCAAACAAAACAGAGAAGGAAGCGATGCTTGCCCTGTGAAGTAATCGGTGCAGTCTGTTAGTATCTCTCGTTAAGAATTGAGGTTAGTTTCTGATATTTAATTAAATGTAAAAATGATTTTTTATAAACAACTTCTGTCAATAAGATAGTATTGCTGGATAACCAATCAAGAAAATAACGTAGTAAGTTTTCAATGACTGTGTGTGAAACAAGCAGCTTGTCAGAAGAGTGCCGCGGGAAACTTTACAGGTACGAAACAAACTCCCTCCTCAGACTCAGAGACATGGGCTGTACTGCCTTTTTCTGTGATCACTTTTTATAATTACCATAGAACAACAAAACAGTTAAGAAAATGTTAGGTGAAAATGCCGAACATTGTTTTCGTTTAAGAAATTAAGATCGCCCTAGCTGTGCATCATTTATAATTTTCCCCGTTTATTTATTCCTCACACAATGTCATTCAATTACATCCTCCCATCCTTGAAAATGTATTTGTATCGGATTGTAGGGTTGAATACTTCGTAAAGATTTTTGTTTTTGAGATTGTTTCAGACATAAACATGTATTGATAGTATTTAGTCATTTGGAAATTGTTTCTTATTTATTTTTTCACGTTTACTATTGTCCGATTGTTTACCCATTTTTTAAATTGGATAATAAAACACGTCTGTTTACAACTAACCATTTCATTGCTTGCAAAAAAGGAACATATTTCCCTTTGTACTTTTGTTGTGTCATTTATAGTTTTTTAGATATCAGGGATATATCAAAACACTTACTAAACTATGTGGAATGTTGGTGAAAAGCCTTCAAGTGAGAGTGCAGTGGTGGTTTTTTTTTATTATAGAATTTCCTGTCTTTTTCAGCTTTGACAGTTTAGTTAGACTGAATCAAAACTTTGACAACCTGCATCGCACTTAACAAAACTGTATTTAATAGCATTTTCTTTTTATGAGTAGAAGAAATAAGATACTTACAAAAAAAAAGAAAACCCTATTAAATGCATTTTTGTTAAGTGCGATTAGTGGGTAGTCAAAGTTTTGATTTGGTCCCAGCCTTAATGTCATTCAAAATTTCATAAATATATAATTGCATTCTCAAGGCTACAATTTGCGAGCTGTGGGTCGCCAGGGGTGACCAAAATTAGTCTCAGCGATCATTTTTTAATATGCATTCACCATCAGCAACTGTGGGAGTGGGCTTGTCAGGTACGAAATAAAACCTGGTTTCACTAATAGTTTTTTCCTCCCTGATTTTATGAAGCACTTTGTTTTTGTTGTTAATGAATAGAAACGTTTCCCTCAATATTCCATGCGTGGTTTGGTAGCCAGTTGTCCAGTATCCCAGCGGCACCGTAAACAAATCAATATATGGGTACTAAGAAAAATATTCTTAATTTACACGGAACTAGTACCTTGTACAAATAAAATGGTCCTGGTTTGTGAATGGTTTCTCTTTAACTACATGTTAAAGGATACAAGTAACGCAAACTGTATTTACTACTGTTACAGTACGTCATAAAATGTATTGGCAAAAGTAATATAATTGTAATATCTGGTACAGCCAATGTGTTGTTGCTAATCGTGCTTTGTGTGTTCATAAAGTTTATTCAAAGTCTGCTGTGATGAGCTACTGATATCAAGTTGTTTTATTTTTTACAGCTTGTCATTACTGTACTGTATTTATGTTTTATTCAGGCAGATTGATTTAGAACGTTGATTAAACAGTTTGAATACTGTATATTTATTTCACAGATGTGCGCTCCTCTGTTCTGTTTGGCTGTCAGCAACTTAACTTTCAAATGTGATTTCACGGGGCGTGAGCTGGGGTGAAGGATAAGGCAGAAGGAGCAGTTAGTAGGACAGGAAGTGGTCACTGGCTGAGGGCGACGATGCCGACACATCCCAGGGGCAGAGGACCCAGCAACTGAAACGGGATAGAAAAGATGGTCGCTGACTGAGGGAGACGATGCCGACACATCTCAGGGGTGAAGGACCCAGCAACCGAAGACAGGATAGAAAAGAGGTCGCTGACTGAGGGCGACGATGCCGACACATCCCAGGGGCAGAGGACCCAGCAGCTGAAAACACATATGAGGGTTATGACTCGAGAGCCGCCCTCGAGAGGAGATGAGAGTGAGGTACCCAGCATCTGAGACTTCTGTAAGGGTGCTCAGAAACCCCTGATTGGCCGAGACTTCACGCTGCCTGGGACCTGAAAATAAGGACAAAGCATAGAGGTTAGTATAGGACTCAGCACGAGTGACCACGTTCTGAAAGAGAGGCAGAATAGAACACAGCCTCGAGTGAGGCAAGATAAGCGCAGGATCTGCGACAGGACAGAGTATGGCCGGGGTCCGCTTCTGACTCACATGGTGAGAACCCCTGAAGGTAAGGGAGGCGGATGCCTAGCCCTGAGGTCGGGGAAGTGAGACTCACTTGCCCCCCAAAGGATGGACCCCCGGCACCTCACGAAAACTCCCACACCGTGAGACAAACAAAAGACTGCACATGCCAATGCATAACATAAACAAAAGACCAGAAGGACAAACAGGACAAACAGAGGGAGATTAGTAATTTGTTAGTAGGATGTGACTATGTGTATACCTGCCGATCAGTAGAGAGGAAAAAACCCCTTGAGGCCGATTAGGGGAAAACCTCTGGTGGCCCCTACGGACAGGAAGCCCCCACTCCAGGCATACTAGCAATTTTTAAAAATGGGCAGCAACTATATGAGAGGAGGATGAATGAATGAAAGAATCCACTGCAGAAGAGGGCCAGCTCCCCACATTCATGATCTGGCTGTGATTGATGTTGGCCCTCGCAGCAGACGGGGCTGTGCCTACAGAATGATTGGGGGGAGGCCCGCTCTGGAGGCGAGGTAGGTTGAGATCCAGTGACGAGTGATCCTAGGAGTGAGAGAAATCAGTGAGCAGAGGGGGGGGGGTAGGCTTGCTCTGGAGGGTGGAGAGGTGGGTTGAGAACCAGTGATGAGTGATTATAGGAGCGAGAGGAATCAATGAACTGAGGGTCTAGGGGGGGAGGGGGGGTTTAAGGTTTCTTGCTGGGGACATACCTTGATGTTGAAAAGAAGGGGCAGATAGGGGACTCTACTTGACAGCTGAATGAACTAACCACGCTGAAATTGATCCATCTTGGAGGTACGACCGAATGATGAAGTAAATTAGAAGCAGAAGAAACTGTGAGTTCTGAGGAGACCGAAGAAGGCCGAGATGCAGATGAGATACCTTGACGTTGAAAAGAAGGGGAGATAGGGGACTCTGCTTGACAGCTGAATGAACTGACCACGCTGAAATGGATCCGTCTTGGAGATATACAACTCAATGATGGAGTAAATTAGAAGTAGAAGAAACTGTGGATTCTGAGCTCCTGAGGAAACAGAAGAGGGCTCTGATGGAGATGATCGCCATAGGTAGATCCTTGTATGGGGAGAAGTGGCATTTCCGAAGAGTAGAATGGGCAAATGAAGAATGTTCATTGATGTAGACAGACGGGAAGGTGAGGCAGAAGGGAAGGCTCTTAAGAATCGCACGGAGGGTCAGTGAACTGCTGGTATGGAGAAAATGGGGGAGAGAGAGAATCCCTACCGTGGACGATGAAAGCCAGGATCTGGTTTTGATTGAAGGAATAGGATGAATCCGATTCTGGGCACAGAAGGTTGAAAACACTGACCAAGCTGTAGAATATGAAGCTCTCGAAGAAGGGCGAGGGCTGCAGACATGAAATGCGGAACAGATTGAAGGAGGTTGCTGAGAGTAGGATTCAGTCAAATAGCAGCTGATGAAGCTGGGGAGTCTGGAGGGAGGGGGGGCAGCAGACGGGACCAGCTGACGGAACTTGGATACCGAAAGTAGAAGCCGAAGGGGAGCTGGAACTGAGGGTTGAGGTAGCGGCTGGAACTGAACGAACATGTGTAAACCGACTGCTGGGGAAGCTCGGCACCCTTTGTGCTCCATTTTCTGGAAACGAGGGAAGAGATGAGATGTCGACCATCCTATGTGTTAGTTAATACGGGATCGATCAGCGGTCTGCTACTATCCTGTCTGCTTGAAATGGAAAAGGTGAACTCACATTCAGAGACTGGGTTTCACAACTCCAGTCATTCTCCTAGTAGTGGAACTTCTTAACTCATAATCAAGACAGATTTCCAGTCTAATACCACATCTCTCACCATGCATTAATGCTGTAATATTTGAGAGGATGTGAGGACATATGAATAGATTGCTGAGAAGGTCAAGCACCTCGTATTTTGATTAGATGGGGATTAGCATTAGCCTTGATTGCGGAATGCTGTCGCGATCTGCATATTGGAGGAAAGCGGGAGCGGTGGAAGCTCTGGAGAAGTGCAGTTACAGATTTAAACTGTAAACTAAAGCAACTTCGCATGCTATAATAGTGAGTATATCTGAAGAGGGAGCAGAAATCTGCTGTAGTGAGGAGCAATTAAAAGTAGAGGACGGGATCTGCTGAACGGTGCAGAGATCTGAAGTAGTAACAATGAAGTGCTGTCAATAATGAGCAGTGGTCTGCTGTAGAGAGAGCGAGAGAGATCTGCTGAAGCAGTGATCTGTTATTGTGAATGGTGGACTGCCATCGGTAAGGTGTGATGGTCTGCTGCAGAGCGCAGAGATCTGCTGAAGCAGTGATCTGTAACAGTGAACGGTGGACTGCCATCGGTAGTGTGGTGGTCTGCTGTAGAGCGCAGAGATCTGCTGAATGCGGTGGATATTGGTCTTTGAGTGATAAAGTGATTTAGATGAAGCCAGAGATGAAGAATGCATAGAGCTGAGGCTGCTGTAGAACCTGAGAGGATGAAGAATGCGTTGCTCTGAGGCTGCTGCAAAATCTATTGATTTGGTCGGGAGCAGTCTGAGTGTATTGTCTAATCGCAGGATAGGAGGACACTTGACTGAAATGTTGATAGCTGTAGGACATGGTTTCCATTTCTGACTGGCAGCTCACGTTGCTGAAATGGTAACTTGAAAGTTGAATAAAGTGCCTTGGTGAAATTTGTCGGTTTGCAGGAGAGGAGCCAGATGAGGAAGCACAAATCCGGGAACAGGAAGAGATCGCTGGGATGGAAGCTGGAAGTTAATTAGACGGTAGATTCTGAGCATCTCAGAAAGCCAACAAGTGTGTGGCTTCATGACCATGTCCTCAAATGGGCAGGGGGGCAGGTAGAGTTGAAATTGAAGAATGTCAGTTGATATAGATAGACAGAAGGTTGAGGGGAACTCCCGAGAATCCATCAGAGTGAGAACTGCGGGAATAGATAGAAAAGCTGTAGTGTCCGAGCTTCGCAGCAATACCAAACCGGTTTGATATATATATATATATATAGAGAGAGAGAGAACTTGTAGTATTATACTGCCATCCAGAGGTTATGAATGGAATTAAACCATTGACTTGAGTGAAGCAGGGTAGAATCTATGAAGTTATTACGATTAAAATCCTTGTCTATGTAGAAGAACATTTGCTTATTCCTTTAGATTTGAATAATAAATATTCTAGACATGTTTTAGGACAGTTAGTCATGAATATAAATAAGTTAACGCAGTATTTAGATGTCATGATTCGGCGCGTTGAATTCGTCTCTGCCAGTTGTGAAAGTGCAGCAACAGGAAGCCGGAAGATTGCAGTACTGAGGCAGAGAACACACAGAGCCTGATGAAGCTCCCTGGTCACCATGGCAACTTACCACTCCCCGCAGTCACTCAGTGAGGGCGTTGCCGTGGTAACCATGGTCTGTGAGGCGCCGGTAGAAAAGTTACAGTACAATAATGTCATGTTGTGACCAGTCAAGTCACGAGCCGCCACTTGTTGAAATGGAGTTTGCAATGGGCTGGATACGTATTTAAAAGGTTGAATGTAGCTGATGGAGGTCCAGGGCAGGATCTTCTGATGGATCGGTAATTGTGCTGGCTCTGTGGGATCGGGGGTGCTAGCTCTGTGGGAGCGGGGGAGGGGTGTCTGATTGCAGGCGAGGAGTAAAGAAAGATTCCGCAGACAAAGCTTCGTGGTGGAATTAAATAGAGCTAAAGTAAGGCAGTCGCAGACAACGGGAATGTCGATGTCTTGTCGAAGGAGCTTGAAAGTTTAGCGGAGGACCAGACTTTCTGATAAAGTTGCAGACAAGTTGAGTAATGAAGCAGCGCTTTGGACGGCTCTGATGATGAGGTGAAGACTGGATGGAACAGGAAAGACTAACGTTGGAGCTGTTGAAGCCGAAAAGAGAAGCTGAATGAAAAGAAAGATCACCTGAGCAGGTAGGAAAATGATTGATAATATCTTGGCAGCGCTGTGCAGAGAAATGACCTGCAGTGAGCGAGACAACGAAGTTTAGATATTAGCGGTGAAGCACGAAACAACAGCGTCTGAGCGTTTACTACTAAAACGAAACACTAGACAGAAAAGGTGCAGGTGATCAGGGCTTAAATAGAAAATAGATGCTAATTAACAGGAAATTAGAAGATTGGAAGATTAGAAGCCCCCTGAACCACGCAAGCTAACATTAAACAGTTTGAATACTGTATATTCGGGCCGGATTACAGTGAATTAAAGCACGCTTGTTGACCATTCAGGTTACAAGAAATCTCATCCATATTTTATACAGTAAATTATAATATCATGTTCTGCAACCATAAAATGCTAAACTGAAATCCAATGTGTTTTGGGTGCCGTTTGAAGCGACTATTAAGTAATTTTTTAATACATGTTGCTCATTAAAAAACACTAGAGTATAGATTTAATCAATGGGGGGAAAACTGAAGTCACTGAAATATTTTAACTAAGAGTATTTAGTTGGCCCCTAAATTATTTGGCAACCACATTTTAAAATCCAGGAGCCAGATGCCCCTAAGGATTTTGGCCAACTTTGAGCCCTGGTTCTGTTTGTTGATCAGCTGGAATGAAGTGCTGCTCTATTGATTAAAGAAAGATTGAACAATAACTCCCTTGTCATCAACTGTTATTATCACTGCATTTATACTGTATGTATTGTACAAGTATCAAAGGTTTGATTCTTTTACAATTTGTACAGCTTGAATAAATAATTTTTAGATGGTATTTTAACTAGTCACAATTTACATTTGGTATATTTGCTGTGAAAATGGGTCTTACATTTTTTAAAGATAAGTCTTAAAAATCCTTTTCAATGCACTTAAGAATGGACTGAGATGTTTTTTTTCTTTAAAATCAGTCAAATGGTACAGTATATAATGTGAAAGCCAGTGATAATTTGATAACTATTCAGCTAGGATGATTCTACTAATTTTTAGCCCTACTAATATTTTTTTGCTTCCTACGCCCATGGTTTGTACTGATACGGCCGACTACTACCAGGTCGTCTCCTGTTCGTTATAGGAGCCTGTCCATGTTCTCAGTGATGTGTGTGACAAAGGCTCCTGGAAGGCAGCACACTGTTGTAGTAAGGGGGTCCAGACTGCAAACTGAACTTGCTGTGTTTCTCAATATGGAGTCCCCAACAATCATGACCTCCATTCTTTTTGCTGCCTGGCCAGCACTGTTTATAGGGTCCTGGATGTTGTTCCTTTCGTTCTCTTGATGTTAGTTTTGATCATCTAAATGTTGAAGTGGCTCAAATTTGTTGGATGTTTGGATTTCTGGTGGTTGTGTTTGATGAAGTTTCTTTTTTCCCTGCTTCTGCCTATCTGAACCCAGCTGTTTTGACCCTCTTCTATCTCCCTGGAGGCTTTCAGTCTGCTAGGGGTGCTGACTTCCATGAATTGCATGAATTGTGGGTGTGCCAGCTCTTCAAGCTCCTGTTGCTGTCTCATTTCCTGCAGCTCCATTTCTAGCATACTTACTAGTTTAAGCAAGTCCTGGATCGTGCAACACTTTACACACACTTGGTTTAGCTTTGCTGGCTTTTCTCAGATTTCCCACATCATGCAGGTGTCACAGATTACTGGCTTGAAGACAATGTTCATTTTTTTTTTTTTCATGGAAGTTTAGTTTAGCTTCTGCAGTTGTCAACCTGCTTTTAAACTGCTTCTAACTGCTCTGTACTTTTCCACGGCTTTACTTCTCCCACGCTGTCGCTTCCACACACTTTAGTGGAGTTCAGGGGGCATGAGCCAGGGCTTCGCCCCTTCCTAATTTCACCTGCCTATCATTATTAACTAATTTCACCTGTCTATCATCTTTGACTCCCTATTTAAACCCAGTCACAGCTCAGCTCTTTCTCTTGCAGTTTGCTTTTTTTTCATACGCTGCGACCCATTCTCCCTCCCTGCCAGATCTCCTCAAAATATTGCATTGATTTCACTATCTCATCATTTCTCCGATGGAAGCTCAGTACTGTCTACTTCTAATGCAGACCTCTACCCAGCAACCAGACCTGGTCTCCCGGCACTACGGAGATGAAAACGCCCCCGCCAGCAGGCTCAGCCTCCTGAGCAGCTATTTTATAAGGATTGGCCACTCGCCAAACTCTTAAAAACCCTGCACGACAACAATATCAACATCCTGGCTAGAAGCGAGCGTATGGCATTGTTCAATAATAATTGTACCTTTATATCTGCTACACCCACGTTGCCTCCTTCTCGCAAGCGCGCTTCTGCAAACTCGCTCGCCCAGAGTCCCAGCACATGTGCAGCAGCCTCTCTCCAGCGCAGCACAGCCGAACAGATCCCATCCTTCAGCTTCATAGGACATGAAGTCTCTCATTCACCCCATCGCCATCTCAATTGCTTCAATTAATACACGGCTCAACGATATGGACAAACGGGTTGCTTCCAACACTGCAGCAATATTCATTACTTCAAGCCCAGTATTCGCCACTTCAATCATGGCCGTCATCTTCGGGTTCAGCACTTCTGGTCTCTACAGCTGACGTTCCCACGTACAATATGATAAACGCGTATCTGCTTCAGGTACTGTATTTAATTTTTTTCAAGGTTAAACGATGGCCCGTGTTACACAGAACACTAAAAATAAAATGTCAAATATACAATATGTATTTCGTTGGTTTTGTGGATTTGTTATATTTTAATACTGCACATAATGATATGGTTTTGAAAATGCTACTTACCAAAACCGTAACTGCACTGAACTGTATTACATAATAATTTCCTTTATTCCGATTCCAGTGGTGTTATCTCAATGCAAGATGTATTATATACAGTGCTGTATAAAATCACATACACTGATTATATATATATTTTTTTGTTTTTTGTTTTTTTATCATGCCATTATAGGCCTACTGGCAAAATGGCCAAGAGACAGTTGGTGCTTAACACATACTGAATTATTTTAGCCTTTTTTTGTCATAGAAAAGACACATTTCACATATTTCACTTTTTTTTTAATCGATGCGGTTTTCGTTTCACAAATCTACTGCACTTTGTCTATAAACGGTATTGCAGTATGCACAAGTTCAAATTTCTCCCATTGATTTACAAATAGATAAGTTAACAGCATTTCACATTATTTTTAAGCACAAATATAATAGCCTACATTTCAACAGTCACTGCCGAAGCTGATTACTTATTCTTCCAGGAGTAATGGTCGGGTGTAACAGGGATACAAGGCTGTATTTGCACCGGGCCATGTTGTTAACAAGCCTGGTGACGTTGTCGTCCAGGCTTTACTGTGAAACTGACTGTAACCAGGGAGGGTGCGAGCGCATTCTACTGGACTGGGGAATAATGGCACGGGAGTTTAATTATGAAAACGCAAGTGTAAAACAAACAAGTAAAAAAGATTAGCCTGTCGTCAGACATGTCATGTTAATACAATATGCATAATTTACTGCGTATTGGTATTGCGTCTCGTCTGTGACGGGGGACATACGGGCGTGTTAAGAGAAATGCAGCGGGACATTTGTTATTTCAGGGGGGCATTGGCGCAATGGCGCGGCCTAGCGCGAACACTGATGCTGCCGAGTCCCTTTCTGTAGGGGTTGCTATGGTAACCACAGCTTGATGAAGCACCTACTGGATTTGGAGCAGTAAGAATGTGTGCGATTTTAATTTGTTCAATAATGGTTTTAGTTGAATCTGAAATTATATGCGACCTGAGTTTTACAGTAAGATCCCAAGAAGAGAGTTCAATTGATAAGGACGGCAGAGTAACACTAGCACTGGAGTTCTGAAGAAAGACGGTAAACGAACGTGGCACGGAGTTCATAAAATGGAAGGCAGCGCTGTGAACAAACTAGTGGCCATGTTTCCTTCTTTCAACTAAATAAGACAAGGTTACATCTCTTTTAATGGAGTAAAACTGTCAATTTCTTGCCACGACATAACAAGCTGCCTTGTTTGTTTTGAATTAATGATTTTGTGATATTGTATTTGTGTCTTTATAGCAAATGTTCCAACCTGGTGTAATGATGACTTGTAGAACTAAATACTACGTGGTTTTAAGTTTCTGATTTGCAAATTGATTATAAAAACTTGCATCCACAATTCTGTAGATTGTGTGTTGTTTACAGTGATAATATTTTTTCATTGATGGGGGTATATTTTACATAGCAACAGCAGTCTATCATTTGAATGCATTAAAATGCTCTCAGCAGAGGCATATATGCAATTAGCTGAACAAAGTAAATTTACTTTTAGTACGTTATCCATTGTGGGGGGATGGTAATAACTATTTTGTGATTTGTACCTCACCTGTCAAAAGACGAGCCGCCACTGAAATGCAATAAACAACAACGAACACAGGATAAATAAAAGGGTTTAATAAACAGTCAGGTAACACACACAAAGCTAACAGTCTCTGGGTGTCTGACTCGATAATAAAAAACAAACAAAAAAAACCCAAAACATCAGGTTCTGTCCGACAGCTCCAAAACACACTCTGCACCCAGCCCCTCCTTCTGCCAGGCTTACATTTCGCTCCGTCTGCGGCTCCCCAATCACAGGCACACATTCCTGTCCCACCACCGCATTATATCAATGCACCCACATAGCCAGTTAATCCCCATGGGAGTTCTCCTGCAAATTCAAGTTTGCGGTCGGCTGCAGTCCCGTTGTCCGTGCGAAGGGGACCCTTAACTGAAAAACCTGGGCAACCACCCACCAACCCACCAACCCAGGTTTGTCTGCCTCATCGTTACAGTATGTTACTTTAATCGAATTTTTTAAATTTTTTTTACTAATAATTAATTTGATAAAGCAAATATTTTAGCAATCTGTAAAACTATCAAAGCCTGAATGCTATGTAGTGTAGTTACACATACATTAAACGTTGCTTTTCAGGAGGATGTGTGGTCCAGTGGTTAAAGAAATGGGCTTGTAACCAGGAGGCCCCCAGTTCAAATCCCACCTCAGCCACTGACTCATTGTGTGACCCTGAGCAAGTCGATTAACCTCCTTGTGCTCCGTCTTTTGGGTGAGACGTAGTTGTAAGTGACTCTGCAGCTGATGCATAGTTCACACACCCTAGTCTGTGTAAGTCGCCTTGGATAAAAGCATCTGCTAAATATATATGCAATATTTCAGTTAAAATACTGAATAGTGAATAATTTTGAGTCGTTTATTCCTGTGTTCATTTGGGTCGCCAATCAAAAAGTTTGGGAAACACTGGCTTAGACAATCGCTCCAGCATCATTGCAGTTCCTCCTTCAGCCAATCTCCGCCCCCTCCTTCATTACATACGTTCTGCACCACCCCGCGGTCACAGACACACACACACTGCACTGCCCCGCGGTCACAGACACACACACACAGCGCTGCACAGTCCCGCGGTCACGGACACACATACGGCTCTGCACCGCCCCATGGTCACAGACACACACACGCTGTACACTGCCCCGTGGTCACAGACACACACTCTGCACTGCCCCGCGGTCACAGACACACACACATTCTGCACCGCCCCGCGGTCACAGACACACATACAGCTCTGCACCGCCCCGCAGTCACAGACACACATACAGCTCCGCACCGCCCCACGGTCACAGACACACATACAGCTCTGCACCGCCCGCGGTCACAGACACACACACGCTCTACACTGCCCCGTGGTCACAGACACACACTCTGCACCGCCCCTCAGTCACAGACACACATACAGCGCCGCACCGCCCCGCAGTCACAGACACACATACAGCTCCGCACCGCCCGCGGTCACAGACACATACAGCTCTGCACCGCCTGCGGTCACAGACACACATACAGCTCTGCACCGCCCGGGTCACAGACACACACACGCTTACACTGCCCCGTGGTCACAGACACACACTCTGCACTGCCCCGCGGTCACAGACACACACACGCTCTACACTGCCCCGTGGTCACAGACACACACTCTGCACCGCCCCTCAGTCACAGACACACATACAGCGCCGCACCGCCCCGCAGTCACAGACACACATACAGCTCCGCACCGCCCCACAGTCACAGACACACACACGCTCTACACTGCCCCGTGGTCACAGACACACACTCTGCACTGCCCCGCGGTCACAGACACACACACATTCTGCACCGCCCCGCGGTCACAGACACACATACAGCTCCGCACCGCCCCACGGTCACAGACACATACACACTCTGCACTGCCCCGCGGTCACAGACACACACTCTGCACCGCCCCTCAGTCACAGACACACATACAGCGCCGCACCGCCCCTCAGTCACAGACACACATACAGCGCCGCACCGCCCCTCAGCCACAGACACACATACAGCGCCGCACTGCCCCGCAGTCACAGACACACATACAGCGCCGCACCGCCCCGCGGTCACAAACTTGCTCCACTTTAAAAGCCTTGGTTGGCCCCCGTCGTAATCTCCCTCTGTCCCATTCATATGCAAAAATCTTTGTTCTGCTTCCTCCGAACCCAGTCTCTAATTCAAGTCGAGGTGGACGAAGAATTCATGGCCGGACCCTTCCCAACTCCGTTCTCCATCTTCAGGATTAGCCCCATCGGAATAGCAACCCGCATAATATCGGGAAAAGCGCATAATCATCGATCTTTCCGCCCCGAGAGGCAGTTCCACGCCAGTCTCAATGCCCTAATTCCCCACAATCAATTATCCCTTTGTTACATTATAGCTTCTGACGCTATTAAATCCATCAAAGCAGCAGGCCACGACACCTAGCTCACAAAAGCGGATATTTTAGACACTTTTAAAACACTTTTAATGCCCATTCATCCTCCCTCCACTACCTGTTTGGGATCATGGGAAGACAACTTTCTCCTTATATCCCCACCTTTGGTGCCGCCCGCTCAAGTAATCTTCACTCTGCGATCCCTGTTTTCTTCAGTAGGCATCCGACTCTCAAGATAAACCATCAGCCCGACTAGAATTCCTCGGAATCACCCAGGACACTGTCAAATCCGAAGATAGCCTCCCACTCGACAATCCTGGAACACATTCGTCAGCTCATTAACAACTTCCAAGTATCAAAATCAATCTCTAAACGCAACCCGTTATCTCCCCTCGGCCACTTTAATTTCACAATTCGCATTATTCTCAAGGCAGAACATTCATATCACACCTTCTCGCTTTTACCTCAACTGCAAAAACCCGGATTCTCATGTAAAAATATCTTTCAAAAGCAAGAAATCCTCCTCCAGAGCTTCCAACACTCCAGCTTTCCTCCAATACTCGGATCATGGCAGCCATTTCCATAGACAAGGTAACGCTAATTTGCATCTAATATGTCTGCTCATCCTCTCAAATACTACAAGCACTAATACATGGTGAGAGACGTGGTACAAGACTGGAAATCTGTCTTGATTATGACTTAATTCACTATTAGGAGAATGACTGGAGTTGTGAAACCCAAATCTCTCAATGTGAGTTCACCTTTTCCATTCCAAGCAGTCATGGTAGTAGCAAACCGCTGATCGATCCTGTATTAACTAACACATAGAATGGTTGGCATCTCATCTCTCTAGACATCAGAATGTGGTACACCTTGCTGCAACACTGGAACAATCAACGAATGAAGTTCATTCAGCTCATCTTTAATTGTTTGGATATTATTTTCCCACAATTTTATCATCCAAGCTCGCCATCTTCCAAGCATCTACAATAATGCAGCCATCCCAGCAGTACGTCTGACACTCCGAGAAATCACCAAGAACCCCCCCTGCATCTCCTTCCAGACTTCCTATAATTGCTCCAAAAGCATCATTACCACACACTGGTTCTCTTCCCATCTCTCCACTCTCGTCACCAGAGCAGGTTTTTATCCCCTATTCTACACCACACACTCCTTAAGGGTGCCCTCTCCGCCAGGACCACCAGAAGTCTATTTCCCCTAATAGAAGAGTTTTTTAGTTATTTTGTTTGTCATTGTCTTTCTTTGTCATTGTTTGTCTTTTCTTGCTTTTATGTTATACATTGGCAAGTGTTCTTTGTTTGTCTTCACAGGTGCAGGTTCAGCGGGGAGCCGGTGGTCCATCTTTTGGGGGGATAGTGAGTCTCACTTCCCCGACCTGGAGTTCCAGTAACTCTGCAGGTTCTTCGTGTGGTCAAAGGGGACCACCAGCCACACTATTCTTTCACAGCTAATGCGCTATATCTTTTCTCTGTCTTACTTCCTTCTTTACCCTCCTGGGACATGGCCCTCTTCCTCTTAGTGTTCGAGTCCCATAACTAATAATTATTTGTGTTCTTTCAGATTGTCTTTTCTTCCTTACGTCACGGCTTCGTATGAGCTGTTCCGTCCTCTGAGGGTCAAACCCGGTCGCTAACTGGGACCCAGTCGCAAGGCCGAGCCTATAACGACTCTCCGAGAAGTCAAAGGACTGTCTTTTCATGGGCCCAGAGGCCATTACGGCTAGCCTCGACTCCATAGGGAAGCCTCTCTCGGTTGGAGTCCAGCCCGTCCTTTTCTTTCTCCCTTGTCTAGAGACCAAGCCTCCAAGTTGCAAAAAACAGTCCCTTCCTCTCGCAGCCCTGGCTCCCACCCTGTGAATCATGATTAATTTATTATTAACAGCATTATCATTAAACAGTTTTGTGTTTTAAATTAATGGTTGGTTCACAAATCCTGAACTAACTAATGTTATTTAGGTAAAGTATTCCCAGACTAGTGCTAATCGGGGACTGTGAAACCAGCCTGTAACAGAGTGGTAGAAAGCCATGTACATTTATTTATTTTTAGAACGGGGTACCCCTTCGCCCCTGTGCAGTTTATTATTTGGTATTTGTATTGTTGTATTGTTGTTATGGTTTATTGTTTTGTAAAAATGACGGCGAAAGCCGTGGGTATTTATTGTATTTAAATATGATGGCGTAGCCGTGTGTTTTGTTTTTTATTGTTTTGTCTTTATTTAAAATGTGTTCTGGCAGAGGCGAGGTCGAGTACTCGTCCTCTGCCAGGAGAAATTAAGTGATTAATTTGTGCTAAATCGGGAGATGGTCATCTGCATATAAACCAGCAGCTCTTGCATTCCAGGTGGGTGTTCAGAGGAGGAAAGAGAGCAAACGAGGAGCGAGAGAGAAAGTAAAATTTATATACAGGCACAGTGACAGCAATTGCCCAGCCTGACCTGTATTGTTTTAAGAACATAAGAAAGTTTACAAACGAGAGGAGGCCATTCAGCCCATCTTGCTCATTTGGTTCTAAGTAGCTTATTGATCCCAGAATCTCATCAAGCAGCTTCTTGAAAGATCCCACGGTGTAAGCTTCAACAAATTACTGGGGAGTTGGTTCCAGACCTTCACAATTCTCTGTGTAAAAAAGTGCCTCCTATTTTCTGTTCTGAATGCCCCTTTATCTAATCTCCATTTGTGACCCCTGGTCCTTGCTTCTTTTCTCAGGTCAAAAAAGTCCCCTGGGTCGACATTGTCTTTACCTTTTAGAATTTTGAATGCTTGAATCAGATCACCGCGTAGTCTTCTTTGTTCAAGACGGAATAGATTCAATTCTTTTAGCCTGTCTGCATACGACATGCCTTTTAAACCTGGGATAATTCTGGTCGGTCTTCTTTGCACTTTCTAGAGCAGCAATATCCTGAACTGAACACAATATTCTAGATGAGGTCTTACTAATGCATTGTAAAGTTTGTGACCCCTGGTCCTTGTTTCTTTTTTCAGGTCGAAAAAGTCGCTTGGGTCGACATCAGGTCGCCGCATAGTCTTCTTTTTTATTTATTTTATTTATTTATTTCTTAGCAGACGCCCTTGTCCAGGGCGACTTACAGTTGTAAACAAATACATTTCAAGAATCACAGTACAAGTAATAATACAATTAAGAGCAAGATAAATACAATGACTTTGGTTCTTCTTTGTTCAAGACTGAATAGATTCAATTCTTTTAGCCTGTCTGCATATGACATGCCTTTTAAACTCGGGATAATTCTGGTTGCTCTTCTTTGCACTCTTTCTAGCAGCAGCAATATCCTTTTTGTAACGAGGTGACCAGAACTGAACACAATATTCTAGGTGAGGTCTTACTAATGCATTGTAAAGTTTTAACATTACTTCCCTTTATTTAAATTCAACACTTCTCACAATATATCCGAGCATCTTGTTGGCCTTTTTTTATAGCTTCCCCATATTGTCTAGATGAAGACATTTCTGAGTCAACATAAACTCCTAGGTCTTTTTCATAGATTCCTTCTTCAATTTCAGTATCTCCCATATGATATTTATAATGCACATTTTTATTGCCTGCGTGCAGTACTTTACACTTTTCTCTATTAAATGTCATTTGCCATGTGTCTGCCCAGTTCTGAATGCTGTCTAGATCATTTTGAATGACCTTTGCTCCTGCAACAGTGTTTGCCACTCCTCCTATTTTTGTGTTGTCTGCAAATATAACAAGTTTGCTTACTATACCAGAATCTAAATCATTAATGTAGACGTAAATGTAAATGTAGGAATATCAGAGGACCTAATACTGATCCCTGTGGTACTCCACTGGTTACCTCGCTCCATTTTGAGGTTTCTCCTCTAATCAGTACTTTCTGTTTCTACATGTTAACCACTCCCTAATCCATGTGCATGCATTTCCTTGGATCCCTACTGCGTTCAGTTTGAGAATTAATCTTTTATGCAGGACTTTGTCAAAAGCTTTCTGGAAATCTAAATAAACCATGTTGTATGCTTTGCAATTATCCATTGTCAATGTTGCATCCTCAAAAAAATCAAGCAGGTTAGTTAGACATGATCTCCCTTTCCTAAAACCATGCTGACTGTCTCCCAGGATATTGTTACCATATAGGTCATTTCCATTTTGGATCTTATTATAGTCTCCATAAGTTCCATAAGTTTGTGTAATAGAAGTCAGGCTTATTGGTCTGTAGTTACCTGGTTCGGTTTTGTTTTTCCCTTTTTGTGGATCGGTATTAAGTTTGCAATTTTCCAGTCTGTCGGTACAACCCCTGTGTCAAAAGACTGTTGCATGATCTTGGTTAGCGGTTTGTAAATAACTTCTTTCATTTCTTCGAGTACTATTGGGAGAATCTCATCCGGCCCAGGGGATTTGTTTATTTTAAGAGCGCCTAGTTCCTTTAACACTTCTGCCTCTGTTATGCTAAAGTTTTTAAAAACTGGATAGGAACAGGTCGACATGTGGGGCATGTTGTCCATGTCCTCCTTTGTGGTGTTTGTGATTATTATTTTGTTTAAATTTTATTTTGCTCTGTGAGCACTGTGTTTTGTGTTTAAATATTTTATTTATTTTTGTCATTGAAATAAACGGTGCACCCCAGGTCTTTTTGAACTGCAGTACCTTGTGTGTTTTGCTTCCTGACTCTGGCCTGACGTCACCACTCAGCCACCCTGGTGTCCTGCATGGGATTGCAGGTCAGAAAGGATACTGCAGTTTTGTTTTTTTGTTTTTTCGTTTTCTCTAATATGTGTGGAGTGAGAAAAAGGAGGATGGGAAGGAGACCGCAGCCGCTGCAGCAGCAACAGCCGCAACAAGTTTGCCTCACCTGCCTGTAGGGGGAGGAGTGGTGCTCTAGATGTGGGGAGCCATGGCACGTATCCCCTGGCACCTTCCCATCTCCATGGGAGGACTGCTTGTCGATCCCACCTCCGCCAGCAGAGGGAGAATACCTGCTGGTTCCACCTCCACTTCCCTGGGAGGACTGCTTGTCACTCCCACCTCCACCAGCAGAGGGAGAATACCTGCTGGTTCCGCCTCCACCGTCGTGGGAGGACGACTTGCCACTCCCACCTCCACCAGCAGAGGGAGAGTACCTGCTGGTTCCACCTTCACCTCCATGGGAGGACTACTTGCCGCTCCCAGCTCCACCAGCAGAGAAAGAGTGCCTGCTGGTCCCACCACCACCACCCGAGAGAGAGGAGCAGGAGCTGCCTCTCTGTTCACGACAGGACAGACTGGGACAGGAGGCTGGCAGTCTGCAGCCCTCTTTGCATAGGCTGCTGAGCAGAGCAAGGGGGAAAACCGCCGGGTCGCAGCGGCCGAGAAGAGGGCCTACCCCAGCACCACTGCTGGTCCTGGCTCCCCTCCTGCAGTCGCCTCCTGAAGGTCCGCTGCCGCCGTCGCCTCCCGAGGGTCCACTGCCGCCGTTGCCTCCCGAGGAACCGCTGCTGCCCTGTTGTGCATCGCCTGGGGATGCCAGTTCGCCATCGCCTGGGGATGCCAGTTCGCCATCGCCTGGGGATGCCAGTTCGCCATCGCCAGGGGATGCCAGTTCGCCATCACCCAGGGATGCCTGCCTTGCACCGCCCCAGGATGCCTGCCTTGCACCGCCCAAGGATGCCTGCCTTGCACCGCCCAAGGATGCTTGCTTTGTACCACCCAAGGATGTCTGCCTTGCACCGCTCAGGGATGCCACGTCTAGATCGCCTGGGGTTGCCTGTTGCTCCGCATCGCCTGGGCCTGCCTGCTGCTCCGCATCGCCTGGGGTTGCCTGCTGCTCCGCATCGCCTGGGGCTGCATGCTGCTCCGCATCACCTGGGGCTGCCTTCTGCTCCGCATCGCCTGGGGCTGCCTGCTGCTCCGCATCACCTGGGGCTGCATGCTGCTCCGCATCACCTGGGGCTGCCTGCTGCTCCGCTTTGCCTGGGGTTGCTGAAGGTCCCGCTTTGCCTGGGGTTGCTGATGGTCCTGCTTTTCTAGGGTTGCTGAGGGTCCTGCTTCACCTGGGGTCGCCGAGGGTCCTGCTTCGCCTCGGGCCACTGCCGGCTCTGCTTCGCCTGGGGTCGCTGCGGCTCCGCGTCACCTGGGGTCCCCCAGCCACACTTTTGTGGCAGGAGATAGTGTAGCTGAAGCCCCAGAAGAGGGAGCTGCTAGCCACGAAGAAGTGGGAGATGGAGGACATCCCACCATGGCCACCACCAGAAACACCTTGCTTCCCCCTCTTCCGGGACTTTGAGACTGAGGGGGGAGGTGGCCGTTGGGGCCAGGTGTGAGTTGCACAAGGGGAAGGGGGGATGCGTAACAGGGTGGTAGAAAGCCCTGTACATTTATTTATTTTTAGAACAGGGTACCCCTCCAGGTTTATTGTTTTGTAAAAATGACGGCGAAAGCCGTGGGTATTTATTGCATTTAAATATGATGGCGTAGCCGTGTGTTTTGTTTGTTATTGTTTTGTTTTTATTTAAAATGTGTTCTGGCAGAGGCGAGGTTGAGTACTCGTCCTCTGCCAGGAGTAATTAAAAACCTTGTGCAGAAGGTGGCCATCTCCAGAATTAATTAAGTGATTAATTTGTTGCTAAATCGGGAGATGGTCACCTGCATATAAACCTGCAGCTCTCTGCATTCCAGGTGGGTGTTCAGAGGAGGAACGAGAGCAAGCGAGGAGCGAGAGAGAAAGTAAAATTTATATCCAGGAACAGTGACAGCAATTGCCCAGCCTGACTTGTATTGTTTTATTTAGTGTTCGTGATTATTTTGTTTAAACTTTTATTTTGCTTTGTGAGCACTGTATTTTGTGTTTAAATATTTTATTTATTTTTGTCATTTAAATAAACGGTGCACCCTGGGTCTTTTTGAACTGCAGTACCTTGTGTGTTTTGCTTCCTGACTCTGGCCTGACGTCACAACTCAAGCCACCCTGTCACACAGCCATAAGTGTTTTTTTATATGTTAGAACAGTGCTTTAACATGTTTACTAATGAGGTGATCTGTTCAGGAGGTGTCCCTGTGTGTCAAGGAGTTTAATTGATAACACAGGGACATAATGCAGGGTAGAGAGCAGCATTACATTTAGGATTGAATCAGTCCTGAGAGACTGGAGTCCTAACCTTCCTGAACAACCCAGGAACAGAAGGGACAGTATTTAGAGTCTGCATTACCTTTTTTGATCTCTCTGAGGATTAAATTATAGCTTGATACTGGCTTATGTACAATTGTTTGTATTCGTTCTATAATAAACTTGGTTCGTTATATCCTTTTCATTATGTATATTTGGTTTTATCCGTCGTATAATAATAATATAATATAAAGTCAAGACACTTAATCAACATGGGTCATTGACTCTCCAAATGACCTACCTATTGTTCAATTGAGGTAGCCCATTTGGAGGGGAGGCGCTATTTTTCAGATTAGTCTGTTAATCTCTGCTACCGGGAGCCCATTTTGAGGGTTTCAGAACACCGGCGCAGCGGAATTTTCACATTTAAATGTGCCAGCTTACGCCGTGTCTCATTAATTTTGGGCCAGTTAATACATTTGGGATGGGGTTAAATTTGTGCGGTGGCAGAGCAGTGCGGTGAAGGAGCGGGCTCTGGAGGCAGGGGAGCGTAGAGGAGGTAGAGCCAGTCTTCGAGTGCAGGAGGAGCGGATAGGTCGAGTGAGGGTGTAGGGAGAGATGAGGGTCTGGAGGTAGCTGGGTGCAGTCTGGTCAAGGCATCTGTAGGCTAGTACAAGTGTCTTGAACTTCATGATTGGTGAATTCCTCATACTGTACAATGACATTTCTACATACTACTAATGTACACTGTGTATAAAGAAAAACACAAAAGCTTCAGTTTTGTCATTTCAGGTTTTGCAGTTAACGTTTCTCCCATGTTTTTACCACAACTCCAGATGTAAACATGAAACTCCTTCCCAGGTACCAGATTTTGAAAATAATAATAATATTATAATTACTATAAAAGTGTTAACATATGATGAATAAAGCACAAATAAATGACCTAATCTGTGTTTTTTCATTAACCCTTTATACTCCTGTTTACTACATACCCATGTTCAATATAGAGATAAAAACATGGTTTTTTTTTTTGTTTTTTTTTAAACAATTACATTTTTTGTTTGAATAATGAAAACAAAAACACTGATTATAATGCTAATAACAATAATAATCAGTAAACAGTAATTATCAAATAAAAATCAAACAACATCAAAACATGTGCCATTATCGACTTGCTCTGTGCCATTTATTGAAATGTTCACCCGGGGTTGCCTTCACAACCACTGCACATTTTTCTTGTGTCCTTTCTTTTGTTTCATTTTCATAGCAGACCCTGCACCTTTTTTGCGGTCTCTGCTTCCCTTGTGTTGGAGGGATAGTCACAAATTGTGGCATTGTGATGGATCTGGCTGCCGCAGAAGCCTGCTTTATTGCCAGTACCCAGTACTGTATTTTGATAGTATTTCGTCACAGCACTGCCATTTCAAACCAAACACCTTCCCGTTTACAGCTGGCTTACCTGTAAAGTATCTGCATGCTCTTTTGTTTGTACAGTCACAAAGGTAAGTGATTAGCTTTTCGGGAACAAAAGCCAAAAAGCACTCCAATGGAGAACGGCGTTCCACGACGGGGTGAACATCTGTGTAAACAGGTGCAAAATCAAATGATGGAGGACTGGCATCATGGTAGGGATCAGTAATAAACACCCAGTCCCCTGATGTTCTTAGCTCCACATCCTCTTCGCTGAGTGACAAGTCAGCATCACTGTCGCTGGTATTGAAATCCTCCGAACCAACTTCGAAATCTTCATGACTCACGTTGTCGCTCTCCACGTACGTTGCCATGTTTAGCTTTCGCTAAACACTATATAAACTACAACTAAACAAGTAAAACGAATAATTAAATAAAAAAATAGTAATATAAAACACTATATATATATATATATATATATATATATATATATATATATATATATATATATATATATAGTAGATATACTTGTAAAAGTTGAATGGCTTCCTGCAATATATCTTAGTCTTCTAAACGCCCACAGGTAGATTGGAATCTCTACATGACACGCAATTGGATACAAATGTCACCTGACCCTCCCCCGACTTTCATTGCACATTCCATAGTACTAGCACTGCCTTCGGGAATTAAACCTGAAACGCTAGACTGAGAAACCGATCATAGAATAGAATGGGAAACTTGACGTACACAGGTATGGCATGGTACTGTAAGTGGGTTTTCATTTGACATACATGCGTTAATACCTGTATTTTGGGATTAGAGGCAGCAAAATAGGCTATGGGAATTACATGGTCATTTTAATTGATGTGGCAAAATAAGTTTTAAAGGTTTACAAAACTAGAAAATGTTGCTGAATTTGTCATTCATGGTTGTTTTTAAAAAATCTATTTTGTCTGCTTGTTACTTTTTTGCAGCCAACACGTCTTGTTTCCAGCAGAAGTTTGTTACATTTTGAAAGATTGTTTCAATAGCTAATCAAGTTACAATGTACATTTTTTAAGCGTTGACTCAGTAGCTAGGCTAAATGTTAAAATGCTTCCGCCTTGGTTTTTTGGTGATGTTCTTGATGAACTATCAATGATAACACATGTTAGGCAACTTACATCAGAAGAATATAATATAAATAGAAAATGTTTTTTTTGTTTGTTTTTTTTATAATAAAATGACACTCCATGATTTTTTTTTTTATTATTATTATTATTGTCATTCGTGAATTTCTTTTAAAAATACAGTTCTGACTTTTTCTTTGCACCCAAATAAGACCAATTTGAAATCTTATTTATGGACCCATACTTCATAAATCTCATTTTAATTATCACAGACTTCATTTACAAATGAGCCTCACCAACAATTTGCCCATGTATATAATTAAGGCTTGACACACCTTAATTTTAATAGCGTCATCATTAAATTATACCATTTTAAGGCCGGCATAAACTCAGCGCTATGGCCTTAATGCCGTCGCAAACGCTTGATACATGTCCCCCAATGACGCTTAGTTCTACTTTGTTTATGTGAAAACAATCACCTGCCTTATTAAGTGAATAGTTCTGAATAACAATATATTCACTTTTAGGAAACTTATAAGGTTAAGAGCTGCTGGAACTGGATGTTGTTGAGTGGAATAAATAAAACCACTAAAACACACTTATGGGATATGCCTGCCTAGTGGTTGGTATTCACTGATCTCTTTATATCACAGCTGCCGATAGGCCCCTTCCTAGGGTGATGTCCTCGGTACCGCCTACCGAGGGATTAAACCGTCAACCCACGGAAGCCCTGCTCTCTTTTTGCTTCTCACCGATGGTAAGGTAAGACCTCTGTGTTATACAATTGAGCGTATTTTGAAAGAGCTTTTCCGAGTCAACTGCAGTTCCCCTGCATTTGTGCTGAAAGCTGGCTTGCTGCTTTCGTGGAATCAGCGGCTCTAAAATAAAGCCTCTTTCTTCTTTTTCATCAGCAGCCTGCCTCGCTTGCATCTTTTTTTATTGTCTGTCGTATGTGTGCAACTCCTGGGCAGTATTGATTTAAAGGAGTGCGTGTGTGTATCTTTTCAAGCCTACACTCTTGAGGAGAACGCAGTTCCTTTGCCGGGGCTAGGCTTTGCTGTACCCTCGCCGATGAGTGATTCCACCAGCTGCTGTTCGTGCAGTTGGGCGAAATATAAATAAATAAAAATTATACTGTTGTTACGTGCCTGTGTTGACCTGTGGATTTAGCTGCAGTGCAGTAAAAAAACAAACAGCAATTGCCAGATAGCCTGTGTGTCTCTCTGGTGTATGCTCTGCGCTGACCAGGTGTGTGACTACACGCGGTCAGGGTAGGCACCGCTGTTTTAGCTTTCCCCTAGTGCTTTGGTACCTCGGTACATGCTCAGCCCTTGGTACTTCGGTGCCTCGGTGCATACGGGACCTGATGCTCATGGTGCTCGGTGCACTCGGTGCGCACAGTACTTTGGTGCCTTGGTGCACACGGTGAATATGGGACCTGATGCTCATGGTGCTCGGTGCACTCGGTGCGCACAGTACTTTGGTGCCTCGGTGCACATAGCGCCTCAGTACATGCGGTACTTGGTGTACGCGGTGCACACGGTGCCAGGTATGCACGGTGGTTGGTGCACTCCGTGCGCACAGTGTTTAGTACCTAGGTGTGCATAGCTCCCTCGGTGCTCGGTACACCCGGTGCACACGGCACTTAGTGCGCACGGTGCTTGGTGCACAAGGCATTAGTAACTCGCAGTGCTTGATACGCTCAGTGCACATAGTGCTAGGTACACAGTGCTCGGTGCACATGGCGCCCGGTGCTCTTGGTGCACGGTGTTGACTGGTGCATGCGGTACTTAGCACCTCAGTGAACACATAGCCTGGTGCACTCGGTGCTTCAGTACCTCAGTGCACGCGGTGCTTAAGCGCTGCCGTGCTTTGCATGGCGCCTGAGGCTTATATACCAGCTGTTATTAGAGAAGTGACGGCAAGCATGTCCTGGTTTGATGTTTGCATGTACTGTAGGGCAAACATGCCCCAGGAGGATGGGCATACCCTATGTGCACGGTGCTTGGGTGTCCAGCACGCCACTTTGGCCCTCAGGGACAAGGCTTTTTGTGACATCTGAGTGCTTCGCAATAGGCTCTGGGTGCTTCGCAATAGGCTAGCTAGGACCACAGGGATGGAGGCTCTGTCCCCTGCGGTCGAGCCATCAGTGGTCCTTGGGGCCCCAGTCCCCCCGTTCCTCCGATTGTCCCAGAGCCCCTCGCAGGATATCCCCTGCACACAGACTCGGGGGTCGATCCCCCATCTCCACAAGCAGGCAAGGGACATAATCGACCACAAGGCACAGATGGCCCAGGTCCTAGAGCTCTTGACGAGGCAGCAGGCACCTGTGGCTCCAGCCACAGCCCCGGCTCTGCCGTCGCCTGCCCCAGTACCAGCCCTTCTCCCCCAGGTGAGCTCAGGGTGAGCAGGAAGCGCCATCACTGGTGGCAGAGGAGGACCCGCTACCGATAACAGCCTCCTGGTTTGAGGGCTCTTTCCCCATTGAGATGGAGGAAGCCTGCACTCTCTATCGAGGTGGAGCCTAATTCCGAGGTTGCCTCGGAAGCAAGTGTCCCACTGATGGGATGTACTGCAACCTTTTTGCAGGTCCCCTGGATGACAGCGGCCGAGTCACAAGGGTCCGTGTTCTGGATGCAGGCTGTGGCTCCCTGCCCGCGGCCCTTCCCAGCTTTCCCGGATTTCACGGAGGAGGTGTGCTGCTCTTGGGATCATCCGGCCTCGGCGCCAAGCGTGCTGAAGCAAGCCTCACAGCTTGCTTCTTTGGAAGGCACAGAGAAGCTGGGCCTGGCAGGTTTTCCCCCAGTTGATTCCACCATTGCGGTCTTGGTCAAGACTCCGCCG
This sequence comes from Acipenser oxyrinchus oxyrinchus, assembly GCA_030684275.1. Lineage (NCBI taxonomy): Eukaryota > Metazoa > Chordata > Actinopteri > Acipenseriformes > Acipenseridae > Acipenser > Acipenser oxyrinchus. Next base: position 20,609,464 of record CM060263.1, on the reverse strand, counting down.
GTGTGGGGTTTGCCCAAAGACCCTGTGTGCCTGAACCCGCAATGCAGGGTTATGGAGACACACCTGAAGAGGGCGTATGCAGCAGAGGCACAGGTGACCCTGGTATACTGGCCGCCTATATGGATGGCATACTAAGGGAAGCCCCGCTCCCTGAGCCGGTGGCTACCGAGTTACGCCTCCTTTCAGGCATGCTGCTACCTGGCAAGCCTGGTAGTAGCTTGCAGACAGCTGTGGTTGTCACAGGCGTGGGTCCCCGATGTGGATAAGGCAGCACTGTTAGACGCGCTGATATCCCTGGGCATACCTTTGGGCCAGCTGTGGTGGAGATCCTGCAGCGCTCACACCGACAACGTGAGGTGTCTTGGCAAGTGGCCACGCTACTCCCTCCCTGTGCTACAGCGCGGGGCAGTTCGAGCCGTTGGCAACCTCCCCACGCACGCACCATTACTAGGACGGTTCCGGACCCCACTGCTCCGCTGTGTGATCTGAGGTACCGCAGGCAACCGGGCCCTCCCACAAGGTAATGGAAATGCAGGACGTGGTGTGTCCACACAGCAGCGTTCTAGGAGGCATTTCCAGGGCCCATTCGTACTTCCACGTTCCCATTAGTCCCGAGCACAGGAAGGTGTGCGGATGGGAGTAGTGTTGCACCGTCAGATGGTGATGACGGACTCCTCCAACTTTGGTTGGGGGGCAGTCTGGGAAGGCAGAGGAGTCCGCGGCACCTGGTCGGGCCGTTGGATGTCACTGCACATAAACAGGCTGGAGTTGCAGGCTGTTTTCTTTGCCCTCCAGCACTTTCAATGCTGCAAGGAACATATCAGTGGTGGCATATGTCAACCACCAGGATGGCCTTCGGTCCCCGGGGTTGCATTGCATTGCCTTCCAGCTCTTGATTTGGGCTCAAAGGAACCTGCTGTCTATACAGGCGAAGCATCTTCCTGGAGTGGCAAACTGGGCAGCGGACCTCCTTTCGAGGGAGGGTGAGCATCCATCGGAGTGGCGGCTCCTGCATCAGGTGGTGGAGTGCATTTGGGAACAGTTCGGGAAGGCACAGGTTGCTCTCTTCGCCTCGGTGGAGATGACACACTGCCCCCTGTGGTACTCCCTCCACCGCTTAGGCGGTCCAGTCGGCGTCAACACCCTAGCGCACGAATGGCCCAAAGCGTTTTTTTACACTTTCCCGCCTATACCGTTGCTCCCGGCCTTTCTTAGAGGAGGCATCATTTTTCCTAGTTGCCCCCAAGTGGCCCAGGAGAATCTGGTTCACAAACCCTGTGCCAGCTGTTACAAGGCCAGCCCTGGGAGATCCCAATTTGCATGGATCTCCTTAGTCAGACAAGAGGCACTCTTTTACACCCGGAACCGGGCAGGTTCCAGCTATGGGTCTGGCCCCTGAACGGGACCGCTGGTAAGCCCTAGGGCTATCAGATGCAGTTGTGGGTACCTTGCAGAACGTTAGGGCAGACTCCACTAGGTCGTTATATGCCCGCAAGTGGAGATATATGCCAGTTATCTTGCAGTTTCTGCAAGAACTGCTCGATGCTGGTAGGTCACGTTCTACACTGAAGGTGTATTTGGCGGCCATTTCTGCATGCCATGCACCGGTTGATTCTGTATCTCCGGGTGCGAATTTCTTGGCAACCCGTTTTCTCAAGGGTGCTCGCCAATTACGCCCTCCAAGGAGGATTGTTCTCCCCGAATGGAGCCTTGATATTGTACTGGAGGCTCTCACGAAGGCCCCGTTTGAGCCCATACACTCCATAGAGTTGAAGTATCTGTCTATGAAGACAGCCTTTGTCTTGGCTATCACCTCCACAAAGTGGGTCAGTGAGCTACAGGTGCTGTCGGTGCACAGCTCCTGCATGCATATTTGGGAAGATGGCAGCAGGGTGTTCAAACCCTCCTTTGCTCCCTAAGGTGATCACAGCCTTCCACATGAACCAGTCTGTGAAACTGGAGTCTTTCCATCCACCTCTGTTTTGTCACCCCAGGAAGGGGCCTATTGGCAGCTCTGATATAAAGAGCTCAGTGAATACCTAACAATAGGCAGGCATATCCCATAAGTATGTTTTGGTGGTCATCTTCTCTTTCAGGGAACCAGGGTTACAGTAAGTAACCTAACATTTTCAAGACGTTGGGTGGTGGGCTGCCTCTAGATACATATTTACCCCCTCTGGAAATAAAAGTCCAATCAACTACGAAAATGGAAAGCATCAATGGAACTAGGGGAACAGATATGGCAATTAGTCACAAATGGTATTGTAATAAACCTGCTGTTTACCGGCTACTGGATTAATACAAGCATAGCATGCCACTTCCACCACCTTTGTTTAACCTGAGGGTCCGGAATCAATTAATCAGCTTATTATAAAGAGGAGAGAATGTGCAAAGACAACAGGGGCATCAACTCAGGGCAAATAGTTTATTAATACACAATGAATTAAAACAGGCAATTAGTGATCTAAAAACCACACAGGCAGATTAAATAGTCGCTTTAAGTTAATATCATCCCCCGGGTGTGCTGGATAAGAGAAGGGAGCAGACCCACCCACTGCAAACCTTCACCAGTGTAAAGAAAATAACTTGAACCACAAATCATATAACATGCACTTAATATTCAATTAAAGTGATAACTTATAATAACTAATGAAATTAACAATACACAAAACACAGGAAACTCAAACACACAAACACAAACCCCCACCAAAGGTTGAAGTGTTGTGTCTGTCCCTTAGAGAGCCACACACAGGTTCAGTAATATAGTATAATTTAAAGTTTACACGGCGTAGTTAAGACCAATAATACACCCAGGTTACACAGTACAGAAAACAATAGTATTGCAGTTTTAAAAGACTTCCCTTCACTTACAACTCCAAGTCAGTCCCCTCACAGACTAATAACCTCTGGTACTCAAACAAAGCTGTCCCCAGTCCAGGTGCCCATTTACACAATGCAGGTTCTTTTTTAAAGTCTAAATTGGCAGCCTGTAATTGCCAGCACCTACCTCAGTGCTAATTAATTAATTAATTGAGGGGTGTGTGTATATGTTCATTCCTGATGGGGTTGCCAAGCAAAGTCCATCACGGTATGTACTGTAGCTCCAGGTGTGTTTAAATAGGCTATGTAACACAATTACTCTTTTGCTTTTTTTGTGTAGGTATAACCTAAATTCAGATATATACATTTGGTGGGTTTGTATTTGCAATATGGGAATGTAATAGGATTATAATATATATCCCTGTGTTGCATGTCCTGAGTCCAGCTACATGCAACCCTTCCTATTGTACAAAGTTAAAACTATTTTTTTTCTGGTGCCTACAGGCTTCCGCAATGGGCGGCTTAATGTGGCCTATTTATTTCATCTTATGTATTGTTTTACACGTATCGCCTAATAAGCTGATCAACAAATCAATAAATTGTTAGGTAATTGATTCAAACATTGCCAAATTAATCTCTCACTGCAACATAAACAGAATCATTTATGTGACAGGCCGATCTGATATCCAGACCAAACGTTTAAATTGGGTTTGTTCGTGTGGCTTATAAACCTTTTTCAAGATTCCTATTGGATATTCTTATATAGGAATGTGTAGTTTTTTGGTATATGACTCTTAATAATTATAATAATTAGTAATAGGAAATAACATACACTATTAGCCTCAACAGATATTCCATGTGGTCGCCTGGTAGTAGATTCCAATTCAGGTTGAAGCTCCTCGCATAATTCTGATATCGACTGCCGTGTGAAGCAAAAACCTTTAACAAACATGTCATCTATGAAACAGTCTACATTTGTTCAGGGTCTCTTATGGGGTGGACAGGATGTCCCTGCCTAATTCTTGCTCTCTGACACCTTCTATGTATCCAAAGAATGTCAGACATCTTCTTTAAACTTAAGATGGCATCACCTCCAGTATAGTTTTTGAAACTGTTAAAACAAAAACCTTGACTTGTTTTTACTTAACTACAGAGAGATCCCTCTTTTCAATCTATTCCCCTCTTTCCCCTCCACTTTTTTCTCCAAAGTGAAAAGCCTATTAGTAAATTTTATTTGGAATAAAAAGTGTTCTAGGCTCCGCTTAACTCTATTATATTTGCCATACGACGGGGTGGGGGGTGGGGTGGGGGTGGGGGGCTACAACTCCCTAATTTACAGTGATATTACTGGGCAGCACAGCTGAGAGCTGCTATGTGCTGGTTTTCACGTAATGAACCTTTGCCCTGGGTATCAATTGAAATGCACTCTGTTTCAGACATGCCTCTTTATATGTACCTTTACTCAGCCAATGTTAAGAAACTGAAAAAAAAAAACCTTGGAACCCTTTTGTCAGGACCACAATCAGTGTTTGGTATGAGGTACAGAAATATCTGGGTGAAGAGTCGCAGCTGTCACGTTTCACTCCAATTTGGAGGAATGATGATTTTACATCCAGAAAATCTGATTCAGCATTTAAACTTTGCGCCAATAGGGGGATTGAAAAAATTGCTGACTTGTTTAAGAATGATATTCTAATGTCCTTTGAAGAGCTAATAGACCAATTTGAAATCCCACGCAAACATTTCTTTAAATATCTACAACTCTGTAGTTTCGTTTACTCTAGGCAGAGCCACTCCCTTCTCCAGCCTGCATTGTCAACTTTGGAGACCGCCGCCTCTGGTCAGGGACATGGGAGGGGGCAGGTTTCTAAGCTATATAACACACTGGTTGCTAAATCGGAGGAGTCCTCAGTCCAGACGAATTGCTTTGTGTTAAGTGAGGACTTATCTGTAGACATTTCCGTAATAGAGTGGAGTGAGATCTGTTCTAAAGCCCAATCCCAAACGATTAATACTCAATATAAACTGCTGGATTATGCAGACATATATTACCCCTTAGGGGTGACCATATGTCTCCATATTGATTGGGACAGTGCAGCAAGGATGACTTTGAGTGGTGTGGGTGGTGAAATCAGACCAGAAGCAGGACACTGCAGACAGAGGTACGGGGTGAAAATGCACACTGTGGCGACAGCGAACAGGCATCCCCTGGTGGTGCTGGCTCAGCAGATCTAGGCGATGGAGACTCGGCAGCCCCAGGCATTGCAGGCTCGGCAGCCCAAGGCGGTGTAGGAAAAGCAACCCCTGGCGGTGCGGGACAAGCAACCCCAGGCAGGGCAGGACAGGCAACCGCAGGTGGTGCAGGACAGGGCAGGAGCAGTCCTTTAAATAGGTGACGGCAGCAGCGGATCCTCGGGAACTGTGTGGTTTAGTGGTTAAAGAAAAGGGCTTGTAACCAGAAGGTCCCTGGTTCAAATCCCACCTCAATCACTGACTCATTGTGTGACCCTGAGCAAGTCACTTAACCTCCTTGTGCTCCGTCTTTCGGGTGAGACGTAATTGTAAGTGACTCTGCAGCTGATGCATAGTTCACACACCCTAGTCTCTGTAAGTCGTCTTGGATAAAGGCGTCTGCTAAATAAACAAATAATAATAACGACGGGAGGGGAGCCCCCTTGCCAAGCAGGCAGCAGCGGGAGCTCCACATCTACCCATGGTGATGGAGGTGGGAATTGCAGTCTCCCTCCAGTGGTGGAAGTGGGAGCCGCAGGCAGTCTCCCTCTGGTGGTGGAGGTGGGAGCTGCAGGCAGTCTTCCTCTAGCCATATGAAGGTGCAGGGGGCGTGGCTCCTCCCGCTCGGAATTGGACCTGTTGGGGCAGTCCCATCTCGGCGGCCAAATAGTTGATCACTACAGCAGCCATGTCTGAGAAGGACGCTGGGTGGTGGTGTCGCTCCCAGCGTTCCCACTGCTCCCCATCTCGGGCCCACATCCAGTCGACCGCAATTGGGAGGTCCTCCCCGTTCCAGTCCGGGTCCGCCAGCCGTCTCCTCCCTCAGGGCCGCTAGATGCTCTGGCTGCTGCGGTCATTGCTGCTGCCTTCTGTGGCTGTGCTTTCCCATTTTCAAAAAATTAAAAAAATAAAAAAAAATACTTTTTCTCAACAACAACAAAAACACTCCCAAAAACCCCCAAAAAAGCACCTGCAGTATCTCTGGTCTGACTCCTGGAAGTGCTGTTATCCCACCATATGTGACATGGATGACTTTGAGTGGCGTGGGTGGTGACGTCAGACCAGAAGAAGGACACCACAGACAGGTACGGGGGTGAAAATGTGCACTGCTTCCCCATCCCTGCTGCCAAACAATAAACAAACAAACAGAACAGTGTGTTTTTAAATAAACACGAAATGCATTCAAATCATACTAATACAATGATAATAATGATAACACAATGAAAATAGTAATCATACATAAATAATAAAAGGGGTGATCCCGATTTTTTTTTATGCAACTTGCAATGCATGCTGGTACTTGTAGTCCTGCATCTTACTGTGCCACAGCACTCTTCTGGTGGACACACGTAAACATACCTTAAATATCGTGGCTGCATCTTGCATATCTAGCAGGGAGTGAGGTATTGGGTTACCTTGAATATAAGCTGTTCTTCAATCATGCTTCTCTGTGCTGTAGGATTCATACCATTTGACATGTGATGCAAACCCAAAGCTTCATTATGGTTGGTTTACAGCCGGGTGCACTGCAGCACAAAAATGCTCGGGTGGCGATATTTTCCACGGTGGTATTTTATTTTGACTGTGTGTTTTTCAGTCTCATTGGAATACATGGATAACAATATGCAGGGCACCTATAAAAAACATAGACAGGTATGATGGAAACATGGCGGTGATCCTGGAACTTGCTCTGCACTCAAATTGACTGGTTTCTGGAACCAAAAACCTCAAGCCATGTCAACAGTTTTCCTTGGATTAAGAGACAGTTGAGGCCCAGCAGTGCCACTCGGCACACTCTGGCGGAAATGACAGCCCTAGGCGTTGCAGGCGTGGCAGCCCTAGGCGAGGCCTTGCAGGACCAGGCAGGAGTTGACCCTTGGGAGGCGATAGCAGGAGCTGACCCTCGGGAGGTAGCTTCAGCTCCTCTGGTTGTGGAGGCGGGAGCAGCAGGTTGTCTCCCCCTGGCGGCGAAGGCAGGAGCAGCGGGTAGTCTCCTCCTGGTTTCAAAAGTGGGATCAGAGGGTAGTCTCCCCTTGGCGGTGGAGGTGAGAGCAGCAGGTAGTCTCCCTCTATCACTGGGGACTGGTGTAGCTCTCCTTAAGTCGCTGGGGACTGGTGCAGCTCTCCTTCAGTCGCTGGGGACTGGTGCAGCTCTCCTTCAGTCGCTGGGGACTGGTGCAGCTCTCCTTCAGTCGCTGGGGACTGGTGCAGCTCTCCTTCAGTCGCTGGTGAGTGGTGCGGCTCTCCTTCCATCACTGAGAACTGATGCGGCTCTCCTTTGGTGGGACTGGTGCAGCTCTCCCTCGTTCACTGGGTACGGGTGCGGCTCTCCTCTGGGCCCTGGCGTGGACATGCCTACTGCCTTTGACGGTGGGGTAGGCGTTGCTCCTCCCTGTGGGACTGGAGATGGTGGGACCCCTCCCATATTTGCAGCCAAGTAGTTGAGTACCATGGCTGCGATTTCTAATAGGGACGCTGGGTGGTGTTGCTGTTCCCAGGCTTCTCATCACTCCCGATCTCTGGCCCACAGCAGGTTAATCGCCCTTGAGAGATCCCTACTCATCCTCCCCTTAGGGTCCACCAGCCAGTCCCACATTGCCCTCATGCTCAACCCCCCGTGCACTCTGGATGCTCGGGCTCTGCCCTTGTGGGTGCTGGAGCTTGCACTAACTATCTTCTTCTTCTTTCGGGAATGGCCGCTTCTCCCCTTCTTCCTCTTCAGGCCCGGCAGTTGTTCCTCTTCTGGGTGTGAGGGCAGTCGGGTGATACATGCCTGACTTTCCCAACAGCAAAGCCTTTTAGGCAGGTCAGGCAAACGTCCAGCCCCTGGTCGCTTTTCTCCCTCTCCATCTTCCAAAATGTCTGAAATGCTCACACAGCCAACACCAATCTTGGACTTCTGGGCAGTCCTTCCACTTGTGATGGTTCTCCTTCCCACAGTATTCACAGTAGACCCAGCCCTCTTCCATTCTCTCCACTCTCAAAGATAACACACACAAAAAATGATTTTTGAAAAAAACTGTCATTCACAGGCCTGAGTCTCTGGAGGTGTTGTTATCCCACATTCTGACACTCATCCTTCTGCTGACCTTCGAGTTTTATTATTATTGCAAAAAAAAAGTATAACACAATTCTCAGGTATTACAGCTCCCCATTTATCAGGCAACATGACTTGTTTTAATAAGTGACTTGATAGCTCTAAAATGACTGGCTGTAGGGGGGTGGTGCATTTAACTGGTGCTTCTCAAGCGAACCCCTTTGATTAGCTGAATAAACTTTTGGAATTCAATATTCCAGTTCTTGTACCAGTACTTGCATCAGCTTGTACTTGCACTGAACTGCTCCATGCCTTGCCGTACTCTACTACTGCTCTTAATTATAACTACTTCCTGTATCTTGACTTTACTCTTATAAGCTCTATAAGCAAATATTTTAAATTTAAGTTAACACTAGAAACACAGAGATTTCGGACTACATACAACTGTCGCACCCGCAAAATGTGCGGCTCCATTTTAAAATGGCTTCGATATGAAAATGAAAAACAAACAAAAAGAAACACCATATTTACATTGAAAATTAAACTTTTTTCTTATTTTTTTCAGAAAGAGCACATATACATAAACATGAAAAACTGTAATAAAATAAACTTTATGCAATAAACTTCTGTGTAAACAGGTGTAAAAAGCTATATGCACATATACTATTATAAAACATAAATAACTAGTTATAAAAATAGCATTAAACAAAAATATAACATAACTTATGCAACGTGAAAGCGCTTTGAGTGAAACAGTTCAAAGGCTCTGTCTGTCTGTTCAGAGTTCTATTACAGCTTTCTAAGTAGAATATATGCAGAAAACACACGATTTTCAACTATAACAGTGCATTTGCCACAGACTGCCTTTTCACAACAGACGCAGACATCAAAAGTTCTGTTTTTATTGCATTTAGCAACCTGGCATTGTCTTTTATTCCATTTGTCAGTGGGCGCAGCGCTGGCTGAAGGTTGAGGGGCATTTGCCAGCCAGCTTTTTTGTTATCAAAATGTTTCTGCGGTAGCTCCAGGGCTACTTGCAAAATGAATTCCCTCCAAGTGATTGTGTTGCCGGTGTACTCCTTGTACAAAACCAAAGCACTGATGGCTGCCAGATCCAAAGCATTATAAAAAACAGCCACAGGCCACCTGTGAGTACCACCTTTGACAGAATATAGCCGTGCCATTTGATCCAGTATATCCACACTGAACTTTGTTGCGTTGTAAAATGCAACAGTCTCTGGCTTTCGTTTAGCATCAGTCCCGATGGTCACTGATTTGTGCAGAGAGCTTAGAATAAGCACATTTTTTAATTTCTTTACACCTGTACACACTCAGGCTGGCACAGTCGTTCTGCCTGAGGAGTGTAGTGGAGTGCAGGGGGCTTGCATGACTTGAGCTGTTGGTGGTAACTCTCGTCTTGCCTTATTCACAGTCCCTACCAAGGTGTTTTCTTTTCTTCAACTCCCTGGCCAAATGGAGAGAAGTAATACAATTGTCAGTGGTGACATTTCGTCCTTTGTCCAAGTACGGCTCCATCAGTCTCAGCACAACACGGTCTCCCAGTCTCTCACTAGCAGGGCGCGTTTTGTCCTTTCCCAAGTAGGGGAAACCATTAACAAGGTATTTGGAATCCATGTTAGCTGCAAACCAGAATTTGATGCCAAACTTGTCTGTTTTGTTGGCCATATACCGTGTCCAGCGACAGCGTGCCATTGTGGGAAACAGCTGCTCATCCACGGTGATATTAGGTCCAGGCTTATAGCAGGCAATGCTATTTATGATGAAGCTGTCCCAACCTATGCCATGGCAAATTTGTTTGTAATAAGTTGGGCTGCTCTTGTTGCTCTCAAATCAAAACGTATGAATCTCAGGATTTTCCGAAAGAGATTCCATGACATTGTTTCCTTGAAACACTCTTCTCAGTCAGCATACAGATAATAATGAATTGGAGTGCCCACAGCAGAGTCTAATAAATGTTAAAAACACCAGCCAGCCTGTCACCAGCCCTACACCTAATACAAAAGAATTAGCATATATGATCAAGAGGTGACAGATAAAGGTATTGATCACAACACCTGGGTGTTGAGCTGATTCAGAGGACAGGCAGACGAGATTCGGGAGTTTTTTTTTTTTAAATTCCTGTGGATGGGGCTGCCCATCCACGTTACTAAATAAAATAAACACACGGCTACGCCGTCATATCTAAATACAAAACAATAACAAAACCTGCGGCGCTTCGCAGTCATATATAAATAAATAAATAAATAAATATAATAATAATAATAATAATAATAATAATAATAATACAAAACAAATACAAAATAACACAGGGGCGGAGGGGGAAATCCTGTTCTAAAAATAAATAAATACATTTACACAGCAGGGCTTTCTACCGCTACATATCCCCCCCCCCCCCTTGTGCAATGCACACTTGGCCCCAAGGGCCACCTCCACCCTCAGTCTCAAAGTCCCGGAAGAGGGGAAAGCAAGGTGTTTCTGGGGCTGCCATGGAATGTCCACCGCCCCACACTTCTTTATGGCTAACAGCTCCCTCTCCCGGGGCTTCAGCCACACTATCTCCTGCCTCAAAAGTGCGGCTGGGGGAGCTGGTCTCCTGACCTCCTCCCCCCTTCTTCATGGCCGGCAGCTCCCCTCCGTGGGGCTCTGGCCACAGTGTTTCCTGCCGCATGGCAGGACTGGTAGCGACCCTAGGCGAAGCAGGACCCTCGGCGACCCTAGGCGAAGCAGGACCCTCGGCGACCCCAGGTGAAGCAGTATAGGCAACAACTCAAGGAGAAACAGAGCCGGCGACGACCCCAAGCAACGGCAGCAGCGGCAGACCCTCGGGAAGCAACGGCAGCAGCGGCGGACCCTCAGGAGGCAACGGCAGCAGCGATGGACCCCCTGGGAGGTGACGGCAGCAACGACGGACCCTCTGGAGGTGACGACAGCAGCAGCGGACCCTCGGGAGGCGACGGCAGCAGCAGCAGACCCTCGGGAGGCGAATTCGGGAGGGGAGCCCCTGGCCATGGAGGCGGCAGCAGGAGCCCCACTTCTCCCTCGTACCCTGTAACTGGTCACATGCGAAGCAACAGGCAGCCCCAGACGATGTGGAGCAGCAGGCAGCCCCAGGCGATGCGGAGCAGCAGGCAACCCGAGGCGATGTGGAGCAGCAGGCAACCCCAGGCGATCCAGATGTAGCATCCCTGAGAGGAGCGTGCGTGGCATCCCTGAGCGGTGCGAGGCAGGCATCCTTGGGCTAAAGTAGCCTGGCATCTTTGGGCGGTGTGAGGCTGGCATCCTTGGGCGATGCACGACAGGGTGGCAGCGGTCCCTCAGGAGGCGACGGTGGCAGCGGGCTCTCGGGAGGCGACAGCGGCAGCGGACCCTAGGGAGGCGATTGCAGGAGGGGAGCCAGGACCAGCGGTGGTGCTGGGGTTGGCCCCTCTCAGTTTCGCTTTCCTTTATTTTTGTTTCCTCCTCTTACTCTCGCGTCCCCAACACTCCTCAGTACTCCACCCAGAGCGCAGAGAGCTGCAGGCTTATATGCAGGTGAACATCTCCTGATTAGCAACAAATTAATCACTTAATTATTTCGGGAGATGGCCACCTTCTGCACAAGGTTTTTTTTTAAATTTCTGTGGATGGGGCTGCCCATCCACGCTACTAAATAAAATAAACACACTGCTACGCCGTCATATCTAAATACAAAACAATAACAAAACCTGCGGCGCTTCGCCGTCATATATAAATAAATCATAACAATTAATAATAATAATACAAAACAAATACAAAATAACACAGGGGCGGAGGGGGAAACCCTGTTCTAAAAATAAATACATTTACACGGCAGTGCTTTCTACCGCCCTGCTACAGTAGTGTATTACACTGTATTGTGATTCAATGTGTATATTTTGTGACAACAGCTAAAAATAAATAATAATAAATATAATAAATAATAAATAATAAATAATATAATAATAATAATAATAATAATAATAATAATAATAATAATAATAATAATAATATGATGTGTAGAATGACTTTCATTAGTGTTTCAGCACTTGACAGGAGTATATAATACGTTCTTTCACAATAAGTTTTATTACAAAGCCCAGACTAAATTGTCGACTATATTGTATTGATTTCAATATGCCGCATAAACTTCGGGTCTGGCGGTTGAAGAAGCAAGTGTAGAAAAGAGAATTGTGCATAGTTATAGGGTCTTCACATTTTCAACAGAGAATTAAGTGCGAAGATCTCAGCTTTGGTTTTCCAAACAAGATGTATTTAATACAGGGAAGTCAGTATTGCACCTTGAACAATTTCATGTAGCTCACTGCTTGGTTCATGGGACTATGAAAATGAATAATAAAGAAACCCTGTGAAATACTACATACGTTTTAGACAAGTTCTTATTATTGCAGCAGCAAAAGATACATTCAGCAGAGGTGTATGATTCCTACATTATTTCTGTTTTATTTTAAATCCTGTTCAGAAATCCTCTGAAGAATTCCATTTCATTCTAAGATTCTGGCATTATACCTGGCAATCTAAAGCCCCTTTGCGTCATTCAGAAGCATGATATTGCCACACCTGTTGGTCGAGACAACCAGTTGACTATAGCTTTCGCAACTTAACTGCTTAATTTAAACCTTGTCCTTCTCTCTCTGCACAGGGACTTTGGATTCTGCGTCACCACCTCTGATCCCCAGGATGAATGAACAGGAGCCACAAACTGAGTGAGCAAGTTAAAATATTTTATTAGACATGCACACGCACTAAAAAACATTTGGCAGGCATAGTAATTCAAAATCAACATTTAACAATTTGATGTGTTTATGCTGAATTCTCTCCTTCAGGTAAGTATATATTAGTGACACATTCTGACACAAGTAGGTATCTGTAATAATGCTTAATAAACTAGAAAGCAGCGCCCTCAGCAACAATAATAGCTTCAAGCTCTTTATAAACTAAACTAAATAAACTATTATTCTAAAATACTATAAAATACTATCCAAAATATATCTTAAAAATAAAGAACAATATGCAAAATACATTGACGACAGGACAAGCTTGCCACTCACAGAGCACAAGAGTACTGTATCATGGAAGCTCGCAGTCCTGATCAGTGTTTGCCAAGTCCAGTCCTGAGCACAGGGGCAGAGATCTTCACACCCAGGCAAAACCAAGGACCACTTGGAGCTCTCAGTCCAGCAGGGGGCCATCACTCGTAGGGAGTACTGTAATCCATGAAATCTCCCATGTAGAATCGTCTCTCTAACTCCTCCGTGGTCCTCGGTCCTGGGTGCCTGTAGAGAGCCAAATAACAAAGTCCTGAATTACCACACATAACAGCAAAATTAAAGCATGGTGTTAAACCATTCTTTGAATCTCAATTGAAAGGGTTTTCATACAATCCATGTATATGTTGAGCATAAACAAATGCTGCACCGTCTCTGTAAGCTCCTGCTTTATAAGCGCACCTTCCCTGTCATGTCCAACAGAAATGAAAGTTAAATGCTTCTAACAGTAACTTGTTTTAAATCACTGTTTACACAAATTTAATAAAGACTTTACTTCCCTCTGCGTAGCAAAAGCTCCCGCTACTTGATTAGTCTGTTTCTCCTTTTGCTCAGAATCTCGTCCAGAGTTTGTTGCGTCTGGCTTCCCAGTTCCTTTCTCTAGTCTCTGGCTTCTCACCCCACTGCAGTTTCTGTCTTGCTCCAGCCTCATTTCTCGTTACAGCGCCTCTTTCTCGATCTAGCACCTCTCCCTCTCGTCCCAGTGCTCCTGTTTCTAGAGAGTAGAATGTCTGTTTTTATAGGGCAAGTAATTAACCACAATGAGCCTAGATGGAAGGCAACAGAAATGCATTTGTGACTAATTTCGCCTATTACGTCCCCCTATTACTCTCCACCATCAGTGGGTAAATAAACCAAACAACAAAGAAAAGAACATATAAAGAGACAATTACATACATAACAAAACAAGTGCAAATAATTACATAATTAGTGAAACTTAACCAATATGTGAAAACCAAACATAATACACGCAATAACCATTTTCTACTTTTAGTCACTTGTGACATTCCTCCCCGCTTACTCTAGATACCTGGCTGGAGGCCACCCCCTTCTCTCTGGGATCTGCTTAACGGTTTGATTTCAGGAATGGGGGAACCCCCGCAGGTATGTCTCCTGGGTCTATTCTGAGACCCTCTCTGCCCACCGGAACCGGGGACCCAAGCCCTGCATGTTGCAAGCACCACCATTGAAGGACAACCCAATCCCAATATTCTCAGTACCCTGGGGGCTCCGGTGCCGGAGGGACATCCTGCAGAGGGGGCGTCGTGGGTTCAAATAAACACATACCTGTTATTATTGAGATGAATAGTCTACTCAGGACCATCCTGTCCTTCTGGATGGATGTGAAACACTGAATGGCTGGGTCTCAGGGGGGGCAATAATAACAAATAGGGTCAGGCCCTACCAATGCTATAGTTTACCTTGAGCACGGTGCCAGAAACTCCAAACAAAAACCCTTTTGGTCCCACCGCCGTCTATTGGCCTGCTGCCGTTATTGGGCTTGCCTCCCCTCTTTGTCATAGGCAAAGGCAAGATTGTCTTGGTTGCGCTTTACATTGTTACAAGTTCCCAACCGATGGGGAAAGGATGGCACCTAACACTAAATCAACTGGGAGGCGGGCATGACGGGCAAACATCACAAAGAAGGGGGTCATCCCGGTACTAACATGCACTGTATTATTATACGCATGAACTACTTCTAGTAATTTTTAATCCCAATGGCGCAGGTCGCCCACCCCAAGTTTACCCAATAAGGTCAAAAGCGTCTGGTTCATTCTCTTACATGTCCTGTTACATTGTGGATGATACGGTGTAGTCCTAATCTTTGTACAACCATATAAATTACATAACTGTTAGATGATGGCGGACTCAAATCCAGCCCCCCGGTCAGAATGAATCCTTTCTGGACATCTGAAAGGCTCAATCAGCGTGCGCCATAACACCCGCGTGGTAGTTAGAGTGGTATGATCTTTCGTGGGAACAGCCCACACAAAGCGGGAAAACAGATCAATCACGACCAATACGTTGGGGTACATATCTCCTTCTCTAAGCACAGAGCGTCTTCTTGCCACTCAGATGGTTTGTTCGAAGGGCACAACAATTAGTACATGGGATTCACCTGAATGGGAATCGGCACACTGTCTGATAATCAATCAATTTTTCAAGTTCAGATGTTTCCAATCCTGGAGTACCGACGCAAGGCCGTTTTCTGCCATTCGGGATCTGGAGCTACTCCCAACTCCAACCAGTACTTGAGGACCCTTAGGATGGAATCTTGTTGCTACCACTCCATCTAGCGAGGCTCCTGCCAGCACCCAGCCAGGGCATCCTCCTGGATGGCTAACTCTTCAACTCTAGGTGGCTCCACATTTACCTCTAGGGATACCCCAACCTTCACTTTCCAAAAGAGACGACAAGTGGAATGTAATACAGTACATACTTTTAAATCCGGTACGTATTGTAGCAGTTTGTAAAATTCCCCATTAACAACCCAACAGCAAAATGAAATGAACATGTTACTCATGCACAGAATTACGTAAAATTTAAAAGGCAATGCAATTTAGCAAAAGATTAAAAAAACAGTTTCCAGAATTAAAACAGTATCCAAAGTCAGTATTCAAAATTGCAGAATATAGTACTCGATCAGGCCCTAATGTCACATTTCATCTGCAAATTAAAATGCACAAAAGCAATTCAATTTTAAAAAATGCATCACAATATCTAAAACTGTTTTACATGACCATAGCTTATCTCATTCATATTGCTGCATATTTATCATGTGAAATTGGAGGAAGCGCTGTGTAACTGCACAATAAAGACAGACTGGTTTGGCTTGCGAGAAAAAAAACTGTGGGCTGTGACGGATAAACAAGTACATTGTAACATTGACGAGATGGGCTTTGTATCAGAAAACTGGTGACGGAGTCGGAAATCGTGTGTGATGGGTAAGTGCATTAATTTGTTACATATATATATAATACGGATTGATTTTATTCTTAATACAAGGGCCGTAAAATGTCACTGGCGTGTATCTGACTGTAGTACACAGCAGTGTATTTAAAGTGTTGTATGGAAATATGTGCATATCCTGAATTAATGTAAAATATTCACAGCACAACAAAAATCAGTAACAAAAAAGCTAATAAGAGCTGTGTCTTAATCTGAACCCTAGTCAATGAAAAGTGCACTTTTTATATGTGTAATTTCAGGAAAAGCAGTGAAGATACTACATCGATTCCTTTGTGTCAGAAACGTGCTTGTTTAAACCAGCATCTTGAAACCAGCTTTCACAATGATATATGCTCTTATTCTGCAATGCATTCTCACATACAACAGCTCAAAACATCTAAATACGATTAATTTAACTGCAAAAGTGACACACACATTTGTTTGGTTAATTTTTAACTGCAGTTGGTTTGTTTCCTCTTTAAAGTAAACTAGCAAAAATAGGTTGGCTCTGAACCAGGTATTTTTGTTTAAAGTTTAATGAGAGTAAAATTGTGTGCTGAACAGTGTTATACGTGCAGTGAAGAGCGATAAAGAACGAGCAGCCTTTTGGAGGATCTTTTATGTTTTTGCACCTGTGGTGAAGACCAAAGTAAAAACATTTTCCTGAAGTTTGTCATGAGAATGTGACGTAGCATTCTCCTATCAGGCACATTTACTCACGCTACAGGAAGACTGATTAGGCATGCGAGAAAAAAAAAACCTAAAACAAAAAAACACAGGCTTTGACGGATAAATACATTGTAACATTAAAGAGATGGGGTTTGTGTAGAAAACTGGAGTCGGAAATTGTGTGTGACGGGTAAGTGCATTCATTTGTTACATATATATATATAATGGGAATTGACTTGTTTCTTAATACAAGGATGGTAAAACGCGAATGACGTGTACTGACTGTAGTAAAAATTGACATCTATGAAGTGATGGTAATACATAATATTAGTGAAGTTATGTTTCTTACTTTGCTAAGCACCTTCATTGCCTTCCAGAGGACTGTAGAACCTTAACATCATCCTTTCTAAGCGTCTTGTGCTGAACTTGGCACATTCTCTGGACCTTTCTAAAACCCTGCCAACTCTTTTAAAAGGTTATGTTAGGGTTGGGGGACTCGCCAAGGCAACCCACAGCTCCCAGCCAAAGGGACGCCTATGAAAAAGAACAAACTGGGAGCAAACATAAAAAAAATTTAATATTACCCTGTACAGGGTGGATGTATAGAAGAGCCAAAAGTCACCTTGGACTAGAGAGAGCACTGGAATTAAGTTGGCAGAACAGTCACATGCTTGCTCTACATTGTCGCAACAATCACTGTGGCCCATAGAGAATTGGCAATCAATTAACACATTTATCTTGACCACGTTCTCAAGGTTTTAAAGTTCCCCATCAATCAGTTCAAACTTAACCTAGTTCAGCAACGATCTAAAATGGATGGCTAGTCCATGTTGGAGGGGACACAAGCAGGGATTTAATCGAAAATCCCTGCCTCACTACTCCGTCACAGTCATTAATTTACATTAAGTTGCACTAACTATCACCTATGCTGTATAAAATGCTCTTGTGGCACTGTGTTGTGCCAAGCACAGACATAATGCTGACCTTGGAACAGTGAATAAGTTCTGTCTTATAGTGGCAGTGTGGCAAGGTAATGGCCAGAAGAAGACTCAGAGACCAGGAACTGCAGTACAAAGTGCCAATGTGCACTTTAATACACAAAATAAACAAAAACAAAACACAGGAACTAAATAAACAGGCACAAGGGCAAAAAAAAATGTTTAAACAAAATATAAAAAAGTAGGCTGGGTGTTCGCCTTCACTACTAACACAAAAAACAGCAGTGTGGAGTAGTGGTTAGGGCTCTGGACTCTTGACCGGAGGGTCGTGAGTTCAATCCCAGGTGGGGGGCACTGCTGCTGTACCCTTGAGCAAGGTACTTTACCTAGATTTCTCCAGAAAAAACCCAACTGTATAAATGGGTAATTGTATGTAAAAAAAATTATGTGATATCTTGTAACAATTGTAAGTTGCCCTGGATAAGGGCGTCGGCTAAGAAATAAAAAATACAGGATACAAAGACACAGTGGTAACACAACCTTACACTCACCAACTCCTCTGTAATAGAGCTCTGTGCTCTCCTTTTATAGGATGTGGCTGCTCCCAATTAACACTAATCATTCTATCAGGAACAGCCACATTCTCACATATTTTTGTGACAGGAATTAACCCCATCCCTGCCAACTACAAACAAAACACACACACATACAGCCAGAGCTCTTGCTCTGCCACAGGCAGCTTTCCATTTTATTCCACTCATTCCCCTTGCTCTCTAAATATGCTAGTCTCCAGAATTGCTACAGTAGTTGCCATGTCTTCACACACACACGATAGTACAATGTCTCACAAGTGCAGTTTTATGCTTTTACTACCAAGGCAGAATGTTAGGTTGAGCTATGTGTTCTGTTTTTGTACTGCAATGGTGACTGCCAAGACTGGAAGGAAATTCAAACTGAAACCAGTGGAAACAAGAGGCTTCCTGTTTAGTCCACAGATTACTAAACCCCATTGGTGGTATCAATATCTAAGCAATAGCTGTACACTTAATAGATCATTTGGCATCTGGCAATTTTTTTCATCCACTACAGTTCATACTAAGTACTCTACTAAATCTGCAAATTATTTTTTTTTATAGAAAAAATAAAAGCAAACTTGGATAAAGGCGGTGTAGTTGGGGTAGTATTTTTGGACCTTAAGAAGGCATTTGACACAGTTAACCATCAAGTTCTTCTTTCTAAATTAAATGCATTTAACTTTTCTGAACATGCATTATGGTGGTTTGAATCCTATTTAAAGGATAGGACCCAGTATGTCTCAATTAATAATGTTAAATCTCATGTTTCTGGTAAAAATCTGTTACTGGAATCCCACAGGGGTGTGCTGGGACCCTTACTATTTAGTTTATATATTAATGACCTCCCAGACATGTGCCCAAGTGTGGATTTGCTGATGACACAGTCGTGTATGTATCTGCAAAAACCTGCACCGAGGCAGCTTCTAAACTGACAGAGCAAATGAAGATTATATCAGACTGGCTGATTTCTTCATGTCTAACTCTAAATGTGAAGAAAACAGTCAGCTTGTGTTTCTCCATAAAGCAACCAACAACTAATTCAAATTCAAATTGATGGGAAAGCCATTGAGGAAGTTTCAGAAGTCAAATTTTTAGGAATTATCGTTGACTCACGTTTGAAATTTGATAGTCACATAAAAAAGGTTAGAAGGATAGTGAAAATGAATCTAGCAAATTTTATATATTTTATACATATTAGACCTAATCTAACTACCAATGCTGCTAAACTGTTTTTGCATACCATGATTTTCCCCCATATATCTTACTGCATTACCTCTTGGTCTCAAGCTAGTGAATCAGTAATCAAACCAATACGTTCTCTTTATAAGCAAGGCATAACAATGTTGGATAAAAAAAACCTTTGCGATACCATCATTGTAACATTCTGAGTAAATACCAGTTATTGAGTTTTGACAATTATGTAAACTGTTCCTGTGCAAAACTGGTATTTAAAACTTTGCAAGGCTTAAGTGCTCTGCCTTTGAAGGGATTCATGAAAAAGATCTCTAAAGACTCTAAAAGGCTCACAAGAGAGGCTATGTGAACTGTAGAGTGCAAAGACGTAGAACAACATTTACTCAAACAGCCTTTTCAATAAAAGGCACTCTATTCTGGAACTCGCTTCCTTTGGAAATTAAGGTCTTAAGTGACTTTAAAATATTTTGCAACAAAGTTAAGATTTGGCTTAACCATACTCAGTTGTTTAATCATTAACTTATTTAGGATGATTTTAGTAACTGTATCACTGGTTAATAATGCATTAGGACTATTATGTAAGTTGCTGATTATTATGCATGTGCATAGGTAATACATTTTTTTTTAATAGGTGATTTATTTATATATTATTATATGAAATTTTTATAATTGTTGCAGTGTGTGTCTGACATATTTATGGAATGTACTCTGTATTATATTGGTTATTTATGATTGTAATTCTAACATTAATTAAAACATTTAGGAGTGGGAATAGGAGTAGTAGGGGTATTATTTTATAGTTGTCACCAATGTCTGCCCAGGGACTATCAATGGAAATTAGTCAATTGGCTACATTGAAAATACAATGCATCTTGTGTTATGTAAATGACAGTCATGTTACTATTGTATGTGTCCTTGACAAATAAATAAATAAATAAATAAATAAATAAATAAATAAACAAACCCCAGACTCTTTTTAAAGTGATTTACTAGAAACTTTACATTACACATTTTTTAGGGATGAAGAACAATTGTGTAGCATACAGTACACTGGTTAATCATTTAAATTAGAAATATATGGACATATGAAAATAGCTGAAATTAGCACGCGAAAAGGGGGTTTACAGTATCCCTGCATTTAACCAAATTTCTCTCATAAAAGTTTATCACAGTAAATTTTCCCAGTAATTTAGCAGTTTTCCCATGTTTATAGTTTCCATGTACCTTTAAAAGGCCATTCTCAGATGTTTCCACTGTGACTGGTGCAGCCATGAGTCCCTTAACACTAGAAGCCCCGCGGCTGTCATTTTGGCGGTTTTTGGTTTTAAAATGTAATTTTCTCCAGTCCTGTAACACATATCGGGCTGTGCGTTCATGTACCTTTCTGTCCGTATGTATTAAATATTCTCACAAAGCATGAAACACGGGGGTGCAGAAATAAAGGAGATATATTACATTATACCTAAAAGCCCCAGGAGCAGTCACATTGACGGCCACACAGAAAACAATTGTATTTTGATTATACAGAACGGTATTCTACTTTATTATTTTTATTTACCAGGCCGCAATGTGTTTAGCTATAATCAGATTTGTCTCTACTCTCTGCCTGAGTGAGACTGACAGTCTTTTGTTTTCAATCAGCCTTTTGAAGGCTGGCCCCTGCTTGTCAGCTGCGCTGCTTTGGTCAGTCAATTAGCATCGGGACTAGTGAAAATAAATACCAGAGAGCTGACGCCAATGCCAGGTTGGCAAGTGCAATAATATATATATGCTTTGGTTGTTCAGATGTTTATGTGACATACACAATAAAAAAAATTAACTAATTACATCCGACTGTTTCTCCTGATCTGTGGAGATTGGAGACTGTATCCAAGGGGTTTCAGTCAAACAGAAAACAGCTCCTGGCTGTTCTTTTCATGCATGTTGTCAGGAATGTATTTTTGTGCTGGGGTACAAACAAACTATGATCTAAACAGGGGCTTTGCAAACTTGGTCCTGGGGACCCCCTGTGCCTGCTGGTTTTCATTCCAAGTGACCTCTCAATCACTTAACTAGACCCTAAATTGAAATTAAGCAAATTATTAGTTCAATTAAGGATCTAGTGAAGTGATTGAGAGTTCGGTTGGAATGAAAACCAGCAGACACAAGGGGTCCCCAGGACCGAGGTTGAGAAACCCTGGTCTAAACAAACTGAACAACAATCAAAATGATGAAATCTCTTCGGTTATGATGATTATGTGGCAACCCATGTGGTACACAAACATAAGTGATGGAAATGAGATCAACAAGTCAGAACTCCCAGCAGCATTGTCATTAGCGGCAGGTAATAAATCAAATCAGAAACCTGAACTGGCTCTGCCTTTAGTTGTAGGCTGGTATATATCATTGTTTTCTTTTTAAAGTAACACTGTGTATCATTTAGAATAACTGATAAAAAATACTACAAATGTTTCAAATATATGAATGTATTTTTTGGCCCTGTTATACAGTGTGCTCATAAGCATTGTCTCGCTCTATTAATGTCACTGGTATTTCCTGAGTTGCATGCTTGTAAACCCAATAGGAGGTCATACAAGAGGGCAAGAAATATACATTGAATGGGGATAGATGATCAAAACTTGTCTTTACTAAATGCCTTATCCTCTTGAAACCAAGAAAAAACACATTTTAAATATAAAACTTTTTGTGTTGGTTGACACTCCTGTGTGAAAACTAATTGTTAACTAATTAATGACCTGTGCTTGTGGGAAATCGAAAACCATGATCGCATAAACATAATAAATTAGATCTGCAGGATTGCATACTATTTATTAGAAACAGAAAACACATGGTCTGTATAGTGGACCCAGCTAATGGGATAGGTCTCTGCATATTGGACACAGCCAATGGGATACGTCTCAGGATACTGTTGTTATTTGTAATTGATAAAACATTAAAAAGTCACTGAAAACAGTTGTATTAAATCAAGTAGCAGCAGTACATTCAAACAGCAATATTATGGATTCATCTTTTTTCTCTTAGCACTAGCAATTCTGTCACTGCCGCCCGCCCCTCCTTCTGTTGAAGACGTTTTGGTTATTTTACAGTTCAGTTTGGAATCTCTCAAAATGAACTCGGTAACTCTTTATAATAATGGTAGCCAGGGGCGTAGCTAGGATTAGATTTTTACTGAGGCAAAAAAAAAAAAAGTTGAACAAACCTCTTGCAGATCCTGTTCATGTTACAAAGGTAAAAGTTATCATCTTATAAAGCCTGGAGACTGTTCATGCAAACTGCAAAGCAGTATTAAGTCCCTTGGATGATGATAATGTTAAAATTTGATTGCCCATATTATTTCAAAGATTAAAACTAATTGTCTCCCAGCAAAACCACAGCAACCTAAAATGACCATATTCATACTGTCAGAAATATGTGATTTTAAAAGGACAAGAATATAACATCAATATTAATAAGTAGATGGGTTCATACCTTTATTGACTAGCATTTGGTTCAATGCTACTTAAGTTGCCTTACACTGCTGGGACTGGTAACTGCTGCTGACTGGTAAGACTGGTACTGATACTGCTGGGACTGGTGCTGACACTGCTGGGATTGGTGCTGACACTGGGAATGGTGCTGACACTATGACTGGTGCTGACACTGCTGGGACTGATGCTGACACGGGGACTGCTGCTGACACAGTGACTGGTGCTGACACAGGGATTGGTGCTGACATTGACTGGTGCTGACACTGCTGGGACTGGTGCTGACACTGTGACTGGTGCTGACACTGACTGGTGCTGACACTGCTGGGACTGGTGCTGCGGACTGGTGCTGCTGTTCGAGTACAACTCTATAGTACTTTGACAAGGTATTCACCAAAAATAATAATAATAATAATAATAATAATAATAATAATAATAATAATAATAATAATAATAATGCTAGCTCTCCTTTGTACGTTTACACAGTTTCTCACACAATTCTAATATTCTTTGGTCAATAAAAATCGACGCTAGGAAGTAGTACAGTACTTCAGGCGGGGGAAACCGGGCGCAGAGGTCCTGGTGCTGGCTAGCTCTCAGGCCGGGTCGCTATAGATGCAAATACACAGCCACTATGCTATAATAAAACGCTATGCTGTGGCTGGTAGGGTGATACTTGGACGAGCTGACCGTCCAGTTAAAGTGACGAGAAAAAAAAAAAATAGCTACACATTTAATGTCATCATAAAAACAGGTACTTGGATTTTTGCTGTGCTGGCGTTAAAACATCCTACATGAAAAAAAAGATTTATCAAAACATATTGCAGCTAAACATCACATTGCACAGGGGAAAAACAACAATATAAATGATAAATTCACTTAACATTGATTCTTACCAAGAGTTGGCTTCTTTAGAAAGAAATGTGTAATTGGTTGTTTTTTTCTCCGTTTCATGTTGGTGCTGCACTGTAAACCAGAGTACAGAGTAACTTGGGAAACTGACTAATGAGAAACGTCTTTGTGGCACGAATTTGACATACCACAGTGTCTGTATACCCCGAGATCACAGTAATGTGAAGAAATTAAAAATACTAGTTTATATATATAGATATATAATTTATTTAGCAGACACCATTATCCAAGGCGACTTACAGAGACTAGGGTGTGTGAACTATGCATCAGCTGCAGTCACTTACAACTACGTCTCACCTGATAGACGGAGCACAAGGAGGTTAAGTGACTTGCTCAGGGTCACACAATGAGTCAGTGGCTGAGGTGGGATTTGAACCGGGGACCTCCTGGTTACAAGCCCTTTTCTTTAACCACTGGACCATATATAACCTCAATTTTACACTCTTAAAAAATAAAGTGGGTACGTTTTTTTTTAATCTTTTTTTTTCGTCTTCACAATTAAGAATTGAGCCGATTTTTACCGAGACGGCCGCCTTGGCTGCCTCAATGGACGCTATGCGCCTGGTAGCAAATTCTTTTGAATATCATGAGTTTCAGAGGATTGAATAGGGGTAACATTGGAATTCAGAGGATTTTGTCGCTATTATTTCAAATTGTAATCAATAACGGTATACTAGATGGAATGTTGCTGCTGCTTCCTGGTGTCTAATAGTTTAATGTGTCTAAACTAACTGATATCAGTCCATGTGACATATAGCAAAGGTACTACAGTTGGTTTTGTTTGGTATTTTCAACAGAATTTTAATTTCAATTCAGAACGATATGACTCTGAAAATGTCACTTGCCAAAAGAGACGACTGTGGACATGTGGACTGTAATACACTACATATTTTTTAAATCTGGTATGTATTGTAGCAGTATGCAAAATTCTCCATTAACGGAAAATTAAATCAAAATTTTACCCATGCATAGAACTGCGTAAAACGTAAAAGGCAATGCAATTTAGCAAAAGATTAAAAAAACAACAACACTTTCCAGAATTAAAACAGTATCCAAAGTCAGTATTCAGAAATGTAGAATATAAAAAAGCACAAAAGCAACTAGATCACAGATTTTTAAAAAATGCATCACAGAATCTAAAACTGTTTAATGATTAACTTTTTACATTACCGTAGCCCAGGGGTATTCAATTGAGAGGAACGGTAGTTCCTCATACAAGTTAGATAAACTTGTTTGAAACTACCGTGAGTCTCTATACAGCTCCAAGAGTTTTGCTGTTTTCACCATGTTGCAGCGGCAATACTAAATCACTTAGAATTACCATCTGTACCAGTATCAAAAGTCTGAAACTTTCTTACATCAAATGTGAAAAAAAATGTAAATACCTGTTATACACAATGAGATATAAGTCGTCAAACTAAGGTAAAATTATTATTCTCCTTCCTGTTCCGTCTACTTTTTAAGGGTGTGTAGCGACTTTTCAAACAGAAAAGCTAAATAACTGGACATCTACCAATCATGTGATTCCACATGTTGGTCAACTCCAAAATAAACGAGGGAATGCAAGCAGTTTGATATCCACACCATTTATATTAAACTATTTATTTATGTTTTAAAACAGCACATATCGCAGGAAGAAAAAAAAATGACTTTGGTTTGAACTTGCAACATGACGTACTTGCAGAGCACATGGCTGCACCACTGTGCAGTTGTTGAAATGTGTTAATTTTTTAAGCTTACATCCATGCCTGACCAGCAAACCTGAAGGTTCTACTCGATTCTAGAAATGCTCTATTTCCTGTTTGAAAATGTCTAGTTTCCTGTTTGGTAGGTACCATAGAATGGAATTGTACACAAGAGGGGCATGTAGCTTCCTTGTCTAAATCTCTGATCTCTGATTAATTAAAAATAAAGGACTAATTTATTAGGTAGAAATGAATAAATGATTTAAAAAATGCATAGAGGAATAAATATATTTAGAAATAAATATTTTTAAATAAATAAATGTAGAAATTAATGTTTATATTATAAATGTATAAATACATTAATAAATTAATAAATAGCAAGCCAGAAAAATAGGTCATATTAATTGATTTGGCTGATGCTTTTATCCAGAGCAATTGACATTTGTATTCCTATATACAAAAAGTACTTTTCATGTAAAAAAAGAAAAGAAAAAAAAATTGTTATACAACGAGACATTAGTGCTTCTTCACTTGTAGTGGTTAGAGCACTGTGCTCTTGACTGGAAGGTTGTGGGTTCCGTCCCAGGTTGGGGACACACTGCTGCTTTACCTAGACTGGTCCAGTAAAAAAAAAAAACTGTATAAATGAGTAATTGTATGTAAAAAATAAATAAATAAATAAATAACATCACAGTTGTAAATTGGCCTGTATAAGGGTGTCAGCTAAGAAATAAAATATTTTTTCAGGCCTGGTTAGTACTTGGATGGAAGACTGCTTGGCAATACCAGGTACTTTAAACTTTTCTTTGGAGTTTTACTCAGTGGTGTAGTCGAGGGTATATGCAGGTAAACGGCGTTTGCCCACTTTGAATTTGGGCAATATATCGTTTACCCACTTCTCACATAAGGGATACAGAGTTTACTTCTACTCTCCTGTGATGTGCAAATCATGTGTTAAAGACAATATGTTTTAACGGCAAGCGTCTGTGTTGTGTTCAGAGAATGTGAGCGGAGCGAAGCGGTGACAATTCTGCTCACCGCTCATAATAATATCCTCCGCTCTGCTCCGCTCCTTCTTTCATTCTGCTCCGCTCCCCCACTCCAGACAAAATGGTATGAAAAAATCTATATATAATAATAAGTAAATAAACTAGCTGTTTTCCCCCATCGTGTTGCCGATTGCAGATGAAAAGATGTAATGTACATTCAGAAAGGAATACCATTTAATTGTCCTTATTAATCGCATGACTCAAGTGAAAAAAAAAAAAAATCCCCACCTATGACCAGCAAAGAAAAACGCCGACATAAAGTGCTCAGAGAAGTTATCTAATTGAATTCGAAGACTCTTTCTCATTGTTATTGTTTGGTTATTCTTTACATGTGATTTGTATCAAATTAGCTTTATACAGGGCTTATTTGTATCCGAATATCTCATAGGGTGCTCAAAGCAACCCACAAACACATATGAGTGAGTCGACGGGGCTGACGGACCACCCTGTACTAGTGTATGAACTATCCTTAAGAGTGCAGAAAATCTAAACCATGTTCACAGCAGTGTATGGTGCATAACCGTAGAACTGTATAAGAACAATAACCGCAGACAGATGGACACACACACGGATTTTAATGCAGCTCCACAATCGGGAATATATATATATATATATATATATATATATATATAAGTTTAGATGCAAAAAGCGTGATATCGCCATTTGCACCAAAACTGAGCTAAAAGCAGAATCATTAATCTCAAAGTGCCTACTTTCTGATGTTTAATGTCCTTTGTCCTCAAAACACGATATACAATAAATACAACTCAAATGATTGTTTCTTTCCATAACGTGCTATATGCCAGGCTTCTAATTTAGCAAAATCTGACATATCCACTGAGCCAATCTGCGTGCAGTATCGCAGTCGTGTGACCCTATTGGCACCCTATAGTAGCGTATTTAATCTTGTAAATTGTGATTTTATGATTAAATGATGAAGAATTTAAAAAAAAAAATGCAACAAAGTCAATTTTCTAACGGGGTGTAACAATGGTGAATAAGCATTCACAAGTAATGCTTAGAAAACTGTCACTCGATCGGAACTGTGAAACCTCCCTTCATCTCCCTTGCAATGCCAACCCCACTTAATGGTGTTTTACGTTTGTGTTCTCCCTCTGCGTGGGGTGTGAAGTTTATCGTTTTAATTTACTGAAACGCGTTGCATCTTTAGAAGTAAGTGTGAAGTCATTTTACAAAAATGTGGAGATTTCTACTTGGTTACGACCCTGACTAAAGATGTCATTAGCAAAGGGGGCCGGTTGTACTAACGAGGTCAAACAATAGGTCACGTTTTAGTAAACATTTTAAAACTAATAAACAAACAATTACCATAATACTGTTGCTTAAAACACAATAACACAATATTCATAATAAAGTTGAGTTCTTATCTATAAACAGTAACACATTTAAAGCATGGGACTCGCTGTCTGTAGACTGGTGGTGTTTACATTATCGTCAGCATATTTTAAGTGATTGAAAGCTGAAATTACTTTTTTAAAAACACGCTTTTCTTATACCAATACAGTATTGGTGAGCGATAATCAGTTTGTTTGAAAACCAGGCTTTAATCACTGATAATAGGTGCACAGGCGGTGATTCTGTGAGTGCTCCGGGGCTCAAGCACCAATGGGAAAATAAGGTTCTGAGTGCAAATAAATCACCTGCTTCACAAGCAGAACTTTTATTGCAGCGTTTAAAAATATAAAATCCATTTATACAAAGTCTCCCAGCTTTCTTAAAAAGATCTGCCGTTTCCTTGTTTTTCTTTTGTATTTGTTTTGCTCTCATTAGTATCTCTAGTAGATACATCAATCATATATATCAATCATAATTAATAAAGTGCAACGTCAATCACATTGAATATAAAAGAAAAATAAAAGCTTTTTTAAAAAAAAAAAAATGCAATTCTCAAGTCTGCAAAACATAAAAGTGCCTAATTGTGGTTTGAAACTGGAAAATGAGTGGTTACCATGCACAGACATGATGGAAAATACTGTAAAGTGACTGCATCTCTATTTGTCACCTCTTTTGTCCAAAATCCATGGCCGAACATATATTTAAGAAAAATAAAACCATGCTCAGTTCTTCTCAGTGCTGTAAAGGAGCGGGCCGGAAACGTCCGCTCAAGGAACTACCGCTCCGCTCTGCTACGCTCTCACACTCTGGGTGTTCCTGCACGTGAGACTGACAGCTGAGACCTCAGTCAGAACTGTGTTCTTTGTGTGTGTGCGTGTATGTGTATGTGTGGGTCTTCTTACTGTGGGTGCTACTGGAAAATGGGTGCAAGCAAATGATGCACTCATTGAAGTCAAACCATGGCCAAGAAAGGCAAAGGACATGGATATGGCCTTTTATGAAGAGATCAAATGTTTTACAAATGCGTTAATTTGGCCTAAGTTCATAACACCTGTGGCAAAGTGGCTAGGGAAGGGGTACAGGTGTAGCAGTGATGTTTTGCAGGAGTGACAGACAGACAATGTTATCCGGTGAAAAAAGTGCTTTATTTATAATCCCGGTCTGGCGACCGTCAAACAATAAATCCCCGGCTATACACAGCAATGTGTAAAGCACGGGATAACATAATAGACACAGTCCTGAACAGACAACAAATACACGGTCACCAGTCCGGGGTGAGTGCAGTCGTGCTGGTGCGGAGTGAAACACAGGTAAGGGTGGCGTTAGTGCAGTGGTGCTCGGATTTTGTGCTGACCCTCTGCGACAGCTCGGAGGTGTGCTTTAACTGTCTGGTGGTTGAAACACGGACAGTTAGACAGACAGACACAACAAACACAATACACAAAACACGCTTTTTTCCCCACTTTCTGAGAGCTCCTCTCTCAGTCCTTCTCTCTCTCAGCTCTACCCAAGCGAAGGAAAAGATCAGCGTTACCCTGGCCCCTATATGTAGTCCCATATGATTTCCAGGTAAGCGGTTGCAGCTGCCTTATTACTTGCAGCTGCCCTCGTTTACCTTTCACGTCAAAACGGTCCTACAACAGAGTCTCGCTTCCTTCCAGGCTGACCCACTTCCGGTCCGGAAGCGAACTGTCAGGCCAGCCCTTCCAGATACTTCTCCTCTCGTTCTTTAAGCCCTCACAGGTCGGGAGGAAGATTTACCACCAGAACTCATTGTATTTCTGTCACATATCCCACCGCTCAGAGTGGAGCCGAAGGAACACTTCGGCTAAATCTACCTTTCCCATTACTCCCCCCTCCGGGAAAAATAATCCGCATTTTGGTGGTCTTTCCCTGCACGGTGTACCATATGGTACATGAAGGGCTGCAATGCCAGATACCACCGAGTTATCCGGGCATTGCTGTCCTTCATTGTGCTTAACCATGTGAGTGGGCGTGGTCTGTGACCAGATCAAATGAGTGTCCCAGCAGGTAGTATCGTAAAGAGTGAGTAGCCCATTTAATGGCCAAACACTCCTTTTCGACTATGGAGTAGTTACGCTCGAGGCAACATCTTTTTGCTCATGTACACTATCGGGTGTTCTACTCCAGCTACCTTTTGGGACAAGACAGCACCCAAACCTACATCCGATGCGTCGGTGTGGAGGATGAATCTCTTGGTGAAATCTGGAGTAATAAGAGTGGGGGCCTGGCAAAGTCTGCGTTTAATCGTATCA
This sequence comes from Acipenser oxyrinchus oxyrinchus, assembly GCA_030684275.1. Lineage (NCBI taxonomy): Eukaryota > Metazoa > Chordata > Actinopteri > Acipenseriformes > Acipenseridae > Acipenser > Acipenser oxyrinchus. The sequence goes on along the minus strand of CM060263.1, from coordinate 20,579,224 downwards.
AACGCCCCCTGACACTCAGCTGACCATTTGATTAAATTTGGGGCACTCTTTTTGGTGAGGTCCACTAACGGGTTAACCACTGTGGCGTACTCGGGGATGAAACGGCGGTAATAACCGGCTAAGCCCAGTAGTGACCTCACCTGAGTCTTGGTTTTGGGGATCGCTGCATCAACCAAAGCCTGGACTTTGGTGACCACAGGTCTCACCCTTCCATTTCCCATTATAAATCCCAAATATTGAGTTTCTTGTTTTGCAAGCGCACATTTTCTCAAGTTAGCTGTCAGCCGGGCTGCCCTTAGAGACTGAAGAGCGGCTGCAACCCTAGCCAAATGCTCTCGCCAGGTGGAGCTGTAAATCACCACGTCATCAATATACGCTGCTGCATATTCATGATGTGGGCGTAAAACCTGGTCCATCAGTCTCTGAAAGGCAGCGGCGCACCATGTAGCCCAAATGGCATGGTTTTAAAGTGGAACAGCCCTTCTGGTGTTGAAAATGCGGTTTTCTCTCTGGAGCTGCGGGTTAAAGGGATTTGCCAGTATCCCTTCGTCAGGTCCAGAGTGGAAATAAACCTCGCTTTTCCCAGTCGGTCTAAAAGTTCGTCGACCGAGGCATGGGATACGCATCGAACTTAGCAATAGCGTTTACCTTCACGGAAATCAGCGCAGAAGCGGTTGGTGCCGTCTTTCTTAGCCACTATGACAATCGGACTGCACCACTCGCTCCTGGAAGGTTCAATCACCCCAAGCTCGAGCATATCCCATACCTCTTTGCGAGCGCCACTCGTCGACTTTCTGGGATCCGATGCGGTCTCTCTCGCACTGTGACACCTGGTGGAGAGATAATGTCATATTCAACTAAGTTTGTCCTGCGGGCACGTCAGAAAAACATCGCTGAACTCCTCAATAAGCTTACGCAGCTCTCTTTGCTGATCCGGAACCAATTGTTCCCCATTGAAATCACTCTTGTGCTTGGGGTCTCTGGACAGGGGCCTAAATCATCCTCTATATTGCCTGGGGCTATAAACAAGACCTCCCTTGCCTGCCAGGGCTTTAACAAATTGACATGGTAAATTTCACGTTCATTCCGGCGATCGGGCTGTCTAATTTCATAGTTTACTTTCCCTATAGCCCGAATCACCTCATACGGCCCCTGCCATTTTGCACACAGTTTTGATTCTGATGAGGGAAGTAGCAGCATTACCTTGTCCCCTGGTCGAAAGGTTCGAATCCGTGCATTTTGTTGTAATGCTGCTGCTGTTGGTGCTGAGCCGATCTGAGGTTGTCCTGGGCCAAGCGACCGACCAAATCCAGGCGATCTCTTAGTAGGAGCACATACTTCACTACATTTTTGGACGAGCCTTTGTGCTCCTCCCACCCCTCTCTCAGCAGGTCAAGAATGCCGCGAGGCTGCCGGCCGTACAGGAGCTCAAAGGGGAGAACCCCGTTGAACTCTGTGGCACTTCTCTCACTGCAAAAGGAGGTAGGGAAGAAGTGATGCCCAATGTTTCTGCTCCTGTGTTACAAATCGTCTCAGCATCGACGTTAAAGTCTGATTAAAGCGTTCCACCAGACCGTCCGTTTGTGGATGATAAGCGGACGTCCTGATGGGACGTATTTTCAATATTTTATACACTTGCTGTAACATGTTGGACAAAAATTGGTTCCGTGATCGGTCAAAATCTCTTTGGGAATCCCTACTCTAGCCATAATCTGCGCTAACTCAGTGGCTATTGCAGCGGCACTAGTGGACCTCAATGGAACTGCCTCCGGGTATCGCGTTGCATAATCCACCACCACTAATATATGCGTATACCGGAGTCAGAAGGTAGCAAAGGGCCCACTATGTCCATTGCAATGCGCTCGAGCGGAGTGGAAATAATCGGCAGTGGGACCAAAGGCGGGCGCTTCGACCGGCGCTACTCGCTGGCAGTCTGGGCATGTGGCTACATATCTCGACACATCAGTATGAAGACCTAGCCAATAGAATCGAGCCAATATCCGTTCCCTCGTCTTTTCGGCTCCGAGGTGCCCGCAAAAGGGATATCATGCGCCAGCCTCATGACCTCGGTCCGACAAGGCGGGGAACCAACAATTGCGTTACAGGCTGTCCTGTGCCCGCGGCTAGGTTTACCCTATACAGTAATTGCCCCTTGATACTGAAATGTGGATATACTAGCGCCCCAGCGCCATCAACATCCTTACCTTCAATGGACCGGACCTGTCCCCAAGCGTGCACCAGTGGCGGGTCGTTATGTTGGCCCCACACTAGGTCCGCTTGAGTACCACGGGTCCGGTACATTGAGAGGGGCTGGAATAACCTCTGCTCTAGTTGGCCCAGTAACCTCGCTCTCTCGGTCACACTGTGTTCCCACTCCCTTCGACTGGCGTTTGTTACCATTACCGCACTCTCCCACCAGACCCCAGCCTTGTCTCAAAAACGCTCCCTCCCATTTTGCGGTCCATCTCTCCTTATTTGTTTTTCTAGGGCCGGAAAAAGGAGAAAACATTTCAGTGTGAAAAGGAAACACATCACCAATTAGTTCCTTTTCTCTCTCTGCCACGTTCGTGTGTGGCCGAGACTGCCACTTTTTGCACTAAATCTCTGAATTTTGGCCAGTCTCGGCCCAGAATAACTGGGTGTGGCAACCTTTCCGCCACCCCGACTACAAGTTGACGTTTTATCGGACCTACCGATAAATATACATTTATTGTGGGGTATGTCGCCGTGTCTCCATGGATACAGGAGATGGCCACCTGACCTCGTGGCCGCCACGACACACCGCCCAGGAGAGCTGTCCTATCAAGGTTTGCTCACACCCTGTGTCCACTAATGCGTGGGTTTTCACATTTCCTAAAACCACATTGATTAGACAAGGCCCCTCCCGACCATTTTCCCCACACTTACCAGTTTCAGGTGCCCAATTGCACGCGGCCACGTCACACTCCATGGCAGCGGGGCATGACCTGGCCAGATGTCCCGGCTGGTGGCACCTAAAACAGATAGGAGGGACAGAGGGGGCATAGGGTGTAAATCTGTCCCGCTGCTGGTATGGCAACGGGGCAGGGGCAGCACCTCTACCCCAGCTGGGGGCCAACCTTGGTCTCCATGGGGGGGAGGCAAGGGGGCCCAATGGGGTCGGCGCTCTGGGAGGTCTGGGTCCCGGGAACACGGGTGGTGGTGGTGGTGGTGTTGGAGGAGAGGGAGAGAGAGGGCGATTGCTCCGAAGGGCAGGGGTCGACAGGATCCCGATCCGGGCAGACGTCAGGGAGTCCTCGAAATCTTCAGCCAATTTGACTGCCTCCTCCAGGGTGTCAGGGTTGTGGCGCCGTATCCACGCTTGGGTTTCGGCGCCGACCACATGGCAGAATTGCTCCACCACAATGGCTTCCCCCATCTGTTGGGCGGTCTTCTTCCGGGGTCAGCCAATGCACCATGTGGTCGCACAACCGCTCTGCCACCACCCTGGGCGGGTCTCCGGGCTCTCCGGTACTCCCTAAATCTCGCCCGGTGGGTCTCCGTAGTAATATTCAGGCGGCGGAGGATAGCCTGCTTGACCAGGTCGTAGTCGGTGGCGTGATGGTCACTCATTGCCTGGTGCGCTGCTTGAGCCTCCCGATCAGGCAGGGACCCAGCTGGCTGGCCCAGAACTCCAGCGCCACGCCGCCGCGGTGGCCAGCCGCCGAACGCCACCAAATCGCCTCGGGTCATCCTCCGCCCGTCATTTTCATCGCCCGTGCCTTGGGGCGACATCAACGGTATTGTGGTAGGGGCGTTGCTGCGGCAACAGCCAACCCTACCCGTTCAATGGCGCCGTGTAGCGCTCCTCCCTCCTTCTCTCCTCTACGTCCCGTCTGCTCTCCAGCTCCTGCAGCAGCTCCGCCAGTGTGTTGCGGTCCATGATCCCGTGTTCTGACACCACGTGTGGCAAAGTGGCTAGGGAAGGGGTACAGGTGTAGCAGTGATGTTTTGCAGGAGTGACAGACAGACAATGTTATCCGGTGAAAAAGTGCTTTATTTATAATCCCGGTCTGGCGACCGTCAAACAATAAATCCCGGCTATACACAGCAATGTGTAAAGCACGGGGATAACGCAATAGACACAGTCCTGAACAGACAACAAATACCACGGTCACCAGTCGGGGTGAGTGCAGTCGTGCTGGTGCGGAGTGAAACACAGGTAAGGGTGGCGTTAGTGCAGTGGTGCTCGGATTTTGTGCTGACCCTCTGCGACAGCTCGGAGGTGTGCTTTAACTGTCTGGTGGTTGAAACACGGACAGTTAGACAGACAGACACAACAAACACAATACACAAAACACACGCTTTTTTCCCCACTTTCTGAGAGCTCCTCTCTCAGTCCTTCTCTCTCTCAGCTCTACCCAAGCGAAGGAAAAGATCAGCGTTACCCTGGCCCTATATGTAGTCCCATATGATTTCCAGGTAAGCGGTTGCAGCTGCCTTATTACTTGCAGCTGCCCTCGTTTACCTTTCACGTCAAAACGGTCCTACAACAGAGTCTCGCTTCCTTCCAGGCTGACCCACTTCCGGTCCCGAAGCGAACTGTCAGGCCAGCCCTTCCAGATACTTCTCCTCTCGTTCTTTAGCGCCCTCACAGGTCGGGAGGAAGATTTACCACCAGAACTCATTGTATTTCTGTCACACACCTCTATAACAAGAAGAATAATGTTTTTTTCAGCATTAAAATGTGTTAGTATACTACCCTTTAGCACTGGCATGCATATGTACCTTTTTAACCATTCATAACATTGTAGTTTTGTACCTACATAAATATCAATATATCAATACCTACCAAAATAAACATATTGTTTTCACCACTGATAGATTTACATTTGCAATTAAAAGAATACAATGTTTACACTTTCAATACTGTCCAAAAGTCCCTTCTACCATTATTTTACTTTCAAATCTTTATTCATTTCTCTTATATTACTCTACTTTTTACTCTCTTATCTTGTCTGTCTGTCTATTTACCATACATATTCTTGAATATCTTTCCCTCGCTTTATTCATTATTTGATGAAGTAAAAAAGAAGTGAAAGCTATAACAAAAACAAGTGTAAAAAAACTAGAAGAAAAAAAAAAAGTTAGAAAAACACAATAGCTGTTTAAAGTGGTGATATCAAACACAAAAGCCCAAGTTAGGAGAAGCAATTGGGGCAACCTAGTCAAGCATCAAGCAAATAGGCACAATTGGAAAGGTGATGGGGCCCAACATTCACACAATTGTTGCTTCTAACTTGGCTTCTTTTTTTCATTTTTGTTTTTGTTATACATTGTATAATACAGTACCTGTTTAATCTGGAGTGAAATGGCCCTGCAAGTCCGGAGTTGCCTATAGTTTAGACCTAGAGAAACCTTATATACTGCATCACTTTCTCACAGGAATTCACTGATTATGCTTTTGGCATCCTTTACACTAATATCAAGCCGTGGTGTTGTGTACCAGCCTCAATTTCATACCCTGCTGTCAGTTTGTTCAGTGTGATGGGTGTTGTATTTGGCTGTGAGGTTGTTTTGAAATGTAAAGTCAGATTGAAGTAGAAGAGAGTGAATGTTAGCTCACACTAACACAGCAAACAGACCAATCATGCATCCAGCTGTATGAGAGGGAGCTGGTGGGTGGGGTGGCTGATGTCTGTATCAGCTGACTGCACCATTGCCTTTGTCTCATTGTCACCACATATGGAATCATTTGTTTGACAGAAGCTATCTGTCCCCAGTCCAGTGCTGTGACGTGTTTCAGTATTGAGGGCTGCTGCTGCTGCTGCTGGGCTGTACAAGTGAAAACTGAGCTCCTGGACTCAGTGACTCTGCACCAGCCTCTTGAACAATTGTAGTGCATCTGCAACACTGTGCTGAGCACAAGGCAATGAGGCATCCCATCCATTGTATGGGAACAGAGAGGAATGTTACCACACAAGAGGACAGTGAAGATGGGGGTTGTAGCTAACACAATCATTGTATAAATTGTGCATGTAATTATATTCACTACATAGCTTTCCGTTTTGGAAGAAATATTTGGTAGTAAACCTGTATTTTCAGATCAGTCATTTGACTGAGTGAAGGTTTGGTCCAGTAGTCAGATTTGCAGTCATTTTTCTCCACACTTTCTTCTAACGTGGTTATCACTACCCTCTATCAGAGCAATAAAGCAACGCAGATACTGTAAATAGATTGGATTTTTGAGCATTTTACAGCATTGGAGAATCACCCTAGAATGCGTCAACCACCTATCTGTGGTTATCCTAGGATTACCCTTAATAATAACTAGTTACCACAATGCAGAGCGATACCCTTGTGCAGTAAAAGGCTCTAAGAGCCATCCGTAGTTCATAGAGGGTATAGACTGATCAAATCAAGAACCTACACAATTGTTATATTAGAATTGAATGTTATTATACACATATTCCTCATAATGTGACCATTTACCAATTGGGAGTGAAGTCCACATCACCCACTTATATAGGCACGTGAATCAAAGTTCATTTCAACGCTGAAGCCATTGAGCAAGACTATTCAAAACCTTTGTCGTTGAATGTATTTATTTATTTATTTATTTATTTGTTTATTCATAGGTCTTGGAGTGCATCATGGGAAAGACAATGGAACTGAAACATTAAAAATGAAAAATATACAGTTATAAAATGTGATACTGTTTGTTACAATTTGTTTTATTTATTTTGAAGAAAACAAATACAAAGTGAACATGACTGTGGATAAGTGCAGCTTTAAACAGAGTGGAAGGGTGGACATTTGACAAAATCAAATAGACAGTGTTCTGAAGGACCAACTGCATTTAAATATGCAGGCTACGAATCATGAATTCCCTAGAAAAAGAAAAAAGAATTTGAAAGGAAATACACTTTTTGGAGTGGCAAGAGGCAGCCAGGATAAAATCTGCATTCTAAATAACAAAAGCAGCATTTTTTTTTGTCCAGTGCACAGTTAGACAAGAACAACACCGACTGATATAAAGCAGTGGCCAATAGGAATATAACTCAATCTGTGATTTGTATCTTGCAGGGCCAAAAATAGCTGCAGAGTTAATCTGTAGAAAAATAAATATTATGCTTCCCGTTGCTAAGCTACATCTAAAATCTGAGTTAATTAGCTAGAAATAAAGACTTACTTTTAAGTGCCACTGCGTCAATGAGCAGTCATGTCTCACAATAGCAGAATATGGTTCTACAGTGAATGTTTACAATTGTACCATTCTGTGCACTCTACATTATCAGAAACCAGGCAGCAATGGCATCCCAGTTTGTTTACGCCCCTGGCCGTAGACTCACAAGTTTTCTTTTTTATTGAAATTTTATTGCATCAATCTAACAACAAAATGTTCCTGTTACACTGACTGGCCAAAAAAATTGAGATGTATTCATCTCTTCAGCAAAAGCATTGTTTAATTTCTTGATAAAATGTAGGCTTCGGCATATTCAAGCTGTTACCACAATCGCACAGTACAGTAAATTATTTTAACTCAATATATGCTTTGGGCTTTTGGTATTCACACTATTTCAGTAGTAATCTGCGTCAAACCAATTTCAGTCAGATAACGCCCTCTAGCATGCAGAAGATGCAGGACAGGTTAACTGAACTGTACCACACCAGATTTCACCATTTGTAGAGCTGGTTTTGGCTATCACTGTAAGATTAGAAAAGTCCCCGGTCCACAATGTATGTGACATACAGGTATATCAATAGTGTGATTATTAAGAAACAATATGGGAAAGCAGAAGGATCTCTGACTTCACAAGGTGATGGTGGTGCCAGTGCAACAGGCTCATCCCTCAACACAGTGGCTGCATTGACCAGCTGCTGTTGTAGGAGTAAAATGCATTGGTTGAAATGATTGAAGAGATAAAGCATGTGCAAAAATGTATGGAATGAAATATGGTAAACAATTAACCACGGTAGAGGTTGGTTAATGGTTGGTTGCACTTGACTTGGAGTAGCAGCTAAAGGGCTAAATTCTATTGATAATTAGTAAGATAACAAAAACAGACTGCAGTCATGTATGTCCTAAGCCCATACGGTATAAATACCGGGCATGGAGGCAGCACAGACAAAGAAGCCTCTAATACCTCCAGGATCATCGTGGACCATCCGGTGAATCAGTTTGAGAGCTCTGGCAATTCAGGTAATCTGATCAAGTGCCCATCTCTGTTAATACTAGTGGCATGTATTGTATCTAAACAATAACTTTCAATGTAGAATGTAATATGGGTATTTGGAACTAATAGTTAAAACTTGAAACATGGTCTGCTCTCATCCTTATAGTGTAACAAAGTAATTAATTCCATGTTTACCTTAAATCATAAACCATTCTGTGCCATCTTACACAGTGCCCATCAGGACAGTCTCCTGGGTGTTCCTGGAATGTTAAAGTTTGCAGAAAACCACCGACAGAAAGAAACTTTCAACACTGGATACTTTCTACTTGAACAATGCCAGGAGCTACGTATTGTAGGCTAGTAAGGCCAGTCTCAATTTGTTTGGCAAGTCAATGTGAAACCTGCAGCAGCAGAAGGTCACGGATGTCCTTGGCAAGCTCTGCTTTTTGTAGCTCAGAGAAATAGGTCAGCCTACCTGCCGTTAAACAACACAACACTATTGTGCAGTTACAACAACTGTGTTTAATTTGTGCTTTAATAAAACCAGATGCAAGACCACAGTAGCAATCTACTGTCAGGCAAGGAAGCGATTCAGTTTGTTAAACTAAATGATCACACTAAAATCTGTCGACCTGTTAGGTGCATGCAAACCAAGGGAAAAACTAAAATAATTACAAGTTCAGTAATAGCAGGGGCTGCATTCGTTTGGTGTGGTACCATTGTTAATTCAATATATGCAAAAGGTATAGATTTGTTCTAGATAAACTGTAGGTCACATAGTCTGAGTGCTGCTCTCTACGTAAAGGTGGTACACCAGAGTGTAACAAATAACCAGTTCCCCAGCAACTCTACATCCCTAGTAAATGTAATACATCAGTAAGAAATAGCACATAAAACAAATATGGTATTTCTTACATCAACTAAGAGTGTTGCAGAGGGATGGGTTATGCGTTACACCCTGGTGTTTGAAAGCGCTGTAGAGTCCACAAGGGTTCTTCAAACTTCTGAATTTTATAAAATTTAAAAAAATCATCTGGATGTGATGACTGAAACTAAAAATGACATACAGTACCATCTAAACAACACAAATACATAAGTTAAGATTAATGTGATATTTTACATCAGTATCACATTACTAAAACAACACTTGATTGAAGTTTTTAAAATCTTAAAAGGACTGAAAGTAACCCTAACTAATACTTTAAGTGCTGTTCCATAACCAGGACCAGAAGACGCATAGAAATTACTTGGAGATAGACTTAGGAGAGAGGGTAGGAGATGTTCCTTCACACAGTGTCAAGGAAAGGAATGAGTTATCTAGCCATGTATTTGATGCTGAAACATTGGGATCCTTTAAAACTGACATCACAAAGTTTTTAAATCAAATCAGCTACTAGGAACCGGTTGAGCATTAATGGGCCAAATGAACAATCATTTGTAAAAAGTAGCTTATATTCTCATTTTCAATCAATAATGAACAAATTGTCCTTGCTCTTAACATATGGGTGTTTTTTTTAAATAAGAACAAAAAACAGGGCAACTTACAACCCACAGGGTTAATATGAAGTCCAAAGAAAACATTTTAAAAGCACATTGCTTTCCAGGTTATAACCGTTTAGGTAGTCTGTGGTCTGTGTACAAGTTAAGCCAAATGCTTGTTTTAGGGTCTGGTTAGAACAAAAAGTTGTCCCATAATCAGTACATTTCCATGCACTCAGAAAGCAGAACTTATTGACCATTTTTTTTCTTTATATTCCTCAAAGGCAGTTAAAGCTTCATCACTTCTTCAAAGCACACTAGAAGTAGTCACTGAGCTAAACATGTTATCGCTATTACTTGCTACAGAAGGATTTTCAAATGGTCTCCAATTAAGCTGTGTTATACCATTGGAAGTAAAAAGAATAAATAAAAGTGATTGTAGCTAGCAAAATAATTCTATAACTCTTACAGGTTGTGTATTCCATTTCGTATTTATGTCTCATTGTGGTCAAGTGGCTTGCAGTGGTGACGTCACAGACCAGAAACAGAAACCAAAACACGGAATGGCGGTGGTGAAACTGAGCGCTACGGCACTCAGCTATTTTATTAAATAATAATACAAACAAAAGATTTGAACAAACACAAACACACTTAACAAAAAGGCACGTTGGCCAAACAAATAAACAAATAAGTATCGTGCTGGTGTAAAAACCAACACGCTTAGCAGTTGTTTTTAATTTCTTTCTCTCTATCTCTCTCCACAAAACCTGTCTCGACTCTGACACTCTCCTCGAGGTTAGAAAGCTGCAGGTTTATATACAGCGACCATCTCCCGATTAGCAACAATTAATCAATGAATTAACTCGGGAGATGGTCACCGTCTGCACAAGTTTAATAAGGATGTGTGACTGTCAGCTAGTTAAATAAATCACTAGCTGCTCAGTCACACATCCTTACGAGGTTTTTAAAAATATAAATACAAAACAATAATCAGCTTTCGCCATCATATAAATATATAACTCATAATATAAAATAAATAATAAACAAAGGGGCGGGACACTCCGCCACACTCACGTTTCTGATTTTTTAACAAAAACATGCTATAGTTAACTTGTATTTTTATTTTTAAACATGATCTATGGTACAGCACTTGGTTAAATAAATCTGTTTACAAGCCATGTTTCAGTTAGTGTTGCACTTGCTTGGTCCCAGGAAGAATGCTGTTAGGTGCAAAAAGACATAGAAACTGCAAGCTACCTAAAGTAGTTTTTCAGATCTATTAAGTGCAAGACAGGTTTAATTTATGACATTTTGTTATCTACAATCACATTTAAAGGTGCTTTTAATATTTTACACAAAACAGTGTGGGACCCCAATTATAAAACTTATAATACTTATTACTCAGAATTAGTACAAGGGAGAAACAATTATGAATTTGCCAAGTATCCTTGTGACAGGATGACTGGGCGGTGACGTCACGGCAGAAGCAGGAACAAAAAACGACAGAGAGAGGTGGAGTTTGGTGGAGCTGAGCGAATGCTTTCGCTCAGCATTTAATAAATAAACAGACAGAAAATAAAAGGTTTAACAAAAACACACAGGACACGGCACATTTGCCAAAACAAACAGGTAAACAAAAAAACGAACTATACAGACAAACGAACAAGACAAACAAACACGGTGAGTGAAATACTCCTTCTTCTTCTTATTCTTTTTGCTATCACATTTACCTCCGTCTCCTATCCCGTTCTCCACTCACCGAACACACAACCCCGAGTGAGTGAAAACATGCTGTTTTTATGCAGTTGTACCGATGACTATACACCAACATTTACACACAACACGTAACATATAATACACAGGGGGGGCACTTTGCCACAATCCTACAGTACTTTTCTGTTCTACAAATAAACTGTGCTTTTAAAGGAAAATTGTTCTGTCTAACCCACTTCTTACAGCAAATTTGGCAGAACATAAATTTAAAAAGCAATTTTGCAGGCAGCTAAAAAAAAACTCCAATTATAATTCAAATTATATAAAAAAAAAACAGCTAAAAACTACTAACAAGGCATTACAAAACTAGAAGCGAACAGCCTAAAAATACCAGGGTTTCAGAAAAATATTAAATGGCTTTCCTAATCCTCTCTATACTATATGTATATGTTGAAATCTGTCTCTCTGTACTTTCAGATGAAGGCACCACAATTTTGGATGCAAACTAGGGTGTTTGTTTAGCTTGCTCATGAGTTTAAAGAATATTTTTAAAATCTGTTTTTATTAATAAACATTTGGATGTTTATTAAACTGTTTACTGTTGTTAGTGAAACCAACAAAAGTCCAGAACAGTTTAAAGAATATCAACCTTGATTTTACCACTAAAAACAGACTTTGAAAAAGCATTCTTTAAATAACTTGTGTTTATAAAGCTTTGTGAATAGTTTTAGTCCATATTCACAGAGCTTGAATGACTTTTAAGGAATGTTTTTAAGGACTGTATTTCTGAACATCCTTTTATGGGTATGTGAAGCTATTTCTGAATGGCATTTTAAACATGACATTCTTGTTTTGTGAATAGGGCCCTGGTACATATATTTTAGTAAGGTTTTAAATCATACTCAATACAGTGTTATCACTTTTTTATTAAACTGACAGGAAGCACAGACAGATATACAATATCAAGTTTCTATTTTATAACCTAGACAGGATAGTACACCTTTAAGTAATAAATTAACTTAAACTGATGTCAAGTTACAAGGTGATAAAAGGGCCTCATGTGCCTTCCACCTCCCCTGTGTGTGAATCACAGCTCAACATCGCAAATTAGTACTTGATAATAACCAGCTGCATCACTGCACACTAGATTACCATCACACAATTAATGAATAGTGAATGTATATGACACAGTCATAAGACATTATTTGGTGATTATACTGATGTGAACTAATGGATGATTAATGATCAAACTACCATAAAAAGAAAAGCAATGTATTCACATGACTTAGATGATAAGCCTCTGTATTAGAAGCGCTGTCTACAAATGTGTGCTGTATACTCTCAAAAGTATTAATGGGCATGCTTGGGTGAGCTTTATGAGATTTACCAAGTCAAGACATCTATAAAGCGAATCCAAATACACAGATTTAAGTGCTTAGGATTCCTGCAGCTTTGTGGTTTTTGACTTACTGTAGTAGGTCATTTTCACACCTTAAAAAATGGCTGGAATCCTTTTAATCTACATTGCACGATGTCGAAATCTGATGATAGAAAGTAAGATGGCATTGATATACAAGCCTTTTATCAAGATTTTCTACAGTAATTAATCTGAAAGTGAGCATTTGACTCTCGTTTAATCCAGTCTTTAAATGAGCACATTTAGGTTATGTTATGACCCTTCTTTTTTAAACAGAAAATCGAAGGTAGGTATCACTGGTTTCATTTAATTCACACTCATTGCTTTTTAACATTTTCTTTTCTACTTGATGGTGTTCATTCTCTGCACTTAGGAATCTCCAGACAAGGCCAAAGCAAAGTTGGAGCAACAAAAGGCAGAACCACTTAGAGTGATTGCAACATCCTAAAATATAGCAAGTGAAAAATAAAAAGCAATTACAATTATGTTTTTTTCTTTTCAAAATGAAAATTAAACACTGCTTGAAGTTACAAATCAACACCCACAGTGTAATTTAGTAGTACAGTATATAAAATAGAAGCAAAAAACACATAAACTGTTTTGTTGCATTTTCAGTTTTCTACTAGACTCACGGTTGTCCGAACAGTCTTTCCAAACACATTAGCAGCCTTAAATGGGAAGAATGTTAACATTGCTCAAGAGCCATGCTCTTTGAAAAGCTCCTAAAACTGTTCACATTGGAATATAGAAAAACAGTATAGTCTGGTGGAATGTAGTGTGCTTTTAAAGAGGTGTATAGTCCAAACATGATAAACTTGTATCGTATCTCCAAAGCAGTGCTCTCTCAGCATTGATGAAATGGATCTCAGATCACATTCATGAACTTTATTGGATAAACTTTATGCTGGATTCCCCCTGTCTCTCACATTATGTTCTCTTTTAGAAAGCTTGATATTGTATAATTCAGTTGTTTACCTACAGTACCATAATATCAGACAATGGGCCATTTTTTTTAAATCTAGCCTCCAGATCCAGACCCTCAAAAATGAGGAAGCCATGTGTGGCAGGGCGAAAGCTCTACATCTAAATAGTGTGTGTGTGTGTTGGGAATATAGGGTTGGCGTTAAAATCATCCCTGCCATAATACATGTGAGAATGTGGCTGGAGCCTTAATTGAATGATTAATGGTTAATTAGGCTCTAGCCACATGGTATTTAAGGAGGAGAAATTCCTTTATTATTATTATTATTATTATTATTAATTTCTTAGCAGACACCCTTATCCAGGGTGACTTACAAGATATCACATTATTTTTACATACAATTACCCATTTATACAGTTGGGTTTTTAGATAAAGTACCTTCCTCAAGAGTACAGCAGCAGCAGTATACCCACCTGGGATTGAACCCACGACCCTCCGGTCAAGAGTCCAGAGCCCTAACCACTACTCCACACTGCTGCCCAGTTTGAGGGTTGGTGTTTGAGAGGAGTGCTGCTGTACTAGTTGAAAATGGTCAATGAAGGCGAATGCTCAGCCTGACAGCTGAATTGTTTATTTGTTAGTGTGTTTTTTGTTTGGTAATAAAACATGCACACCAGTCTCATTCTTGACACATCCTGTGCACCATGTTTTTTAAAGTTTCTTACTCCAATGTGGAATTGAAATAGGAATTTTTTAGTTTAGTTTATTTTCATTTGTGGGTTTAGTTTGTTTTGTAAATGATTTGCGAGCTAGACCAGGATCGCAGCTGAGGATTGGACAGTGGCAATTCGTTAGGAAACCGGTCAGTGGCACCTGGTCAGTGTCACCTCGACTGTCAGCGGATAACCACACCCTCTATCACAGGAAATAATTCAGAGTTTTTAAAAGGTAAAAACACCCTTCAATGCTACAGTATGCAATTAAAAAACACAACTGCACTTAAATCATGATGTGCATCTGTATTTGTTGTGCTTAAGCTCTGTTTGCACTGCCCAATATTGCCTTTCTCCAGTGCCTTGCTGTTGAACACCTTTCTCTTCAGACTAGTAATGATTTCATTTGCTGTATAAAATGTTACTGGGTTGAATAATTGTTGAAAAAATAAATTGTTCTATTTTTAGACAGTTTAATTTATTTTGCTGTACAACAATACTTGTATATAACAGAAACATCTTAAATGCAAGCGTAAACTGCACTGTTGCCACCTGTAAATAAAACATGCAATATGCAACAATCACAGTACTGAGGGACAATGCTATCAACGTAGTTTTCAATCCGTACAGGACTCTTGCATGTGTTTGAATTCACTGCCACTAAAGCCATGGTATTGGCTCTCGCTGCAAGTGCAATAGAGACATTAAACAGCAGATTTTCTGCACAATCTTCCATAAATTCATCCAAAAACAGCACTAGTGCTGTGTTTTCCACCATCTTGAAAGTTCTCTCTTCGTAACACACTGTTCAACAAGAGCGAACTTATGTTACGCAGTGCCTATTGAACACAGCCCAGGTATTACATTCCAGCCCAGGTACTGCATTCTAATTTATGTTACATACTGTAGCTCTTGAACGCAGCCCTGGATTCTGTATTTAAGGAAATACATGTCACTGACCCTTTGCCAATATGTTCCTGTTAAATAAGTTAAATACATAAATGTATATAGAAACATATTACTTTACCTTTGCTATAAACCATGGTAACCCGCTGAGGCTGACACTTTTCTACTTATTTCCACTTTTTTTGCACCGGGCTCCTGGGCAGTAAAAAAGCAGCAAAATGTGTTTATACAGGCAATTCAATACTCAGAGAAAATGAAAACAGAGGCTGAAGTGGCTGGCTGAATCATTAGCAACTCATAGCTTTCTTTACAGCAGGGAAAAAAGGGACTGGTACGTTGTTGGTGTATCTTTGTAATACAATAACATTTTTGATTTCTTATGAATATTGAACTTTTTATTGAGCTTTTTTTTTTTACACCAAACTTTACATAGAAGTTATTTAGTAAATACATGTGTACCTACACATAACAGTGTTATTACAATGTACTTAATGTGTACATGTTGTGGCATGATATAACCTTAATCCTAACCCTAACTCTAAACCTGACACTAAACATAATCCAAATCTCCTAACCCTAACCCTTTTCTGATACTATTGTGTATTTACATATATCGTGCAAAAATATATAAATGTTAAGTGCATTGTAACTATGCATAATAACATTGTAATTATGTGTAAGAACACATGTATTTACTATGTAACTACTATGTAAATACACAGTCATTGGAGACACTTAATGTAAAGTGTTACCATTAGGGCGGTAGATTACATTTCAAGATGCTGGGAACACCATAGTGGTACATTTTGTATTCATTTAAATTGTAATGACTTGCTATTAGGATCTAAATGCTCAATTAAGCTACTTCTTTTAGGAGAACAATGAAGGTAACAGTAGACCAGCACATAATTACCTTTATAGATTTTACAAAAAAGTCTGCAAACTCAATGTTTAATGGATTGAGATTTCTGTGTGTTCTTGTTGCAGTTATATAAAGAATCAGTGTTGGGCACGTTACTGAAAAAAAAAGTAATTTATTACTCGTTACTCATTAATTCAGAAAAAAAAAATAATGTTCTTGCTTATTACTTAATAAAAAAAAGTAGTGAGTTATATTACTCGCTATATTTCTTTCTCTCGTCTTGTCCTGCGAAACAATTGTTGACTATTGTTTACCATTTAACTGTATGTCTGGTAATTTATTAAATGTGTCAAACAGTTTTTTAAAATGTGTGTAGTATAACAAACAAACAACTCTTAATAATTTACTGGATATAGCAAATAGTAAATTGTAATCATTACAATACATGTGAGTGAAAATAAAAAATAAAAAAATTAAGTTACACAAAGGCTTTTTATAAGAGAATAGCAAGTGTTAGTTTGAAAAAGCTGACAATGTATATAAAACATTGAGTTAGATAAATTACTTTGACGTAATTATTATTATTATTTGTTTATTTAGCAGACGCCTTTATCCAAGGCGAATTACAGAGACTAGGGTGTGTGAACTATGCATCAGCTGCAGAGTCACTTACAATTACATCTCACCCGAAAGACAGAGCACAAGGAGGTTAAGTGACTTTGTCAGGGTCACACAAAGAGTCAGTGGCTGAGGTGGGATTTGAACTGGGGACCTCCTGATTACAAGCCCCTTTCTTTAACCACTGGACCACACTGCCTCCTATGTAATAGATACACATGTAGTTTGTAGATACATACTATGCATCAATTATACTGTAGTATTTTTCATATGCATGCAATTTGAGTTCTTCAAAGTATACATTGTCAAACTTTTTTAAACGTTTGGTTTATAAATCTAGATAGTCTTTGTTGTATCGCATCAAAAGGAGCTTAAAAATTGTCTAAATAATTGAACACTAAAATTAATAAAGCATGTGTTTTTGCACAAATTTCCATGCTTAAGTTCCGTTGTTATTCCTGTACCTGGCTTTGAATTCTACAGTGGCACTTGAAGGATTGATAAACAACTGCTCTGTCCTTCTGGAACAGTCTCATGAATATTGAACTTCACAAAAACAGACTTCCTTTAACCCTTTGCGGTCCTATATCGGACCAGAAAGGGAAAACAGTAATGTCGTGCGTGGTCCGATGTCGGACCCTGTCTGACATCATCAGAAATACGTAAAACACAGGTCTCTAGTCGTTTTTTCTCCGGAAAAAGCAGAGAAAATCATTCAATGGTCAAGTGAGACCAATAGGAGCCGAGAGAATCCCCCAAAAAAAGGGGCGGATCTGAGCAATATACATATCCCCGGCACCACAGAGATAACACGGCCATAAATAAACAAGATAGTTGCTTCTGCATCCAGCACTCAAAGATCAAAGATCACAGACATTTGTCAGAGCTTTGTGAGATGTTACAGTAATAAAATAATGACTTGGATCGCATTATTGATGAGTTTGGTGATAAAACGAGTGATCAGGAGATGATTTATCAGTATGCACGACTATGAAGAGGTATGTGAAAAATACAGTGGACAAGGGGTGGGGTGGGGCTGGAGATGCAGTACTGAGTGTCCTGTTGATATGCAGTGCCTTTTAAACCTGTTTTACTGTGAAAAAAAATACTTTTAAACAGCGCGTTGAAAATAAATTAGACCTGAGACACACTGAATAAATGGACCGCAAAGGGTTAAATAATTTTGTGAACAGGGACATATCATTATAACAACATTCCAAAACAATTAATATACTTCTCATTTAAAAATAGCAAAAACACTATCGAGGGCCCAATTCACAGAGCTCTAAGGCCTGTTTTCAGAAATGTTTTCAAGGAGAGTTTATAAATATTCTGTTTGGTTAAATAAATACTGGAACATTTGAATGAACTCCAAATCCTTTCTAAAACAGTTAAAAAGGGATTGAAAACAGTAATAATCAAATAGGGCTTTTAAAAAAGTTTTAAAAACTACATCACATAAATGGCTATGCTCCCACTAAGGTTATAAATTACATCTGCAAGCTTTTATTGACAGTAATGTTGATGAGATTTATTCTTTTTGATTACACATTATATATTACATTTGCAATATGGTATGACGTCAGTGTCGAGTTATCTTTGGATCTGTTTGCAGGTTTTAATTGTTAAACAGAAGATGACAAGTCTACTAAAAAAGAAAAGCAAACTATGTGCTGTTTAACTTGATATTTAACAGGAGCATTCATGTGTATGCTTCTTGGAAAATAAGTTATAATATCCCCTGATCAATGGATTAATGTGTGTATTTTTAACTAGAAGTGATGTGATAATCTCAGAACTCAGAAGACTACACCCTATGTGTGGCCAGACAGAGGCAGTTTATTTTTTTAATTGACTTCACGTCATTCTTTAAGTCTGTTGTAACCTCTAATCTTTCAGCTATACATTTCTGTCAAGGATTCATCATTGTTGTATTAGCAGAGACAGTAAAATTATTTAACCTCATCAAAGACACTTAAAAGGTGTCAAAGACACTTAAGCATCTGTAAGTAGGACTTTTTTTCAGGGTTATCAAGGATTTCACAATTTCCATGAAATTAACCCATTGCCGTGTAATATGTAGTTTCCCGTGAAAATTCAAATTTGTGAAAGAATAGTGTAAATATACTGTACATATTTTCTATCAGTCAAAATATATACCTTTGCCTTTCCCATACGGAAGACTCATATATGTATAATATATGGAATATATTATGAATGACCTGTTCATATATGTTTTATATATGATTTAATGTCCATATATTTGTCACATGAATTCACCATATATGATAAACATCATGCATGGTATACTGTGTAATATCTCTTTAATAATTATTTGCATCATTTATAAAGATTCACAGTGGAATAATGTACCTTTCCCTAAAACAAGGACAGTTTGGTCAAGTGGTTTATGCGATGAAAGCCTGATGTAAATTACATCCACAAAATAAATTATCCAGAGTAAGTATGATGGCATCTTCCAAGGAAGTGTGGCGTGTTACTTTCATGATTTAAAACACAAAATGAGAAAATAACCTTAGTAGCTACTTAAACTTGTGTTCACTGCTTTTAAATACATTTCTCAATTTAAAAAAGTGAATTATCACAACTAATTCACTTTAGTTCATCTAACTTCAAGATTGCATTCTGCTTGCTTGCTTGCAATGCAGTCTCATCACACATAATTTGACCCAATTTAACCCAAATGCTATAACGCCAGCGTAA